>CM068830.1:117169303-117751803 GCA_028554795.2 Sinohyriopsis cumingii | reverse complement strand
AAACTTCTTTGAATGGTTATTGCTTACATTCAAAATCATCCTACGTCCATCATTTCCACCTCAAATACAATATTTGACCGTACTTATTAAAACTGGGTTGTCAGCTGTCTTTGGCACATGCATGTTTTTGCAAAAAGTATTTGTATATAAAAGTTCTGGCATAATACACATGCTATGACATTATATTTCCATAACGGTTATTGTATCCTGAAGATCATTGTCTGGAATGACTCTTTCAAGGTGACAAGCATAGGGATATCACACAAAATACTTTTTTTTAAAAGACAATATTGTCTGTTTGCATAAAAAATAACTGTATTTCTATTTGATAGCAATATGCACAATTAGTTTAACTTCACTCTTCTGTCTTTCAATATAAGCCAGGTATCTTATTTTTATTTTTATTTTTGTGCTATAGGGGCACATAATTTCATATATAATCTATGTATCGTTTTGATTCAGTAAATATCCTAACTGACAATTAAATCTGATTATTATCTTGAATATACGTGATGACTTGTGTTGATAAAGCTTTGTTAGGGACTCAAAATGGCGGTGCAAGGTATGCGCTCGTTGCATTGTAGGTATTTGCATACACAATTGTGACGTCTGTGAAAACAACCATTACTACTCTTGTTCTTACAGTGCATGCAGTAACGGCAGTACTTGTAGTTGTGATTATTATCATTCTTGTTTTCCAGAATATATGAGAAGGAAAATTTTCATGAATGAAAACTGCATCTTACCAATAAGTTGCCATAATTACATAATGTACTCTGAGCAAGGAAAAACACAAATTTGATCAGCAAATCTTAACTTTAGCGGGTGATGCTCTATACATTTCTCTTTTCTTTCAATCCAAGTAAGAAAAGGGGCAATTTTTATCTTTCAGGTTGTTGTTTAAAATCAGAGCCAAATGAGCCTTTACATTAAATCATGTTTAAACTTAGCGAAATAAGGAATACTATGTAAATATATATGTTGTCTTATATTTCCGTAATATTAATTTTGAAAAAATATGATGCTACCATGATCTTGTCTTGACATTATCAAAATGATCACTGGTAGTACAAGGAGATGAAGGTAATCTGTGGTAGAGTCAATTAACACGGAATGGAAATATGGCATGCATATACTTACTGTCTTGGCAAGATTAAGAAGAGTGAGGGGTCCCCGACTGCCCTCAGCCTTGACCTTGAGGTAGTATAGATAGACTGGTAATGTGATCCATAACCAGCCACATGGCAGATAGACTAAAACTGTATTCTGGAAACAGTCTGTAAACTGAGGCCATGAGTTGTTAAACAGAAGTTGATTGTCCTGAAAAAAATATCTTCAGTTAACAAGTAAAATACATGCAGATTTTCTTTACATCAAATAATACTGACTTATAAATAGTCAAAATTATTGGAGAAAAAAATGTATGACAAATATCCTGAACCTAAATTATTTCTAAATATGAATGTTATGGAAGGATTAAACACTGAATAATATATTGGAACCACTCATTTCAGTGGAACATGTCTGAGTGATTCTGTCCCTTATTCCCCAGTAAAATATCCAAAAAGTGGGAGGGGTAGAAGCAAAGATGCTGGTGTGGATTTACAGTGAACAGCGTTTAACACAAATATTTCTAGAGCATTCCTGTAGTTTACATCATACAAATGAAAGAGAACTTACTTCTTAAAATACTGTACAATTTGATTTATTTTATAGTATATGCTTCTACAGATCTCAGAATTTCTGTATTTTTGTAAAGTCTCAAATACTACACAAGTCATATGACTTATATAATAGTCATATTTTATCATTAAATAAATTAATTTTATAACATGGCATCAAGAGTAATAGATCTACAAAACTGTATTCTGCCACTTGCTATTTCCTTGAACTACAGGCTAATTCCGAGTAATAATAATAATAACAATAATGAGGACTTTGTATAGTGCCTAATCTTTAGAAGCTCTAAGCGCTTTACAACATTAGACAACACCTATAAGATAAAAAACATATATAATGATATGATTACAAACACAAACACCATGAAATCAGAAAACATTAAAAAACATGCTGAGAATATTTAAGGTAGGAAACATTATTAGGTCTTTAAGTTTGTTCTTTCAGTCAAAACAAGTGAGTTTTGAGAGCACTCTTGAATGTGATCACTGTGTCTTTGTGCCTAAGTTCAGTGGGCACTTCATTCCACGTTGCTGGGCCCTGGTATGCAAAAGAACGCTGTCCATATGACTTTGTTTTCATAGTGGTAATATTGAGTGTACGATTGTCAGAAGAGGAGCATAAGTATCTTGCTGGTGTGTACACATGGGTGAGGTCGGATAGGTATGTTGGACTAGAGTCCATCAGTGAAACGCAGCACAGAGAACAAATTTTGTGTTTGATTCTGGATCGAATGGATAGCCAGTGTAGAGTAGAGAGCAGCGGGGAGGTGTGCTCTGATCGTGGTACTCTAAGAACGATCCGAGCAGCTGTGTTTTGAAGTTTTTGGAGTAGATACTGAGATGAACCAGACAGATTTGAGTTACAATAGTCCAGTCTTGAAAGTACTAATGAACACACAAGTGATTTAGTGGCATCAACTAAAAGATATTTGCAAATGGAGCTGATGCGTCTCAGCTCAAGATATGCAGCCTTGCATATGTTCATGACATGTTGGTGCAATGTGAGAGTACTGTCCAGAATAACACCTAGGTTTCGTACTGATTGTGTGAATTTAACATTGGTGTTGCTGATATTTATTGTTTGAGGTAAAGGATGTGAATGAGAAAGTCTTTGTGTTGTAATCAGAATGGCCTTAGTTTTATCATCATTCATCTGCAGCTTGTTGCATGTCATTCATGATTTCACATCAGAAATGCACCTCTCTATACATGGATGGTAGCATCAACTTCAGTTGGGTGGCTAGATTTGTATATTTGGATGTCATCAGCGGACAATTGGTGAGACACTGGATGATGATCTATGACACTTGAGAGGGGCTGAGTGTATAGAATGAAGAGAACAGACCCCTGTGGAACATCACAACATAGATCAACTGGGCTGGAGTGTATTCCATTTGCAGACACAATTTGTGTCCTGTTGACCAAGTAGGACTTGAACCACAGTAAGGCTGTATCATGAATGCCAACTACATGCTGGAGATGGTGAAGTAATATATCATGGTCTATTGTGTCAAATGCTGCAGACAAATCAAGGAGGGTGAGGACTGTAATCTTTCCACTGTAATCTTTCCGCTATCCAAAGCAGAGAAAATGTCATTAACTACTTTTAGAAGAGTAGTTTCAGTACTGTGGCAAGGGCTATATGCAGACTGTACATTGCTAAAAAGACTGTTTGAATTCAGATGAGATACAAGCTGGGATAGAACAACCTTTTCTAAGATTTTTGATGTGAATGGGAGATTAGAAACTCTGTAGTTCTTTAAATTGTTATGGTCTAGTGTTGGTTTCTTCAGCAGAGGCTTCACAATGGCAGTTTTGAAAAATGATGGGAATTTCCCGGATGAGAGAGAGGTATTAATAACATCAGTTAGTGAAGGCAATACTGGATCTAAGTACTACTTTACGGCGGTCTCTTTTAGCAGTGCGAAGCTGGTGTCTAACACAGCTATACCATGGAGAACACTTTTGAATTGATACTCTGCACTTGGTAGCTGGGTCATGTTTATCGAGCAATGAACGCAGGCAGTTATCGAGTTGTTCTGCTGTAGGAGGTAAGCAAGTTGTTAGGTTTGCTTGGATGTCATGCAATAGTTTGGTTCTATTTATCATACAGAGGTTTCTCTTAGTAGCAGATAAAGGTGGAGGGTTTGGGGCTGATACGTCAAGATGGCATATAATTCAGAGGTGATCTGATGCAAATTCATGGGATACCAGGGAGGACCGTAGAGTAATATCAGACTGGAGCAACTGCTGTAATTCACAAAGAAAAATCCTCATGTTTTTCACATACAGTATTCCTTTGTTATAATGCTGTATATGGCAGCCATTGAGTATAACATCTTATAGTGTGAAAACCTTATAATGAAGTACATGATACTGTACTCTATCACCATAGCAATATCCATGGAAGCCATACAGTTTACTGCCAGATGGTGATACTACCTTTTAATGAAGTACATAATACAGTACTCCCTCACTATAACACTGTCAATGTGAGTCATAATACAGTACTCCCTCACTATAACACTGTATATGGGAGTCTTAATACAGCATTCCCTCACTATAACACTGTCCATGGGAGTCACTGAGTTTGCAGAATTATAGTGATACCACCTTAGAATGAAGTACATTATACAGGGTACATATAATTATACTACCAATTAATGAAATTGGATCCATGACATTATAGCAGAAGACACGTTATAATAAAGGGCCATATAGTGAGTGAGGGCTGTACTGAATTTTAAGGCCCTGTAAAATAAAAAACCCACATACAGAATCAAGATTCAGGGATCATACCAGCCAACTAGATCTGAGTTTGTATAACATGCATGCCCTTCTTGAAGATAAAACATGTATAAATCAAACAAAATTCACAAATGATCACAAAACATGCCAGGATGGAATTAAATTTTAATTTGGTTATCTACGTATCCATACAAACAGGACTAGCAAATTTAATTTGTCTACCTCAGACTGATTTGTCTTAATCATGTCAACATTGTTCCACCCAAGAAGTCAAAGTACACAAAATTCTGGACTGTATATAACATTGAAAAATTGGTGAACTGGCCTGAAAATCTAATCAGGTCATCTGCTGATGACCATTATAAAGTGAATGTAAGTCATGGCTCACAGTGGGGATTACTAAATCTTGCATACAGTTTGTGTCTTCCTTCTTTGACTGTCAATATAAAATTAGCAAGAAAATATCTGCAAATGTCACCACATGTAATTCAAATTTAGTGCAGTCAACCTTTTGACCTGTCCCTGGAGAGGAAACCAAACCAATACACCAACATTACTTTTTGTAAATGGCTATCCTACATGTATGACCTAGACATTAAATTTTTTAACCCACAAATTTTTCTGCCTTTAACTAAAATTCCCAAATCAAATAAGGAATTATTTTTAAATAGTTTCCAATACTCTGGAACTTTGCTTTTGAATAGTATTCCAGTTGAGATTAGAAATGCCCACTCTATTTCCTTCTTCCAAACCCAATATATCCAGTGGCTTCAGAGATACAGCTAAAATAAATAAATTCCCTTGTATGAGGGCCTCAAGGTAGATTATTTCTTAGCAAATTGGGTTACCCTCTTTAAATAAAGTCATTATTAACTAAGACCAGTTCCACTAGCATTGTTTAATGCTCAGTAGCCTTGACTTTAAATTTATTTTTATCCACCAATCATTATTGTCTTCCTTTTGAATAAGACCAGTCTATAATGTTTAATGTAAAATGGCTTCTGGAAACTTTACTTAATGTACACAAACCAAAATCAGTTTTAGTTCAAGGTACATAGACCTTAGAGCTTTATTACATTATATCAACAGAAAGCTTCAGCTTCCATTTGTAGTTCAACTCTAAACTTTAATGAGAAATAACTGCAGCAATTAACTTGATTTTTCATGTGAAAACTAAAACTATTTTGGGTTCCTGTGACCTTAAACCCTAAATCAATATGTACTATTTCTAAGTCCATTGCATATGGGAAGTTTCATAAGAGATCAGTACTAGGTCCACAAATCAGCCCCCAACTTATGATGATACTGAATGGTAGTTTAGAGGCAGTTGAGGGCCAATTTATTGGCCTAGATCAGTACAAGAAATATGATTTATCACGCAGAAACAAAAATTAGAATTTGGGCTCAAGTGTCCTTGACATTCGGACCTCCATACTAATAAACACCTAATTCCCAAAAGGACAGATGGATGGACTGATGGACAAATGACCATAACTTTAGCCCAAAACCAATCAATCATCACTATGGCCTGCAAACCAGTCAGTCAAGGTAACTAAAACGGTGAAAAGAATAAGTTTGGAGTTTAAATCAAACTTAAAATCGTAAGTATGCATGTATGCAATTTGGTAAATCTATCTGAATTTTGAATTTATACTCACAAGCAATGGAGAAGCACAAAAGTCAACCATTTTCAGGATGATATTTTCTGCTGCCTCTTAAAGTTCTGTATATCTCAGGAACAAAGTCATGTTTGAACGTCCAGCTGATGATGACTCTGATGTCAAACCTACTACAGTTGTCTCTCAGTCAACACCTGTTCCTAGAACACTTTTGTAGTTGTCACATCATGTAACAAACACTGCCACAATTTCTTATCACAGGTAATATACAGAACACAACATGTAATTCTTGGATAATGTATTAAAACCCTGGCTAAACTTGGTCAGGAATGTTTGGTTTAGATCTGTGAAGTTACAGCCATGCATCAAAGAATAGGAGACAAGTGCCTGAAATACAAAGAGTAAAACTATTCAGTAGAAATTTTCAGCATATTAAGGTTGTTCAGAAGACACTAGCCATGACCCTGCATGGTTACGATGACTCTTACTAGCCATGACCCTGCATGGTTACCATGACTCTTACTAGCCATGACCCTGCATGGTTACCTGGTTACCATGATTCTTACTTTATTGTTCAGAAACCTGTAATTATAGAATTATAGAAGAGACCTGGCAAAGGAATAAAATAATTGGGATTGAGTTGCAAATTTGGTTTTCAATGACCAAACTGAAGTGGAATGTTCTTGACTTCTGATTTATAAAATATCTCAAACTCAAATGTCTGAAAGTAAATAGGCCAGATTAAGTAGAATGTTACCTGCAAATGTCTGAAGGCAAATGAGTCAAATAAACTAGAATTCTACCTGCAGATAAACTAGAATTCTACCTGCAAAAGTTTGAAAGTAAATTGGCCAGATAAACTAGAATTCTACCTGCAGATAAACTAGAATTCTACCTGCAAAAGTTTGAAGGTAAATAAGTCAGATTAAGTAGAAATCTACCTGCAAAGGTTTGAAGGATCACTGCCATCTCACCTCTGCGTGGGTTTGAGTGTTGGATTCGGCCAATGTGGGTACGTGAGAAAGCTTGCCAGTAGTTTCTCGTGGGTCGGTGGTTCTTCCCGGGGTTTTCCCGGGTTCTTCATCCACCATTAATACTGTTCGCCATGTATAGCTTATTGTGTGCTGAAAAATGGCATTAAAACCCTACAACAACAACAACTTTAACCACTTTAAATTTTAATGCAAGGGGAAGAACTCTGTGCAACCCCAAACTTGTGCCTCTTATTACAAGTCACTTTACTCAAACAAGAAATCAGGACCTGTATGACAATTTCTTTGAGAAAAAAAATTAATGCTGCTGAAAGTTTATGTTATGAAAAACGTTTCTTTCAAGGTTTCTCTAGCTTTGGTATCTACAACCATATGTGATGGCACATCTGCATCAAGCGTCCAAAACTGAAAGGCCCCGTTAACAAGATGGTTTGCGTCAAACTTGGTCAATTCTGTTTAGCAGTTTATTTTGGGTAAAGTGTTTAAAATGCTTTTCACCTTTTACTAAATGGACTGACATATCTGATTGGCAAACAGCATCATCTACATAAATCATGCTGTCAAAAGCTATGCAAATTCTATTAACTGGTGTTTAAGAACAGTTGTCAAAGTCTTTTTGGTTTTTTTACTTTCATAAATAATCAGTTGTTGACTTAATCACTTTCAACATGTTTCATTCATAAAAGTTTGAGGAGTTATGTTTGTATGAGAAAAGTCATGCATAAGACATTTGAATGGGCTGAATAGAATAAAGGAGAAATACAGCAAAAGACATTTGAATGGTTTGAATATAAGAAAGGAGAAATACAGCTGTTTGCGTGCACTGATGATCGATCCAACATTTGTCTGGTCATTTAGAATAAATTGTTAGTTAAGTTTTTATTTCACTAAAATACATATCAAGTGATACGTATCTACGACCACTGACTCCATGCTGCTCAACGTTGTACGTTTCCAATGAAATATATTTCTTAAAATAGCATAGCATATCACTAATAAAAAATATGTAGGCGGAAACAACAAAAGTCGAATTTTCATGACCAAAAGAAGCGTTTAGGCCAAGCGACATGGGCCAATAGGTTTTGGGCCAATGACTGTAAGCCGCATACACTGGGGTGAATGATGTACACTAACCCCAAATTAAATTCAACTTGCATTTCAAAATGCAACATCTTTCTCAAGATATGTATATAAAATAACAGTGTGAAATTATCAGTTGGCAATAATCAAGCATTTAATCAGCAGCAGGGAGGGCCAACTGACTCTAATTGGTTCACCTGTATTTCGTCAAATTAAGCCTTCCCACAAAAACACAAAAAATCTTTAAAAAAAATGTGCGTATTCAGCGTAAAACAACTTCGTTTACCTTTATCGCCAATGAGTTTTTTTTTCTCTTTGTCACAAAAAGGAAAGTATGCGCGATTGTCGGTGACAATTTGGAGGCATGCCCTCCCGCTGCTATTATCCAAAAATTGTATCTAACCCAACTCGATACCGTGTTCGAGGATCATGTAAATTTATTGTTATAAATCCGTGCGGGGTTGACTGAGCCTGACTAAATAAATTTCTAAACTTATTTATATCCATATTGCCACTGCACCAAGTCTGATGAATATTTCGTAATGTGTGTGTATCAACACCGTTAAACACAGCAAGAATATTACAATTATCTCTGATCACTTTTGGTATTTGGGTGTATCTTTGGGTTACATAAATCACATCTGTGTTTTTGTGCCTGCCTCTGGAAAATATCCTGGCAGGATTTGATTGTTTATCCAACACGACATCATCATACATGACTAAATTATTAATAAATCCATCAATATCATCAATACTTGGTGCTTCATTAATGTCAGTTATAAATTCAACAACATCATCGCCGTTTTCATTTAACGATTTTGCACTTTCATTAAAATCTTTTAACACTTTGTAGCATCGTTGATCGTCTACACTTGGTGCTACCAAATACAACTTATCCCACTTCATCCACTTCATTATTAAATTAAGTAACAACTGTGTCTTACCACTCCCAGATGGTCCAGTTATAATCATACAAACAGAATTTGGTAGCGCTGAGTGATGCTTAACTGGTTCTCATTTCCTTGTTGCAGAAAAGTCAGCGATTTCCATTAAAGTAATATATAAATAAATATCGATTTATATTGTGTGAAATGCAGGGCGTGCACGCCAACAAGTCATCTAACAACCATTACAACAAAAAATAATAGATCTGCGGTTACGGGCAAGTGTGAACGATGCGGTACAAAGAAATTTAAATTTATTTCCCTGACGCCGTCAGGTGGCAAGTCAACACAGTCAGCGCCAAAACCAAAACCAGCACCAAAACCAAAGCCAGCGCCAAAACCAAAGTCAGCACCAAAGTCAGCGCCAAGTAAAAAAAAAACAAAGGAGGTGATATAGCAGCCAAGTTAGGAAAACTTCCAGGAGCTCTGTGGGTGAAATATCCAGGAGAAAAACATCTTCCAGGATATAATTATTGTGGTCCTGGGACCCGACTTGATATCAGACTTGATGACCAAGATCGACCAAAACCCAGAGAAGAACCAATAAATGCTATCAATAAAGCATGTCATGATCATGATGTAGCCTACCGAAGTAAGGACCTGCAGCAGCAACATCTCGAGGATGTGAAATTAATTCACGCGCTAAATTCCATCACTGATAAATCTTTCAAGGAGAGGTTAGCTAGTTGGTTAATAAAATCTGCGATGAAATCTAAGCTTGTATTAGGTGCTGGTAATTAATTATAATGGAGTCGATTTATTATTCCCCAAGAGGATACTGGAGGGGTAGCGCAGCAATTAGTAAACTTGCCAGTGCAGCAAAAGTCACACGTGATACTGCTAAGAATTGGTTATCCAAACAGGCAATATGGCAAATTTATCTACCGCGTCCTAAGAAAATTAATTTTGCACATTTTGATGTTAGTGTTCCTAATGAAGTTCACCAAGCTGATATATTATTTCTACCACATGATACCGTTCGTCGTCAAACATATAAATACGCGTTAACTGTCGTTGATGTTGCAAGTCGATATAAAGAAGCAGAACCATTAACGACTAAAACAGCGTCTGAGGTTTCTTCTGCTTTTGAACGAATTTATCAATGAGGTGGTCTGCGATGGCCACATCTCTTACAAGTTGATCCTGGCAAAGAATGTCAGGGTGTAGTATCATCGCTGATGAAGCAACATAATGTCACCATCAGACAAGGGCATACTGAGATTCATCGTGATCAGGCAATTGCTTAACGATTTAATCAAACACTTGCTGAGCAGTTATTTGGACATCAGTATGTGAAGGAATTCATTCAGGACAAGAGATCACGTGAATGGGTTGCAAGATTACCAAGTGTGATAACTGCATTAAATAATGAAATAACTCGAACAACCAACATGAAACCTATCAATGCAATTGCCCAAAAAAATATACCCGTACGACGTGATTTTTCATCACAACCAATACTGGGCAATGTCACTGTGAGATATTTATATGAACCAGGTGAACTTGAAGGTGGTAAAAAAAAGAGCGACAGATCCTATCTGGAGCATCACCACACACATGATATCTAACATAACTAGATCCACTGGTAGCCCAGCAATCTACAGGCTGGATTCAACTGCTCCTCAACGTGGATTCACACGTGAACAATTACATGTAATTCCCGAAGACACACAATTACTGCCCAGATCACTTAACTAGCACCAAGGGTGCCAGCACCATGACGTCGATTACACTCAAGACATGTCAGCATCACATTTTGTCATGTATGACCGCAACTATTATCTTTTCTATCTGCGGTGAATTGTCTTGGATATATACCCGAATACTGCCACAACATTATACAATTACAGCTCGCACAGTGATTATTCTGCTGTTGCTTCAGTGTCACGATAAATTCAACATCGAGGTCAAATTCTCGATTATTTTTTTTGTCACTCTGTTTGTAACCAGCTAATTTTTTTCTTATTATATCACTGTTGTTTTCATTATTAATTTCATCAGCCATTGACTCTTCCAAGACAATTCTCCGCAGTTGAGATATTCTTCTGACTCTGGACACTGCTAAGTAAACTAAGTTTGACCACTCGATGCAATCATCAACTATCCAAACAACTGTATCAGAGATGGTCAATCCTTGAGATGAATGTATCATCATTGCATATTCTAGCATCCACGGGGATTTATCAGCGCGTAGTGCATCTTCAACAACATTGACATCAACTTTGACAATATCATTTAATACTAAATTCTGTTTTCTTGACTCTGTCAAGGGTCCTAGTATATCAACGTCGATATTCTGTAACTGCGTATCAGCTGGTCTATAACACAATGGCACTGGCAACATTGGAAACTTCTGCCGTTGTAACTGAAACAGCCATTGTTGAAGTGGTCTCTGACTATCTTTCTACTTGCCACTATCAAATCGTTTGGTTTCTACGTTTGCAGAAAGTCGCTCATTGAAGTCTCTGAAATTATTTTACGCATAATTTCACACTGAATTTTATTCGGTTGTAGTCTGATTAATTTCTTGAACTCGTTTAATTCTGCATCAAGAGATCTTTAATCATCAGACACTTCTTCATAATAATCAACAAAATCTTTTAACCACAAATGTGGAGATGGACCAACAAAAGGTGGTTGATGACCGTGATTGCCGCACATAACAACTTAAGTATTTTTTGTTAGCAGCCAATTAAGAACTATTTTTAATATATCTAACGATACAGTGCCTATTTCATCCCAAATAATATTCCGCGGAATATATTTCTCTCCCATTCAATCTGGAGTCCACACACCACTGCTATATTTGAAAAAGCTGTGATAAGTACAAGATTTAACTCCTCGTTGTTTCATCTCCCTGGCGAGTCTGTGTGTTGGTGTTAGCACAATCATATCTAAATTCCAAAATAATTTGATTGCTCACGTTGTCTTACCAGAACCTCCCGGTCCGTTCAAATAAATGGTTTTGTGTCTGGTGATTGGATCATTCACAGATGGCCCCAACGACATTTCTGATAATTCTGATTTGCAATAACTGTCTTTGATAGCAACATCAGCGGATTCACAATAACAATGTAACATTTCCTTTTTTATTCTCCATGAACTCCATGATTCATCATTGCTTGTAAAACGAGCCAGTAATTCTGAATATCTTTTATCGATATAAAATGAATCCATTGCAACTGTAACTGCAGTGTCAGGAAATCGATTTATCACTGATAGCAAATTTATAGAAGCATAAGCCAGCATCGAAGATCTTAGATGTGTGTACTGAGGTGATTCTCCATTAATGTAACTGACAATTTTACCCAACCATGTTCCATCGGACAAGAAAGCATCTTCAGGATTGCAAAGTATATTTTTAGCAGCGGCATCAGCAATTATAAAATCTAATTCAGCATCATCCATAATCAATCGTGAGTGATGCCGTTTATGACGATATGCACCACCTTGAGTAAATTTACCGATTATTCTTCTACCGAGATCTTTTGCTGTTTTTTCACTGTTGCTGAGTTTAATCTAAAGAATATTAGGAGCGTTATTAATAATGACATCAGCAGAAGTATTTGGACATTCTCGTGCATATTCTTCAATAACTTCATCGAGACTGCTATGCTCAGGTGCTGGTAACCAAACCGAAGTCTGCGGCCGATATGTTATGATCACTTCACTGTCTGTCAACAATATCAGTATTCGGCTGTCAAGTATATATCGTAATAACACTATTGGTACCCAACGTTTCTCTGAGAAGTGTCTACCAAACCAAATATAACAGCACGGATGAAGATTTTCAGCGAATTCAAACAATGTCACACGAGCAAATCTGGTCAGCTCAAAATCGGGTAATGGACCATTAATAGCAACTCTGGCCATCTCATGACAAGGATGACCAAATCTTTTAAAATATTCAGCACACTCGCCCATCCCAAGAAAACTTCCCGGATAGCACGCAACCATGTCAACGGAAATAATATCCTTGTGGTCATATTTGGTATTCCACAAACTGCCGTGTCCATATTCGATACAACTTAACTGAACATCTTCAAGGAACTCCGCGCGTGTTGGTCTACACGAATTTCTCTTTCTGGCGGCATGGGCAGCAACTGATGGAACTGTAAAACAATTGGTTAATAACTGCTCAGTGTTTTCTGAGTATTTCTCTGCGAGTTTTTTCATTTCCTCGTGAAGAGATTCTTTATGATATAATTCACCGATAGGTCTTACAAATTGATGATACTCACCTTCTTTGGAACTTTTAAATAACCACACTGACACTGGGTCGTTTTTACTTATCTGACTGATAACATCAAACATTCAACTGCTGGAAAATTCAGAGAACGAGTAATATTTCACAACACGATTTCGTGGAAATATTGTTACTGCGTTAGTCCAAGCATGAGCTCCCATTGACTTATTCGCTGATTCATATAATACCTCTCCGGTTAATGTTTTTATGGTTATTGGAAACTTCAATTTACTTGATAACTCAGCGACATCGTTTACTGACGCTCCTGTATCCTTAACCAAATCAGCCCATTTGTTTATTTTTTCATGTCGCAGATCGGTTAAACCGTTTCCACGTTTTGCATTTTTGAAATGTTCCATTACTCGCTCAGCTACACAATTTAGTCTTGACTTTGTCAAGGATGAAAATCTCATTGGGGCAAGTTTATCGATGTTGGTTTTTTTTATCAGATAAATTCCATAAATGATGCGGTGGCACCTTAGGAGTTTACAGATGTAAATAGTGTTATGTATATATCTGTCCTTATATGTATTCCTCTGAACCCGCTAGCATATCATTTGGTAAGCTAGAGGTTCAACATGGGGAATGTTTCGTCTTTCGCAAACACACCCTCTGGGCCTATAGACTGTTGTTTGACAGGTTAGGGGTCACATGGGGGTTGTGTTTCCGCTCCTGAGTTTGGTAGCCTATCATTTGATAAGCTAGAGACTCAAAGGAGATGTGTCATCGCTGGTGTACAATTTTTTTTTCTTTTAAATATATAATATTTTTATATATATATGAATTACGAAAATATCAATGATGTGATTGTTGCTATTAAAAAATTAGAAGAGCGCGGATTTAATATATCTGATGAACTAAATCCTGAAAAAATCATGTCTGATTTTGAATCACTACATGAAGCTAAATGCGCAGGGCGTTATATTTTGCCTGCTCAGTACAGATTTATAAAGAGTATCCAGATGAATTTATATAAATCGCTGGTTACAGTAGAAGAAGCACAAATAAATTAATTTGTTTCGTTGTCTCATGCAATTGAAAAGATTAGGTTGGAATTAGCCCAAGAATATGAAACAAGGAAGGTGATAAATACTCGTGTAAGACAACTAAAAAATTGTATGTCCCTTGACAAAGTCAAGGAAGTAAATACCTAGAAATGAAATCGAAAGTAAAAAAAAAAGTGATACAGATAATTATTTTTTTTTACTTCCTTGATTTTATCAAGGTGATAAAAATCAAGGTGACTTTGTCAATCTGATAATCTTTCCCTTAGTCGATCGGATTTAATGCAAGAGTGCGCATAATTGAGAATTTGATCTCGGTCACATACAACTGAAATAATATCCTTGCGTCTGAGACTATCTAACTGTTCTGTGTTAGTAAGAAATCTTCGTCTCCGTATTCGTCAATAATAAATTTAACGTTAATTTCTTCTTGGGTAAATGCAGCCTTAACTGCTTGCTCGAGCGCTTGTTTGTCATACACGAAAACCTTTATGTGGTGGTACATATTTAAGATCTAAAGATCTAAGATCTAAATATACGTACATATTCTAAAATTTGACGCATACTGCAATGCGCGATCACAATATGGTCTTTTTTTAGTCTTTTTAGTTGCGTATCAGTTAATATAAAATCGTCAGTGCCGTATTCATCAACAATTATTTTTTCCGGGGTAACTTTTCCGGTTTTGACAGCTTCATCAAGAAGTTCTTTGTTATGTATGAAACATTTTACGCGGTGGTACATTATATATTAATTGGGAAGTCTTTGACTTCTTGGATTTAAATCGTTGTTTGTGAAAAAATATAATTTTTTTACTAGTAAAGTACCCGCTAAAAAAGTCAGTGTGAAAATTAGTTATATAATTTTAAGACTGAAAATCTTTGATTTGAAAGTGGAAATCTACCATTTCTACGAGTTCTACGATTGAAAGTCTTTGAAAATCCTTAGGATTTCACAAGTAAATTAATATGTAGTGTTTCATTCCAAAAATCAAGAAGGTGACCAGACTGCTCTGTTAGTTTGAAATTTATTCTGGTCAGCCACGGATTATGACATCGTAGATAGACTGGAATGTTCGGCTCTTGCACAATCAGAAATCCAGGTGGTACATCTTTCGGGGTGAATGAATAAAGAACAAATCCTTGCTGTACTTGATTTGATACTGTTGTGTCCGTGCTGTAGCTGCCATCGATTACATCACACACAAGATTGACTGCGACCACTTCGGTTATATTTACGATGCCCGGAGATACATATCTGCCATGCCCTTCGGGGTCATTGTTATGTCTGAGGATAGTTGCCGGTGGAAGTGATCGTCTGTGCTGTGCGAGTATGTCATCAAAGAACTCATTGATGAGATCGCTGACTGATTTTTTTAGCTCGGGAACATTATACCCGGGAAGTTTAAAATTCGGCAAATCCGCCTCTGTTATTTTATATTTATCTAAGAAACTTTGTTTATAGCGATCTGAGTCGTCAACATGATCGATTATCGCCTGAATTACTCGCTGGTTGATATATTCCATGTCGGATACAAGCTGATTTAATATTTCTATTCACGTGATGATTTCGCTGCGTGAACTTGTTATATCAAAAAGATGTTCTTGGAAACTTTGCCGTAGTCGCTCTAGTTGTGTTTTATGTTCTTGATTAATGATTTTAAAATATTCAATAACTCGAGGTAGGTCAAGAATCCAGGATTTATCTCCTCCGGTGGGAATTAGTTCATAAATAAAAATCCACAAAATATAGTCCCTACTGAAGCTAAACTTACTACCCAACGTTGCTTTTTTATGTTATCCAGATGTTGTTTGTATGACGGTGTAATTTCATGATATGATTTATTGGCAGTGACATAGTCGGACTTCTTCGGCGTTGGTGGTATTGGTGGTGCCGGTGGCGGAGTTTCAGGCCATCCTAACACTGTTCTGATCGAACTTTGATATATGTCCACGGCGTAGTCTGGGGTGCTTATTTCGATGGCAGAAGACAGCGTTGGCTCATGAACAGTTATTGTTATCTTAGATTCTTTTCCTGTGATATTTTTTATTCGACGTTGTAATTCTTCATTGATTTCTTCCATTTTATAAGACCCGGTTGGTAACCCAATGACATTCTAGTCGTTTGTACCATCTTCTTTATTTTTATGTGCAAACACAAACGAATAAATGTTTCTTCGGTTCCCTTGTTTAATATGATAGTCACAATCCCGGAAAACTTGTCAGTGGAATGTTGCCAGGGATATGTTGTGAAAATTTCAAATTTTTCAGCACTGAACACAGACAGCCTGTACACTCCAGTGACTGTTGCTGTATATTTGATAGTATTATTTTGTTTAGACCATGTTGCAAATCGAGATGATACCGTGTATACTATGTTGGTAATATGCCCGGGAGTAACTCTAGATGGGATTTGAATCAAACTGGTTTTGTTAACGATCTCAGGAATCCCACTTACGATATCTTGCTGTGTTTGTTTGATGGTGTCAATGTTAGTTTTGATATCAGAAAGTTTTGCGTCAACGGAGAGTGGATCACCAAAGAATTCCTCTGCGGTTTCATTAATTTTCTAAAGTTTCTACGGAGATTTGCAAACGCGTTTACATTAACGTCATACTCGGCCCACAACGTGGATAATTTACTTTCAACGGTGTCAACATACTTTTTCGTCGTGGCATCTTCGTCGGATGTTGGATCTATTAACACGGTTATTTTATTTCCGTTCATGCTGAGTTCACCTGTTATTGTGTCGCCGGTCTTTTTTACGCGTTCCCCTGCAGCTTTCTGCATTTCATTTCGCAATTCCGCAATTGATATAAACGAATCTTTGATTTTTCCGCTATCAGTAAGCACAGGGATGTTACCCGGAGTAGCTCCAATAACCCTACGAATTATTTCATGCCATTTGATATCGCTGGTTTTTAGTTTTCCGTGTCGGTCCTAAAAAATAGCAACCTCATCTGGGTCTATCCCGGTCAGACTTAAAAGATTGTCGATTTCATCTTTGGTCGCATATTTTGATAAATCTATATCGGTGCGCTTCACTTTTCTGTTGAGAAGAGATCTTCCGTAAATATCAACCATTATTTGATAGGAAACTGTTTAAATTGACCCGCGGTATACTCGTGCACGGCTTTGTGAGGTGGTTTGATTGATTTTGATATCACGGTGAGAACATTTAACACTTCACGACCACATATCGGAGGATCGGTTAGTGTCTGTGTTGGTAGCGTTGAGTACCAAACTTTTGATGGAATGTCTTTTGTATATTTGAGGAATTCAACTGGCGGCGATAACCCATACGAATCGAAATAGATAATTCCACGTGGATGTATCGCGTAAGCAACCCAATGAGTTCCTGGACTGTTACTGTTATCGAGATTAATAATTCCAGTTTCTGGATTGTTTGGTTGTTGCGGTAACTGATCTCTCATAAAAACGCCTCTGAAATTCTTTATTCGCAATTGTTTAACATCATCGAGTAAATCAAAATCTGACATTGGTGTGAAAACACTTGCGTTTTGTTTCAGAACCGTTTTGGGTACCATGATGGTGGAGTTCCTGGAAGTCTTAGACCCCGTCCTTTCTTTGTATCCTTTTCCAGTTGCTTTCTTTAATGCCATTCCAGCAGCGGTTCCAATAGCTCCTAACGCGGCGGCCTTAGCGACAGCTGGGGTAGCAGCAGCTATCAGTGATGGTATCGCGGCGAGAAGAGGAAATATACTGCCGGTTTTAACCATATCTTTGATGGCTTTTGGAACGAAATCAAGTTGAGTTCCAGTTTTCGCTTGCTTTGCTTTATTGAAATGTTTTAGTTGAGTTTTAGTCAGCGATAACTTGTTTGGGCCGCCATTAGCGATTTGATCATTTTTTAGTGTTATCGTTGCCTCACATGTGCTCGCGTTTTTCCATTGTAATTGTTTCGCCTGACCAGGAGTCAGAGTGACATTAACGTGACTGTATGACATTTTATTTAATACGAGATTGATCTAATTGTCTACACATTATTAAAATAATGTCTACATGTTTTCTACTGGTGCATCAATGACTCTCATTCGACCACTAGTGCCTTCGAGTAACATCGCTTTGTCACTGAGAATGACCGCGACTGCTCTATAGGGACCATCAACAATTGGCGGACCATCCGCGAGTTTTGGTGGGGCACCTACGCGAGCTCGAAAGTGTATATCAACGACAGATTGTTTGGATAAATCAAGATGCTCCAGCGAAAAGTAATAAATCGGGTACAAATTTGTAAAATCAAACTGTGATATTTGCGTCCCAGTATCTATATTTATATTACGCGACAGAAACGTCAGCCAGCGATTATATGCACGCGCCACATGATTATTTGTAAAACTTAACGATATATCCTCAGACGGTTCTTGTTGTCCATTTATCCTCAACGAAACCTCGGTAACATCGAGTTTGTCAAATATCATATGCGAACGTTCCTGATTATTCAGTCGACGATTATCCTGCAGCGCAATAAAAATATGTCGTGGCGCAGAAACCCCTTTTTGAGATGCTATATGCCAAGTAAATATATCTCTGACGAAACTTTTTTTGGATAGCGTCTGTGGTTACTGTAAGCCATGATAACAGTAATTTACCGCCTTGATTCATGAAAGAGAGCAATCGCGGTTC
Source organism: Sinohyriopsis cumingii (assembly GCA_028554795.2). NCBI lineage: Eukaryota > Metazoa > Mollusca > Bivalvia > Unionida > Unionidae > Sinohyriopsis > Sinohyriopsis cumingii. The sequence goes on along the minus strand of CM068830.1, from coordinate 117,732,845 downwards.
TTCTGTGACCGATGGAGTTAATATTGGCATCCACAGTGAAAGTTTTGTTATTCTTACCATACCAGCATCGACACCAGCTCCTCGCCAGATTGCATCACTGTCATCATTTTTTCTTACGAGCACAACTGTGTGTTTAGCTCCAAAGATAACCTTTCTAACATCTCTGCAAAATCCGAAGATGTGAGACAGTGGAATCGCGCACAAAAAAATTTCTTCGTTCTCCTGACAACATTGTTTGGCGTGTTGCAAATCCTAATTTGTAAGTCGCACTATTACCTTTTATAATATCAAAAACATCAGCTGGTCTAGCTTCGTATACAGGGTCAGCAGGTGGCTGTGGATCAGATGCAGTATTTCGTGGTGTTCGTAACTTAATATACTGAATATGATCGGCGCTGTCGGTAATATCTTTGGGAAACATCACTGATGGACCAGATGATCTTGTAAAGTCGTCAGAATATCTGGCTAGACCAATTATTGTTGTGGCAACATCGACATCATTTTGAATCGATTCGATATTTTTTCCATCAATCACATATATGGCGCTACTAAATAGTTCCATAATTCCATTATTGACAAAACCAACTCGTATATTGGGATAGTATGCAGTATTATCCGCCTTTACAAGTTCACCTTGTACTTCAATAAACGCCTCAGATGGCAAGAAATATCTACTTGTATCATGAACTTTAAGTTCGATACGCCCTCGTTGATTTCGCTCTCGTACGTCATAGGAATAAAATTGATAATCACGCACTGAGTTATCTTTTTGAACCGGCTCATCTATGTTAAATGCTGGGTCGGATATGTATTTGAACATTTGATACTATTGCGTATTTTTTCAAATAGTGATTATCTTCGTCGCACACGAAGTCCACTTCCTGCTATCAAATTTGCTGTGATATTTCTTTGTGCGTCAGATTCCTGATCTATCAACGCCGCTAGTTTCTGATTTGCAGCCTGATTTATCACCTTACTAACATCCACGGGCATAATCTCGGTGCTTAGTAATTTCACCGGTGGTGGTGAACCTCTTTGAGGTTTACGCATTAGTCGCGCTAGTCTTTCTTTGATTGCCGAAAGTGCCTTACCAGCAGCACTAACAATTGCACCAGGAGCCTTTTCACCAACAACATTAATGGCTTTCATCGATAACTGTTTTGCAAGAGGACCCACTTTTGGTGCTAACCCCGCAAATAAACCCTGAACCACATCGCCAAGTCCGTCTCCATAAGTTGCTCTATAAACTGGTAACCGTGAGTTTACTGCTCTGACCTGCACGGGTGTATAATGTCTGTTGTATATGACCATGTTATGTTATTTGCTACTGTTTAATCGCTGTAATCGTCAACGAGTTCATCAATGAGTTCTTGGTAAATACTAGCATCCATGACACCACCTTGAAATAATCGCCGACAAATATTAGCGGCTTCATTAATTATTTCTGGTGAGTTATTCCCAGCTCGTTTTCCTCCTATGAGAACTTCTAACCGCGAAACGTCATTGAAAATATTATCAGGGCAGGGAATAAAACCTCCCCAAACCTTTGCCGGATGTTTTTTTTATGCTAGTCGGCTGTGTTGTTATTATGGGTGTTTTTAATGGTGTTGACGGATCTGCAGTCACAAGAGGACCTACAACCATCTTTGGTTTAGCATCTTTCTTAAATTGTTCAAAATCATTTTCGTATTTTGCCGTGATTCGAGTAATACCTTTATATGTTCTAAACAACAAACCTTCCCATTGGTCACGGGTCAACGACCGTGAACCCGGTTCCATATATTTTTCATAGTCATCATATTTATTTACAAGATCAACCGCATTATAGTAATTTTTCAACTTAATATTTTCTGCTATATCATCTCTGACTTTTGCTTTACCAGGTTTGTATTCCGGCGGAGCTTCGGCTCCAGGTAGCGTTTCTGACGCATCTACAAAAACTTCTTCGGGTGGCCTTGTTGCAACTCTCATGATAGCACAGTGACCTCCCTAGTAGCTGCTTCAGCGGATCGTTCAGCTGCGGATGCTAACCGTCTTGTTGCAACATTTTGTTGTTGAGCAGTACGCGATAATGATGTGGTAACAGGCTTAAACAATAGTTCAGTTGATTCTGTAAAACCTTCCTTAGCTTCTTGTTGTAATTGTAAATTTTTTGGGAACTCATCTTTTACAGGGATATATTTCTTAAGTGCTTCTTCTCGCTCTCTAGCTAGTCTAGCTGTGTAAGATTCCGAATGTACCATTATTTAGTATAACAATTAATTTATGACAACAGACGTGCAAATATTTTTTTTCGTAATCATTTTTTGTCTGAACACAACAAACATTTAGACAAAACCATATACATATATGAACGACAAAATTGTAGCATCAATCAAAACACACCTTGAAAATTTACACAGTAAATACTGTCTCAATTTGATGGACCCGGAAAAACTAGCATGTACAAACGCGTAAAAGAGTTGCGTGACAATCTCGCAAAAGGAATGCGCGACTACTACGAGAAAGAGACTGAACATTATGTCTGGAGAGAGAGAGAAGAATTTGTTGTGACGAACTTGCAGATTTTCATAAACTCGAAAATGAACTTTATGAATTAGAAATGATTGATAAACGTATATGCCATACCAACTAAGAAATAGAAATCTCAGAGTGGGAAATCCTTAAAATGCTTACAACACAGTGTGAAATTATAATTGTTAGATATAATCAAATTCACGATATTGAACCGTTATACAAGATACTCGATAAAATCAAACTTAAATTAAGAGATCGTATACGTGAATTTCATAAACGTTTTAAGATTTTTATCGAGGAGGTCAATCCTCCTGAACATTATGGAAAAATTTAGTGGAATGTGATTCTCCAACAATTTTTAATTTATGGCAGCAGACGCGCAAATATTTTTTTTCGTACCTTGATAAAGGCCTTGGGTTTCGAAAAGGGACGCAGGAAGCAGCAGGGAGGGCACGCCTCCAAATTGTCACCGACAATCGCGCATACTTTCCGTTTTGCGACAAAGAGGAAAAAAAACCATCGGCGATAAAGGTAAACGAAGTTGTTTTACGCTGAATACGCACTTTTTTTACGATTTTTTTGTGTTTTTGTAGGAAGGCTTAATTTGACGAAATACAGGTGAACCAATCAGAGCCGGTTGGCCCTCCCTGCTGCTTAATCACTCGCAGGAGCCTGACGTTTTATCAATATGTACGATGAAATCTCTGACAACACGAAATTTCCTACTCGGTACCATAAATTAATTTGAATCAATCAAACCTGCCCATGGTTCGTACAGTCGGTAAGTCAGTTCATAAAATGCACATGACATAGTTTTCTGGGTCATTTTTCGGACAATTATATTAATTTTGCAACAATTTTTTCTGCTACTTTCGCATTCTCTTCTGTTGATTATATTTACGATCTCGCGGTTTATTGTCATCGTCCAATTCCCTTTTCCTTCGTCACCTTACGGTATTCTCTGGTGCTTATGAACAACGATCTAAAAATAGCGTTATTCGGTATAGATCTGCATTATACGTTGATTCGGCCTACTAGACCCTACCAATGTATTGGCAAAGTTTTCGTTCTGATAGTATTTTTTTTTTTTTGGGGGGGGGTGTTGTTTGCTTGGGCGGGGGGGGGGGGGTCGGTGTGTTGCGGGTCCACTTTAAGTGGCGAAATTATCATGTCCGTCAGCAATACCATACTATATAACTATTTCAGGAAGTCGAATCTGGGTTGTTCCACTCCAATATTTAACGCATGCGCAATCAACGTAGGACAACTTTTAAGTAATTGTCATGAACGTAGTATATGTTCGTGAAGAATGTTTCAAACAACTTATTAAAAGGTTTGATATCTGTACACCCTTCACAGAAATAGTGTGTTTAAAAATCACGAGTACATAGTTCAGTTACCTGCCTAAAACAGAAAAGTAGACATGAGCACAAAAAGCATCAGAGAGGACTAGGGCAGCGGACAGGATTTGAAAGCCCCATGAAAAATTATCCAATAAGCCCCAGTGAATCACAAATTGAAACAACGGTGGTCCCAAGTAATTTGTCCTACACTGTCCGCGGTCCTGGATAGGACTTACAAAGTTGCATGATCCATTTCTGAAAGGAATGTGGTGGGTGGTTTGTGACCAGAATTACCATTTGTACAAATCTACGTTTATTTAGATGACTCTTCAAGACTATATACAAGTCACATGGGTCATGTATGCGCATTTTCTCATTTTAAATTAAGTATATATTGTTCTTTTAAAATTTAACGCTAATTTTCATTAACCAAAGTCTATTCAATCACGATCATTGAATGTTCTACGCCTTAACTGTCACCAAGAAACTTCCAGAAGAAAATTACCGCTGTGGACTTTCACAATGGTAGTCATGTGCTAAACTTGGGTCAAATAAGTGCGCGTCGAGTGGAATCTTCACAATCGAGAGTAGTACGAATTTGTTTATCAATGTGCATTGCTTTCACTGTGACATAACAGCGCGAAACATATAATCCAGATTGTACTGGATCACACCTTTAGGTTCATTTAGTCAAAAAATGTCTACGTACTTTAACATTGATTTTGCCGCATGCACCTATCGGGGTGTTTAATTAACGACCTTCCAAGGTAATATGGATGTAGACGAATCCAAATGAAGTGAATAATTGCCACTTAAAGATATGTAGAATCAAATTCTAAAAAATGACACCTATTACTGAAATAGTCGGTGTTGAATGCCTACGTGACCGGTGTGACTCGCACTATAGTTGCTGTACACGACGAATCTTCCGGTTATCGGCAGTGTTATATATGGGTATGGACCACGTGCCCATTTGGGCTGCGAGATTTCATTGTATCTTGTTAAGTACCGTGTTTTGGCAGGTATTTTTTTTAAATTAACTCCGGACCTGTTATCCAATCAATAGGCACAGTATGAACAGTGGATGGGGCCTACGAAGACTTAAGAGCCTGTTGGGAGGGGGGATGACATATATACGTACGTGTGTGTGTGTGTGTGTGTGTGTGTGTGTGTTATGACTATGTTACTGAAAAGTGTATACACAAAGAGGCAGAGGCATGTCAAGAATGCATCCGCCAAATGGCCTACAAAACAAAGTGACTAGTAAAGACAAGGACCTTAATCCGACCCCGAATTAACTATTAATTAACCATGACTACCATCCCATGTGGTATTAAATACATTGGACAGAGGAGACTAGTTAACGTATGAACGTTTCCTACCAAGTGCAGATCGTCTACAGTGGCCAATGACAGAACTCTAAAATAACGGAAACGTAAAATTACCATACTGAGCAGACCAGCTGACAACTGGACTGTCCGTTATAAAACCCGACTGAATGGCCACCCCAAGTTCGTCTCAAGTTAGTTCCACACCCTTTATTTTTCACACTTCTTTCCCCTATATTTATGTATTTTTTTCCCCAAAATCGTGTTCGTTCCGTTCTTCATTTGTAAGACAGAGATCCGGCCGATGTGCTAGTTAGTAGCCACCGCTGAGGACATTTCACCTTGTCTAGCTTGATACACATTGACCAACATTATTACATTTCGCTTTCAGGCGCTGCTTTTCATCGCGAGTCTTTGCAGCTCTGGTTGTACATCGACGAAAGAAACAACAAATTTAACCATTTTAATGAATATCTGATCAAAATGCCATTCCTTTTTATTTAAAACCAGACATGTTATATGTGCACCAACTATACTAAAAGTGCAAGCAAACCGATACATCGGTCAATTATTCATTCTTTTTATTTTCAAGACATGCGGTGTTTTAAGGTTAAATAAGAACTGTCAAATGTAAATATATTATAATTGCAACAACATCATCATCATCATCAGTGCTTCTATGAAATGGTTTGATACCAAAATAAATAACATCATGTTAGGTATATTTGATTTAATTATATCTGATTTAATATATATTTATTTCAGTTTAATTGTTTGTCGGTTTTAAAAAAATTATTTTTCAATACATGATGTTGTAATGTAAATTTATTAACTAAAGATGATACTTTTTTCAGAAAATAGTTTGACCTTGACTGTTAGTTTATAAACACCAGGTGTTGATCTAAATTCTGACCTTGTTTCAAAATTTGTAGTAACCATCGTAAACAAGTTCTATTTTATTTTAAAATGATTGGTTGTTTTCGAGGTCATGATGGGACTTTGTCTTTAAGATGTAAAAAAATGTTATTTCTTTTTTATTTCTTAGAATAAAATGATTGGTTTTCGTCAGGGTTTCACTGGGTAAACGTGATCTCTAACAAGCACTTGCCTTCTATAACCTTCGAGAAGATGATCACGCGATCCCCTAATCTCAGGAGAAGCTGGACTGTTAAACAGTTGTATGTTGTGCTGTTTGGAGTTATTTCAAATTACTTGTTTTGGAATTATTTAAAATTACTTGGATTCATAAGAATTAATTCTGTTATTTTTCTGGAAAATACGTGTGCTCATGAAATATTGTGGAACAAGAACAGTTTTTTTATAAAAATGTATTCAGCTATCAGAAACCGGAGGGATAATTCTTGTTTTCACAAGGAACTGCAGACTTCAACACTACAGATTGCAGCATGCGTCATCGTCTTCCATCTTGGATTTTTCGTCGGGATTCGAACGTGAAATCTATAGAACATTTTGTTATTAGGACTACTAAAATTTTATTCTTGGATTATTCTTGGATTATTTTTGGATTTGATTCTATAAAACCGTAAGTTCTTATTTTTTAATTTTTACATAATTTTTCCAGGGAAATAAATTATTGTACTTTTTTTCTTCAAAGATTGTTGTTTTCACTCTTTCTTGTGTTGCTGTTTATTCGAGCCTAAACACGTGACATAAGAATCCGTATAAAATGAATACGTTTTCTGTCGTTAAAAAATAAAGATGATGATGATGCCGATGATGGGAACCGCGTTACAGCTCTAATAAATGGCATGAGCAGATTTGTACACATTACTGACTGAAACAAGTTATAAATGTCAACTGAATCAAGCAAATTCAAGCTACAACTACTATCGTAATTAAACGTAGTTCAGCAATACCGTATATTGAGATAAATGTTGGGAGCTAAAACATTAAGTGATTTACGTCCACGTGTCTCTGAGGAAACATTGGTACTCAAATGTTTTATATTGCTTTGTAAATTTTGTTACTTTAAATAATATTACAAAATGTAAACGTGACTAGAATTATAATGTTGTTAGTCTTTTATTTTCCATTACACTCGATATAGTTACCGATAGCGGAACATTTATCTGGAGTGGATGCCGATACCTCACTCTGCCCCATCACCACTAAGTCTACGCCTCTGCAATCTGGCGATCTACTATCCAATTTCGGATAGTACTATCCAATTTTGGATAGTACCCCTACCCCTAACAGCTTGGCAGAGACGTACATACGGTATGAGTCGAACAAAATGGTTCGTAACACTTGACCATTTTAGGACTCACTGTACTAATTCAGCTCCGATTGTAACCGTGATATTAAAAATTTAATGAGCATAATTTTTTGAATGAATATATTTATCGGTATAGACACATCCTTGATGGAAGCTTCTATGTAGAGAAAACCATGAGCCGCAGCATTTTCTGAATGTACACGTGTCTGAAACGTGTTTTCAGTTCGCACAAAAAGTCAGGTGCTAATTTTTGTAATGAATTTGTCAAATATTCACAACTGCAGCTTTATTATCATCGGGATAGGCACCGGATTCAGTGTGCATGCGCAAACACTGCCTGCTCACTGTGACGACTGGGCAAAAGAAAGCAAGCGCAGTATCGCTCCATACACATGGTCTTGTACTTATCCCACTGATCCATATATTATACATCCAATATTGTTCGCACCTTGCATATGACACGGTCTATATGAGCTAAAAGTCGTACATTAAGCGATCAATACTTTCCTTTTTTAATTTCTCCAAACGATCTATATCTGTAATGAGCAACATAACATTCAGGGGAATGATAAATTTACTTAAATGGAGCTCCAGTCGAAATGGTGCGAACAGTACATTCCTGAGTAATAATACCGGGAGCGCAGGAGGGCACCTGGCATCCCATTCATCACTTCCTCTCATAGTATAGTTGCAAACACGATCACTATCATAGGTACATCGCCCAAAAGCCGTGGGAACGACTGCCTGTTGCCTGCTGGTGTTGTGATAATGACTCCGTCAATAGCCGGTCGTTGTATTGGTACTTCAGTGGTTTTTAATCAGGCGAGGAAACACAAACAAAATTGACCCAATTCCACCCTGAGATAACGACAGCGACCAGGGTATTTCGGTCACTCGAATCCAGTTCCCAAGTATTTCTTCTGCTATCAGCTTCAACATTAGTATCTTTTGGATAGTACTTCTTCTATCAACCTTGTTCTTCGCTCAAGTGTTCTTCGATCGTTCCTCATGTCCGTATCACGCTAAACTTGACCTTGCACGTGTGAGGGATGAGGGCTACTGACCTGTAATTTGCACAGTTCTTCAAGTTTCCTTTCTTCGGAAGCATTATGAGGATGAATGTACACCAATCTTTAGAAAGATTAGACCATATACCATCTCATATTTGGTAGATCTCCTGCAGTACTCTTCGGCCGCCTGCTTTTATCGGCTTCTCAGCTATATTATACAGCCCATAGCTTTTGTTGTTCTTAAGCTTCTTGGCAACCTTTTCCACATCTAGCATTATCCCATCAACTTTCACGTACCTACACTCCTCGAGTTGGCTCTTTTCCTCAGGTTATTCAGGACGCATCGTGTTCTTGTCTGTGAAGATGCTCTTACGCATCTGCCCATCATTCTTTCATCGTCTTGTTGTCTGTTAATGTTTTGCTTTTTTATCGTTTATCGTTTTTGCTATTAGCTTTAAGTTTCAATACAGTTGCCGGATGATGCTGTACCTTATACTCGTGCAATTTAATTTCAATTATTTCAGTATAATTTCAATAGCTACAATGTCAGTATAATTTCAGTTACTACCTTGTCAATCTAATTTCAATAGCTACAATGTCAGTATAATTTCAATAGCTACAATGTCAGTATAATTTCAATAGCTACAATGTCAGTATAATTTCAATACCTACAATGTCAGTATAATTTCAATTACTACCATGTCAATCTAATTTCAATAACTACACTGTATGTATAATTTCGATTGCTACATTATTAGTTTAATTTCAATAGTTACAATGTCAGTACAATTTCAATTATTACAATCTCAGTATAATTTCAATAATTACAATGTCTGTAACATTTTCTGTGCTGCCAGCTTCTGATGCAGTTTGAGATACTCCTTTGTACCAATGTATTCTGTGCTGATCAGACTTCTGAGAGACGTCTGATAGATTTCAGGACAATCTAATGTAACAATATCCTTTGTTTCCCAGACTTATGATGACGTTCGAGTATCGTTTTTATGGTCCCTAGTATTATGTTAGAGACTATGTCCCATGTTGTGCAGGGTTATGTCCCCTGTTATATTAAAGAGATTAAGACCCTATAACCTGACCTGTGTGCTTTCCATTGTACAAAAGAAATCCAAATATATGAAGTGACTTTAACAATGGGCAGTGAATTTACCAACAGAGTTGAATCGATTGGGTGTTTGATATATGTACATTTCTCGCCACAGTTCACAGATTTTGAAATTTAAATAACTCTTTGCGATATCGTACCAATTAGTGCCTTTCACAGTTCAAAGTACAATAATCAACATCGTCTTGTCAACGCGTTTATGTAAATAAGCAATCTGAATAAAATCGAGACCTTCGACATTAAGGCTCTCAGCTCCCATTTCTCCGGCCCGATATAGCCAAATATGTGCTGAAAGTGCCATTAAAACCAAGAAAAACAAAACTGAAAACAAAAACCAGCAGCAGAAATGAATAATATTATAAGCAGATACTGAGGTTTTGGTTTTAACCGTAACTACAATAACTCGACTTGTTTACACAAGTTTGCTGTTTTGTTTGGGGGCGGGGATGCGGAGTGGCCGAGTAGTCTTTGGCGCTGGCCTATTCAGAAAACTGACATCACGCCTCTGTCCGCGAGGGCTCGATTCACGGGTTCAGCCAGCGTTGGTATGTGATAAAGCTTGCCAGCATCTTCCTGTGGGTCAATGGTTATTCCCAAGACTTTTGCGGGTTCTTCCTCCACCAGATATACTGGCTGCAGTGTATAACCCATAATGAGCTGAAAATGGTGTAAAACCCACAACAACAAATTAGGGACAGACCATTTATTTTTCGGGGGGGGGGGGGGCATATTCGAACCCGGATAGTTTTGTTTTCATTAACCACAAGAGATATAATAATATATATATATAATACATTTTTGCTTTCCAAGAAATCTGAAGGAAAAAAATATATATTTCAAGTTATTTGTGAGCAAGAAATGTTTCGCAAAGATACTCCTACCCCACCCCACCATCAACTCCACATTTAAATGTTGGGTCTTTTATGGCGGAAGGCGGTGGTGCCGGTCGGGGAAATCTAATTTTGAACATTTTTTAAAAACTGTATTCTTGAAAAAAAAAAAAATGGTAGTACGCTAGTACATACATCTTTGGTCCTGCCGGTACTAAGCTAAATCGAAGGATGTGTACGCTAGTACATACATCTTTGGTCCTACCGGAACTAAACTAACTCGAATGATGTGTACGCTAGTACATACATCTTTGGTCCTTCCGCAACGAAACTAAATAGAAGGATGTGTACGCTAGTACATATATCTTTGGTCCTGCCGGTACTAAACTAAATAGAAGGATGTGTACGCTAGTACATATATCTTTGGTCCTGCCGGTACTAAACTAAATCGAAGGATGCATATTATTCACAATTAATGTTGTGCACACGTACGAATCACACTTACTGCATTATTCAAGGAACCACTCCAGTGATCTGCTTACAGCGTCCGTCTCTGATGCGAAAGGTCGCTGGTTCGAACACCGGCCGAGTCGTACGAAAGACTTATAAAAAATGGTACCAGCAGCTGCCTCGCATGGCCCACAACATTTAAATGTTAGTTTTAGGACTGGTCGGCCTGGTATCAGGATAACGTGACTGGGTGGGACATAATGCTACATGTCTGCAACATGATGCCCAGTGCTAGACATCACAAGAAACTGCCACACTGCACATATCGTAGCGATATGACTGAAAAATTGTTAAAGCTGCGTTCAGATTAAAAGTCACACATACAACACACACACGCGCAAACACACACACACACACACACATTATTCAAATGCAAATCTAAACAGGCACGCGTAGTAGGAGGATTTGCAGTAGAAACAATGGTAGCAATAAGTATAAAAAAGGAAACAAAACACCTAATATCGATGAATCGGTGTAATTGGACAAATAATTTGGTTTTGATACCGAGTTTTCAGAGCGAGTGAATTCAGTACGTTTATTGTGTATTCGACACTTAAAGTACATGCGTCTAATTCATGACCTAAGAATTTTTTTAAAAATAATTTTAGTCTTGATCACGTAAAAGCAAAGTCGTGACCTTAAGCAAATATATTTTGCACAGCTCAGAAATATCTCTAAACATTTATTTATTGCTCGACAGAACGCATTCAGCGGATATGACCAAAAAGTGGATATAACCAAACAGCGAAAATTAGCTATAATCCATAGTCAGCGTTCGTCTTGACATAAATCACACTAAGTTACGCACCAGCGTATTATCTTCAGTTTTACGCGGTCATTAGTGATGTTTTCACCTTGAAGTAGAAGTCTCCAAATCCTGCATGACAACTGTTGTTCACATATTTAATCGGTGCTCGCGACGACGATGATAGCCGAAAGGGGTTTTGGCGCCCCAGGACCTCTAGCTGCCGCACTTTAGGCGCGCCAAGTCCTTTGGCGCCCGGAATGGCGGACCCATCAGCCCCCGCCCCCCCCCCCCCCCCCCGTTAGTACGCTACTGACCGTTATCACCATCCGTTCACTCTTAGGGTTTGACTTGATAATGCCAGTGACCTTTCGCTACTTTTCCTTTCGCTACTTTTATTTTGAGAACACATATACTGGGCCGGATTAATGGGGGGGGGGGGTAATGTGAGGCACAAGCCTCACCCCACCCCCATAGTTATGAGGGCCCTCTGGTTGCCGTGATAAACACGTGTTTAAATAAACCGTATATATGGTCATGAACTATCTAATACTTTACCGTAACCATAAAAAGCATACTCATAACAATGACAAGTTATGGCCAGCTTTCAGCATGTATTTAACGTGTAGGTCTATTAAGGGACCCTATCTTACGTGTCCAGGACCCCACAAAGCCTTAATTCGGCCCTGCATGTATACCATTGAAATAAGAAAATATGGTATATGTGCATTACATGTAATATGAAATCTCTTACAATCCTCACACATAATACTCCTCTCTCTCTCTCTCTCTCTCTCTCTCTCCCAGAAACAAGTGTATTTTATCGTCAGTATGACTGTAGACACTTGTTGAAAAGAGGTTATACATAATGGTGTGTGTTACATACAAGAATAAAACAGGTAAATTACAAGTATATTAGCATATTTAGTGACGTATATACATGTAAGTTAAAAATACTGACTAGGATATGTTTATACAGTTCAGCAAAGTGTTGTTAGTAAACTTTCTGTTACAGAGACTCGTGATAGTAACTGACCCATTTCTAATGACCTGAAGATCGAATTTTCACACTACTCTTGATAAAGACAACTCCACAAATCAACGTTAAAAAGACAGTAATGTAGTACAAACACTAATTAAAAATATGACCAAGAATGGCTTACCTTTCTGAAGAAGATCTTCTACTTTCGATCAAGCAGGACGGAACTGCGCTAAAATGTACATCTACCGTCAACACGGCTGCGAAAGGCGTATTTATAATCAATAGCTGGCGCCCGACAACGTAGAAAATGCGTGGAGGGAAGGGGGGTCAAGAAACAGAACACTTTAATAGCAAAACGCTGAATAAATAGCTATACCTCGGGGTAACCTCAATTATCAGCATATTTGTATCACTAGTTACGCTCGATAAAGTGGCTAAACTGCCAGGAGGTAACGGGGTTCAAGAAACAACACTTTCATAGTAGAACACTGAACCTCAATTGCGTAAACTTCGGTGCTGGGTTGCCATATAGGCTGAGTAGGCACCGGCCTAGAGGCCCAGCGACAACGGACCAAAATATTATTGATAAAACATATTAGGAGATAATTTGTGAGGGGGAAGGGAGGTCCAAGATTTCGACTGCTTAAGGGCCTAAGGGCCTCCACTGGGTTTAATCAGACACTGGTAAGCCTCAATTATTTAACTGTGTTCATTATAAAGGGGAAGTTAATCAGTATGAAAGTGTGGGAGAACGAACCGTCGTAACGTGGAAGTTGGATATTTTTCCGCATCACCCACAACAAGCAACACATCTGATTAAGTTAGCCCCCATACCTGTACTAATTTAATCCAAGTGTCTTCTGACCCTAACCCCCCCCCCCCCATTTTAGATATTTTGACATTTTGTTGGGGTGCAGGGTCAGAGCCAACTGCCTATCGAAAAGTTTTAATTATGGAGCCATACATAGCGAATATTGAACTCGCAATTTCTGAGAAAATAAATCATCGATTTCAGGGCCGAATCGAGGGCGGGGGGGGGGGAGCAGAGTTTCCCGAACCCCTCTTACGGGCTTAAACAAAAACAACAACACACACACACACACAAACGTGCAGGCACTTGTGAATTTAAATGTGACCATCGCTTTATTCTTGCGCACGTTAATTGGGTATTATGCACACTTTTGCTCTGGTGCCCTTTCGAGGAAATTCAAGAAACTTTTGAAATATTGGAACCACCCCCACCCCACCCACCCCACCCCCAGCACTTGACCTGGTCTGGCAATGTGGTTTTGTTTTCTTTTTTCTGTAGGTGTGGATCTATGTAAATCTTAAGTTTCTCCTCTATGAGTTAAAACCTACATCTAAAATGTATATTTCTGAGTTATTTAACATTTATAGTTTGAGGAAGAGGTTGAAAGTGAGCGAATTGCAGATAATTGCACCTCGAGGCCATACTTTCATTTCTTTATTCACGAGAGAGAGAGAGTACATTACAGAGATGACGATTATGTTTATTTTCTCAACCCTATGTAATTAAATTTTACTGTTCATCTGCAGTTTACAGTGGCAGTTTCATTATATATATATATATATATATATATATATATATATATATATATATATATATATATATATATATATATATATATATATATATATATATATATATATATCAGAACAACGCAGTAACTGCCTGCGTACATTGTTCGACAAACATGCTCCAGCCACCAAGTGCAGAGTATCAATTCAAAAGTGTTCTCCATGGTATAGCAGAGTTAGGGACCAGCTTCGCACTGCCAAAAGAGACCGCCGTAAATCTGAGAGGCTTTGGCTTTCCACCAGACTCACTATTCATAAGCAAATCTATGAAGCCGCTAAAAACAACGTTACAAACATAGTCCAGTGCTAAGATCATGGAAAGTTCCAGCTGCAAAGAGCTCTTCGAGATTGCTAACAAGCTAACGTCAAGGTACACCACTTCCAACTACCTTCTATCTAGTCGGCCTTCCTGACCTGTTTGCAAGTTTCTTACGTGACAAAGTACAAACCATTAGAGATAAACTTGACAACACAATTTCAACTGACTCGTCGTCACCATACAGTTGGGATACAGAATTTGAGCGGCAACCATTAGCAGCATTTGAACCTGTCTCTATGGATTTAGTCGTGTTGAATTGTGTTGAAGGTGCACCAAAGTAATGTGAACGTGATCCAATTCTAACATCACTGCTGCTTGAGTGCTTAGATCCAGTATTGCCTTCACTAACTGATGTTATTAATACCTCTCTCTCGTCTGGGGAATTCCCATCATTTTTCAAAACTGCCATTGTGAAGCCTCTGCTGAAGAAACCAACACTCAACCATAACGATTTAAAGAACTACCACCCAGTTTCTAATCTCCCATTCATTTCAAAAATCTTAGAAAAGGTTGTTCTATCACAGCTTGTATCTCGTCTGAATTCAAACAGTCTTTTTAGCCACGTACAATCTGCATATCGCCCTTGCCACAGTAATGAAACTACTCTTCAAAAAGTAGTTAATGACATTCTCTCTGCTTTGGATAGCGGAAAGATTACGGTCCTCACCCTCCTCGATTTGTCTGCAGGATTTGAAATAATAGACAATGATATATTACTTCACCGTTTCCAGCATGCATTTGTCATTCATGATACAGCCTTACTGTGGTTCAAGTCCTACTTGGTCAACAGGACACAAATTGTATCTGCGAATGGAATACACTCCAGCCCAGTTAATCTATGTTGTCGTGTTCCACAGAGGTCTGTTCTTGGACCTTTTCCCTTCATTCTATACACTCAGCCTCTCTCAAGTGTCATAGAACATCATCCAGTGTCTCACCAATTGACGACATCCAAATATACAAATCTAGCCACCCAACTGAAGTTAATGCTACCATCCAAGGTGTAGAGTGATGTGATGTCATGTGATTTGGATTTTTAACGTAGCTTTAACAATTTTTCAGTCATATCGCTCGCTACGATGTCTGCAATGTGGCAGTTTATAGTGATGTCTAGCACTGAGGCATCATGCCGTAGACATGTGGCATGATGTCCCACCCAGTCACATTATCCTGACACCAGGCCGACCAGTCCTAACACTAACCTCTTAACGCTGAGCGCCAAGCGAGGCAGCTGTTAGTACCATTTTTGTAAGTCTTTGGTATGACTCGGCCGGGGATCGAGCCCACGACCTCCCGCTTCCGAAGCGGACGCTCTAACCACTAGGCCACCGGAGCGGTCCAAGGTGTAGAGAGGTTCATTTCTGATGTGAAATCATGGATGACCTGTAACAAGCTGAAGATGAAGGATGATAAAACTGAGGCCATTCTGATCACAACACAAAGACTTTCTTAGCCACATCCTTTACCTCAAACAATAAATATCAGTAACACCAACATTAAATTCACACAGTCAGTACAAAACCTAGGTGTCACTCTAGACAGTACTCTCACGTTGCACCAACAAGTCATAAACATATGCAAGGCTGCATATCTTGAGCTGGGACACATCAGCTCCATTCGCAAATGTATTTCAGTTGATGCCACTAAACACTTGTATGTACATTAGTACTATCAAGACTGGACTATTGTAACTCAATTATGTCTGGTTCATCTCATTATATACTTCAGAAACTTCAAAAAGGTCAAAAGACAGCTGCTCTGATCATACTTAGAGTACCACGATCAGAGAACACCTCCCCGCTGCTCTGTACCCTATACTGGCTATCCATTCGATCCAGAATCCAACACGGGGCTCCGAGTGGCCGAGTGGTCTAAAGCGCTCTCCGTTACGGATCACTGCCAACTCACCTCTGTCTGCGTAGGTTCGAGTCTCAGATTCAGCCAATGTGGGTATGTTAGGAAAGCTTGCCAGTAGCTTCTCGTGGGTCGGTGGTTCTTTCCGGGGTTTTCCCGGGTTCTTCCTCCACCAATAATACTGGCCGCCATGTATAGTCTAACGTGTGCTGAAAAATGGCGTTAAACCCTACAACAACAACAACAACAACCAGAATCAAACACAAAATTTGTT
Source organism: Sinohyriopsis cumingii (assembly GCA_028554795.2). Classification (NCBI taxonomy): domain Eukaryota; kingdom Metazoa; phylum Mollusca; class Bivalvia; order Unionida; family Unionidae; genus Sinohyriopsis; species Sinohyriopsis cumingii. The sequence goes on along the minus strand of CM068830.1, from coordinate 117,716,175 downwards.
CTACGTTTTACTGACGGACTCCAGTGCAACATACCTATCCGACCTCACCCATGTGTACGCACCAGCAAGATACTTACGCTCCTCTTGTTTCAATCATATACTCATTATTCCCACTACGAAAACGAAGTCATATGGGCAACGTTCTTTTGCATACCATGGCCCAGCAACGTGGAATGAATTGTCCACTGAACTTAGACACAAAGACACACTGATCCCATTCAAGAGTGCTCTTAAAACTCACTTATTTCGACTGCAAGGACAATCTTAAACACCTAATAATGTTCCCTACCTTAAATATGTTCAGTATGTGGTTTATGTTTTTTAATTTCATGGTGTTCGTTTTTTTTGTAACAATATCATTAAATACGTTTTGTTTGTTTATGTTATAGGTGTTGTCTAATGTTGTAAAGTGCTTAGAGCTTCTAAAGATTAGGCGATATATATATATATATATATATATATATATATATATATATATATATATATATATATATATATATATATATAACAAGAAGTAAGGTAAATAGTAAAATTATACAGAATTCTTATATATGTATGGCATGGATGATTATGCAATAGGCTGCAAGTATTGTCACTAGTCACTAGTTGTCCATGAGAAGTATGTCATATCTCTAATTTCATTTTAAATCTCTAATTCCAATACAATAGCAAGAGGCAAATCACTTGAAACAAGGACATCACATACAAAGCATAAATGCTACAAAAATATGAACTTTTTTCACTATATAAGATCTTATGTCACTTGTTTAGGCTCGAGAAGGAGTGAAAACAACAAGCTTTGAGAAATACAATAATTTATTTCCCTGAAAAAATTCTGTAAAATTGAAGAAAGAAAATGAATCAAATCCAAAAATAATCCCAGAATAAAATTGTTGTAGTCCTAATAACAAAATATTCTACTGATTTCACGTTCGAATCCCGACGAAGAATCCAAGATGGAAGACGCTGACGTATGCTACAATCTGTAGTTTTGATGTCTACAGTTCCTTGTAGAGATAAGAATTATCACTCCTGTTTCTGATAGCTGAATAAATGTTTATAAAAAAAACTGTCCTTGTTCCACAATATTACATGAGTACACGTATTTTCCAGGTTAATAACAGAATTTACCCTTTTGAGTCCAAGTAATTTGAAATAACTCCAGACCAAGTAATTTGAAATAACTCCAAACAGCACAACATAAAACAGTTTAACAGCCCAACTTCTACTGAGATTAATTCTCTAAAACATGGCTTATATGGGCTTTCTAAAACATAAACAAGAGTCACGTGATCATCTTCTAGAAGTTTATAGAAGCAAATACTTGTTACAGATCACGTTTACCCAGTGTGACCCTGACGAAAACCAATCTTTTTTACATTAAGAAATAAAAAATAAAAAAATTGTTTATATCTTGAAGACAAGGTCCCATCATGACCCTGGAAACAACCAATCATTTTAAAATAAAATAGAACTTGTTTACGAAGGTTACTATAAATTCTGAAATAATGTCAGGATTTAGATCAGCACCTGGTGTTTATAAACTAACAGTCAAGGTCAAACTATTTTCTAAAAAAAAGTATCATCTCTAGAGAATAAATTTACATTACAATGTCATGTAATAAAAAATATTTTTTTTAAACTGACAAACATTTAAATTGAAATAAATATATATTAAATCAGATATAATTATATCAAATATGCATAACACTTCCCCATATAGAAAAAGAAAGATTTATACATAAAGTTTTCCTTTTACCACATATTAATTATACATGAGGTTTAAAAGAACTTATATAAATTACACAGTCTACATGAAATAATATATTGTTATACACGGGAAAGTGCGTCTGCTATTAAATTATATTTTCAGAGAATTTCCGAATAGTTGCTAAAGTCCTTTCCAGGTGTTGTTGTAGATGATGACATCATCGATGTAAGCATCACACTTGTCTAGACCAGAGGTAATCATATTCATGGGACGTTGAAATGTACTTGGCGACCGTTTCATCCCAAAAGGCATTTCTTTATATTTGGTAAAGTCCATCTGGAGTCACGAATGCCGAAATTTCCTTTGCTCTTTCCGTTTGTGGAATCTGCCAAAATCCTTTCAGAAGGTCAAATTTGGTGACATACTTAGCATTCCCGATCTTATCAATACAGTCATCGATTCTTGGTAATGGGAATGAATCTGTTCTTGTCACACTATTCACCTTCCTATAATCAGTACACATACGGAAAGTTTAATCTGGTTTTGGAATAAGTATGCATGGTGAACTGCAGTCACTTTTACTGGGTTCTATAAAATCGTTCTCCAGCAAATATTGAATTTCCCTTTTCAAGTATTCCTGTTTGAGAGGGTTCATCCTGTACGGGTGTTGTTTGATAGGTTTGGAATTTACAATATCAACGTCATGGAAAATTTGTTTGTTCTTGTAGGAACATCTGGAAATAAGTGCTCATATTCAAATGATAACTGTTAAAGTTAATTTCTTTCTTGCTCTTGCAAATGTGAACGTTTCTGGTCCAAATCTTTCATAATTTCTGAATTCCGAAGATTTGTCACTCCAATGTCAGTAGAATCTATGATATTCCTTCACTTAACTCTTCACTAAGCGGGACAGGTACAACTAAATGAATTGCATGTTTAACCTGGCTATCCCTTTCAATATACTCTTTTAGCATGTTAATGTGACAGAGTTGTTTTTGTTTAAGCCTCCCAGGAGAATTTATGATGTAATTTAAATAATTTGTTTTCCTGTCAACTGTGTAGGGATCATACTACTTGGCCTGAAGAGGATTTTGTGGTATTGGCGAGTGAGCCAGGACTCTAACACCAGGCTGAAAGCTCCTTTCCTTCGAATTCTTATCATATCTTGACTCCATTTTGGATAGAGTAGAGTGCAGATTTGCCCTTGCGACCTCACAAGTCTTTGGCAACTTGTATTTAAAATTAGAAACATAATCAGTAAGATTAATTTCAGAATCTTCATTAGAAAGAAGTTTCTCTTTCAATAGCTTCAATGGTCCACGCAGAGTGTGTCCAAAAACCAGTTCAAAGGGACTGAAACCTAGATTTTCTTGAACTGATTCCCTAACAGCAAACAATAGTAAATGAATGCCTTCATCCCAATCTTTACCCGTATCAAAACAATATGATCGAATCATATTTTTCAAAGTCTGATGGATTCTTTCTAATGCCCATTGGCGCTCAGGGTGATAGGCAGAAGACTTCAATTGTTGAATGCTTAATTCGTACATAGCTTGCTGGAAAATTCCAGACATGAAATTTGAGCCTTGATCACACTGTACGGACATGGGAAGACCAAATTGAGTAACAAAACTTTATCAAAGCTTTTACTATTGTTTTAGATTTTATATTCCTCAAGGGAATTGCCTCTGGAAACCTTGATGATGCACACACATAATCCTCAACATGTATTGGTTACCTGACTTGGTCTTAGGTAAGGGACCAACACAATCTACCATAATTCTACTGAATGGTTCGTCAAAGGCAGGAATAGGTTGTAGATGAGCTTTGGGAATTTTCTGATTTGGTTTTCCTACCATTTGACAGGTATGCCAAGATCTACAGTAATTACCAACATCACTTTTGAGTTTTGGCCAATATAAGTGAGTTAAGATCTTGTGCTGAGTTTTATAGATCCCTATATGACCAGTCAATTGAGTTTCATGGGCCAGACTAAGTATTTCCTGTCTGTAAGGTTTTGGAACTACAATATGATAGTTCACTGACCATTCATCATCAGCAGGTACCTCGGGAGGTCTCCATTTTCTCAAAAGAATTCCATTTGTACTGAAATAGCAGACAGTAACTTCAGTAGCTTCAGTTTCACTAATGGTCTTTTGAAACAAACGAGATCTCACGATCTTTTTCCTGTTCAACGACAAGTGATTGTCGTTTATCACCCTGGTTAGAATGAAGAGAATGAGTCGTTAAAAGATGATCACTGTGATTAATACCTTCTGATTGATCCAAACAAGGAGTGAAAGTGACCTCACCAAAAGCCTGACCAATATATGTGTCAGTTAAAGAATACTTTCCTTATCTACATCATTCTCAAGAACTTTCTTTGCCATAGATCTGGTAACTGCACAAGCTGTAAATACATCAGGGAATTCTTTTTCAATTGGATCGACTTTCTTATCCAGGCAAGGCTTGTCAGTTACAAGTGGATTAACCACAACCTTGTCTCCAGCTAGGTCGTTGCCTAGTAATAAATGAATGCCATCAATGGTAAAACGGAGATCGTTCCGACTGTCACGGGTCCTGAAACTAAGTCTGATGACAAATTTACACAATGGAGATGAACATTACAAAGCCGCACTCTACTCCCTGAATAAGAACACTCTCATCAGAAGAAGACTTCTCAGAAAAAGACAAAGTACCCGACAATAAAACCCTCTGAGAAGCTCTTGTGTCCCTTAAAATATTCATAGGGATATGATTGGCCTTTATCACCCAGGAATGATAATAGAACCCTTCGATATGAATGGTTCATAATTCTCCATAATCAAATCAGTCTGGGGTTTATTAGACCCAACAAATGTATTGCTTTCAATACATGACCGTGATATTGACCTCTTAGAAATAAGAGCATTTGGAATAGGTCTGTCTTGATTATGATGCCTATTTTTCAGTTTGTAGCAATCAGAAATAACGTGTCCTTTTTGCAATAGGTACACGTATGAAGAGACAAGGATCTTGAATCAAGCTTCTCCGAAGTTTGATTTTTAGAAGTTGTGCCATTTTGAGGTTTAGAAGGGCTTATATTAGACTGAAATACTTTTCTGCCAGAAGACTATTGAGTAGAAGACTTATTTACAAAATGAACTTTATGAGTCAAAGAACAAAGAATACTCATCAGCAGCTCGAGCGGCATTTTCCAAGGTTTCAGTCTGATGCTTGTCAAGATAGACTCTAATGTCACGATGAACACAGTTCTTGAACTCTCCAACCAATATGAATTGTCTGAGACTTTAGTAATCTTTATTAACCTTTCTAGAAGAGCACCATCTATCAAACTGCCGAGCTTTTTCCCACGCAAGTTAGACATGGGTCTGGTCAGCTGATTTTTTCTTTATAGTTCATGAATTTTTGCCGATAAGTCTCAGGGACTAAATCATAACCCATCAAGATATAGTCCTTAACTAAATCATAGTCAACGCTCTGCTCTAGTGACAGTGAAATGAAAATATTTTACTAGCTCAACCAGTGAGTACACATTGCAATAATAGAGTCCAGTACTCTCTTGGCCACTTAAAACTCTCAGCAATTCTTCCAAAACGAAAAATATATCTGTCTACTTCTTCTTCCAGAAAAGGAGGTACTAACTTGATATTTTTTAAAACATCAAAAGTAGGAGAGTGTTTTCCTTTTGTTAGCTTTCTTTTAACCGAATTTATAATTCTTTCCATCCTTTTCTTTTTGCATTTGCATTACTTCAATCTCTTTTTGTAACTGTATTTGTTCTTTATGTAATTGCATTTGTCTTTCGTTCTCTCTTTCTTCCAATTGTATTTGTTTTTTCTTTCTCTCTTTCCTTTCTCTCTCTCTCTCTCTCTCTCTGTCTCTCTCTCTCTCCTCTTTCTCTAATTGTAACTGCATTTGTCTTTCTCTCTCCTCACTCTCTTTTTTGAACTCCATTCGTTTTACTTCCATCTCTTTCTGAAACTGCATTCGTTTGACTTCCATCTCTCTTTCCATTTGTATCTTTTCTATCTGAAACTGAACCTGTCTTATCTCTAATTCCAACTTTTTAGCTGTATTTCCATTTTCAAAATTTCCAACCACTCCCGAGTACAATTCAAAGGACTTCTCTACTTTGATGATATTTTACAAAAAGCTTGCCGATTTCACTAAGAACACTTCCATACAATTATGAGATGCTTTATTTCGACAGATATCAAACTGTATTCATCCATATATAAAGCAATATTTATAGTACAGATAAGATGACTGATTGTATGGTACCTCACTGATAAAACATTAGACTCCTTTGATAGCAATTATAAAAATATAATATATTGAATATAAATAACATTGCTACCGCTACCAGTAACCAGCTCAATTTGTTTGTATTATTACTGCTACAATACAGTACTAAAGGTGCTTGATATATTTGGATATGAAATTAATGTAGTAGTTAAAAAGAATAAAACAAATTTTTACATGTATCTTCTACAGATGTGATTGTTTTCTGTTAGAAGCATAAGACACCCCCACATAATTTTCTAAAATATCTTGTAAAGTTTTTAAGGCTAGTCACAGCTCATGCTGTTGTAGCATCCACCCACCCCACCACCACCACCCCACATGAACATCTTCATTTGTCTGTGATTTTATCATTATTTTATCCTGTTTGAAATATAAGTTAATATTGTCATGACACAAAAAATATCAGCACAATACAACTTTGCAATAAAGCAAAATAGATGAATAAAAACAATAAATAGTCATATGTTTAACTCGTCATAGGAAATGTAAGAGAGAAAAAAGTTTAATTTAAACCGGTATTCATAAAAACAATACTGTTAAATGAATTAGTCTGAAACAAAAATTATCATACAGGTAGCCAATTATAAGGAACCTGGATTGCATTGTTACATTGTCCTTATAGATTTATTTGCCAATCCCTTTTGTTTTTCACTTTCTGGCTTTTAGATTGGACATACACTCATCATTGCAAATTCTGAGGAATTAAAACTGTAAATTCTGGATTGGCCAAGACACATTACCTTTTGCATATCACATACCTTTGTAAATTATGACTCACGAAAAGTCAGTTTATATTCCCTAGTGTCTGTTTCAAGAATTAATCACCATAAAAGTAGTGCAGTGGGGCGATATGGGGCAAATGAGAACAAAGAAGGAAAACAGCCTGGGCCTGTATAGGACAAAACTTTATAGGGCATGTGAGAACAAAGAAGGAAAAACACCCTGGGCCTGTACAGGGCACAAATGGGAATGGAACATGGGGAATAGTGGGTCTGTATAGCGACATGGGAAAGATAGCGTCTGACGTCACGGTACGGGAGATTGGTAACAATGTGGCAACTAGGGAAGGTGACGTCACAGGATTGAGTAAAGAGCGTGAGTGTACAGAGAGAACACAGACAAGAAACAAACACTGAAACAACATTTTTTTTAAGATGAGGCAAGAAAATCAATTTCTTTTCGAGGCAAATGATTTGGCCCTGAAAAGGGCCTTTGGGTTCTTCTTCTTCTTCATCTTCTTTTATTTCCTCCACTTCTTTAGACATTGCCTGACTTTTTCAATGATTCCTTTCTTCTTCTTCTTTTCCGTTTCCGGCATCCAGTCTGGATGACCCATCGCTCTAAACTTGTATTGTATCTTCATCCAGTTCTGATTTAGTTGTTCAAAGTCCAATTTCTTCTTTATATTCTCTTCTTCATTTCTTTCTTTCGACCATTTTTCTTTTATCTTCTTCACCTCTACCTCCATCACTTTTCTCATTAATTCCTTTATTCAGCCTGTCCAGACCCCTCTTCACATAAGACCACTCTGTCCCATACAACATATCTTCCAGAAAGCACCTGACTTTGCTTTCATTGTCAAGTGCATGCTTTAAGCTTCCCACTCTGACATAGGGGGGATTAATCAAACCTCTCAACCTCTTTTCCTCCTTTTCTATCATTCCTTCTACCATGTCTTTCGCTACCTTTAGGCTATTAGCATAGTCCAGGCACTCTGGTAACTTCCATTCTTTTTCTAACCTTTCCACTACATAGGTAATATCCATTATCCAATAATATATATTTACCAAATTATTAAACAACTCCGTCACTGCCACCATTTTCTTTCCCTTATTCCGTAGAATGGCGCGAATGACGAACACTGTGAGTTTTATATGTAAAGCACGGACGTGAAGGAAAACATCCCCATTTTTTTCTCCTCTCATATTATCTACTATCCACACAGAGGTGAGGAGATAAAGAACATAACCATAATTTACTATCCACGCACGGGAAGGAGCTAAACTAACCCAAACTATACTATCCACATACGCGAAGAAGCAAAAAAAAAAAAAAAAAAAATAACCATAATATACTATCCACACACGGGAAGGAGCAAAAACTAACCACAAATATATTATCCACACACCGGGAGAAGCCAAAAAAGCATAACCAAAATATACAATCCACATACGCCAAGAAGCAAGATCATAACCATAATCTACTATCCGCACACGCCAAGAGGCATAAACATAACCAAACTATACTATCCACACACGCCGAGAAGCATACCAAGCCCAAAATATACCATCCACACACGCGAAAAAGCAAAATCAACCATAATATACTATCAAAACATGCGAAGAAGCAAAAACAAAACCCACCCAAAATCCACACAGAAGAGAAGGTTAAAAAACCTCACACGCTCTACTATCCACACAAACGTACGTGAGCGCTTACAAACACAAACACTCACATAAACACACACAATCTCACCAGGAAATGAGTGAGTGTTTATATTCACACCACTTCACATTCACACATTGGCAAATTAAATAGTGTTTCTTTTCTAGAGCTTTGGTTAGCCCTGTACAGGGCTGTTTTTTCTGGAACTTCAGATGCACCTGGCTAATGATGATATCTCCCAGGTCTAGCACCGCAGACACATCGACGACTCCAATCGTGATCCCAATTGATACGTGTGGCTGGGATCGCAGAGGAGGGATGATTGGCTTCAGAATCCCAATTTTCCGTTTATGGGATTCTGAAGTTTTCCTGCCGTCTGTGCCACACCCGTGGATGGCGAATGTGTGGTACTGCTACAGGTTGTGGTACTAGTAGTTGTTGTCGTTCTTGTGGCTGCAGCTGTCGTGCTGGTGCTACCTGTGGATGTGTCCTTACCATTGGTTTTCCTTCACTTTTTTGCCTCATCATTACGTGAAGCAAAATGGTTCTCTTCTTTTCCTCCTCTTCTTTCTTTCTTCTCTCTTCCTCCTCCTTTCTCTTCAATGGCCTCCGCCGCCAGCTCATCCAGGAGTCGCCTGGTGTATTCCAGGTGCATCTGGAGTTCCAACAGTTTTGCGATTCTACTAGTCATCTTCAGTGTTGTCTCGTTGACAATGGGTAGCCAGACTGACGACCTTTTTTCTATAAATACTTTAAGCACGGACGTGAAGGAAAACATCCCCTGATACGAAAACTTACATTCTCCATATTATCACCAATAACGCGCGGACGTAAAAGAAACACTCACTTCTTTTACTGACAATCAGTATTTTAAATTTTTTGACAAGCGACGGAAACGGAGGGCTTAGAGTCACACTTTCTAACCACGATAAAGAAATCATGTACTTATAGACGCACTTATGTTTTTTCTAACTGACTAACATACCATTGGCAATTGAATGTCTATTTCTTTTCTAGAGAATTGGGTAGCCCTGAAAAGGGCTGTCTTTTGTGTGAACGAGGAGCTATGGCAATCTTTTATGGTCTAAGATTGCGACCTCCTCTGGTGGCAGACTTTCTCACAGGATAAGGTCTGCTTCTTCGGAAAGAGAAGGAGAACTCTGTGGTGTCGACAGGACAGTCTACAGGTCTTCAGTGACTTTTAACATTCTGACATTCTCTATCTCTTCAGGCTTAGGTATCAGGCTTTGCCTGACACGATGCAAATTCACGTAGGCTTCGTTCAGCTTGGCTAATCTTGAGCACATCTTCGTAGGAGGATGAGTCGACAAATGGATGGTCAGACTTACTTACTTACTTAATTGAATTATAGTGATTTTCGTTCATTAAGAACATGTATCACTGGTTTATTCACGCACTGCATGATTTTTAATTATTCCTGGGGGAAGGAAAGAGAGCCTCATCTCCCAGGCTTTTATGTACTCACATAGTACTTATTAATTGAGCCTTCAGATTGTAGGACTAATTAGTCCTTAACAACCTGACTGATTGGCTATTGCATGAGAGGGAATAGAACCACACAGCTCATGTTATCAATAGATTCAGTTACGATTGAACGCCCCAAGTGTCAACCCAAGCAGTATGTGACGCCCGCTACGATTGGTCGGCAGCGATGACGTCACATTAGGACACCTGGTCTGTGGCAGGTGGAAATCGTTCCACATACTGCCACGTGTACGATGTCCGAGTGTGGTAAAGGAGGAAAAGGCACTCTGCTAGCCAGTCATGGACATTGTGTACTTCCCGAAACGCTAGCCTGTACTTAATTCTAGTCCAGTTGTAAATATGGACAAACTAAAACCAATAATGTGTAAGCCACCTCTGCAATTAATAAATAATTCAAGTCAACAATTTTGAATTTGATTCCGAACAAGTTTGAATTTAGTGTACATAGTGTACATTTTGTATACTAATAAAAAACCAGTCAATTAAGTCGAAATGACTTAGAAAAGTTGAAATCACGCATAAGTAAATATGAGTATAAAAATTTTGACGGCGGTACCAAAATAAGTCAAATTAGGATTAAAATAGAGATATTATCAAATACGGCTTTCTGCCAAATGAAAGCCGCGTACATTAAGGCAATGGTAGCAATCTTGTATCCCTCAATCTTTTCATAGACTGCTATTGGTGTGCTGCAGGCTTCAACCGGAATTAGGTTAGCTGTTATGGTGTAGAAGGTAGTCACATAAGTTTATCTGGTATCCACTGGGCTTGCGTCTTCCTTTTTTAGAAGACTGCCAATTAGACTTCCCATTAAACTCCTGTAAGTCCACTCATTCTTCGTTCAGCTAATTGTTGTCTTCACCGTTAAGCAGACATGGTTCAGGTGGTGCGCTTCTCACAGCTTACCCTCCATTTTGGTAGGCTGCCACGTGTAAAGCAGCACCCTTCCTTCGCTCTCTGTCGGTTTCGGTGAAATTCAAATCAGCAACGTTTTTAGTGAAGGTCTGAGGTAGAGCAGTTTAGAGTATTTTACTCTGCTAATTTCTAGTGCTATGGCCACATTCTTTGTTCCGTGATCCTACTGCACGTGTTTCTTGCTCTTCCCGCCCATTCACCGCTACTGGTTCACCGGTCCTGCTTCGAGCGTGTCCACTGCCTGAATGGAATGCTGGTCAGACTGGAGACTACTCCGCTTTTATGGAAAAACGCGGACTCTAAGGAAAACATCCCTACACGGTTTCGAGTCGGAACGCTAAATTAGTGTATTGTCAGGGATAGAGAGAAGTGAAAGAGCATGGTTCATGATACCCATGGCAAAACAAATGACAAACGCATTTTTCAAAAATACAACAATTTTATTCAAATAACTTACAACTAACACTTAACAAAAAAAAGAATTAAAAATTAACCATTCAATTTAAAAATAAAATTTTTTTCAATAACTATCTATTTTGGACATGGTTGACAACGTTGTGAATGAAATTGAGATTTCCACTGTTGGAAGTCATTTGGCCATTGATGTACACTACGTTTCCTAGCTGGAGACAAAAGATAACCATAATGGTCAAAAAACCATCGATCTACTTTCTCATCGTTTCTAGAAGAATGACGATCAAAATAAGTCACTAAATGTTCTAAAGAATATCCCAGACTGCGTTGATGTAGAAAATACACACAATATTGTCCACACAACAAGGAATCTGTGCCTTTAATTTCACATTATTGAATCGTGTTGTCTCAGCATTTCTTCTCATAAAGTCAATGATATCGTCTTCCAAAGGGGGCAATCTATACGAATCAAAATACTCCACACATCCTTCTTGAGGAAAGTAGACGGCTACCCAGTGGGTTCCTGGGAGATGACTGTCGTCCGTGTTGTTCACATAAGCTTAACGTCTTGAGGTTTGCGATGCGGCAGTTCATCTTTTGCGCACACGACAGGATTCCAAGAAGCTGTGTACGAACTGTGGTTTAAAAGGTAATAAAGTTCCCAGGTATCCATGTTTGTGTAGTTTTTCTTTTTCTTGTTTTTCTTTATAGGTGATAATAAGTGATCAATTCAATCCTGACTTTTTGCTTGAAAATGTCTGACAAGTAACAGTTTCTTCGCCTTGTCTCCCAACTCTGAGCCAAGAGAGCTTCAATGGGTTAGATCTCTAGAGTTGTTAATGGAGGACAAGAATGTTCACGTAAGCCTTTATACCACTGTTGCAACACGTCTTCTTCCCAGATGAGACTCCAAGCTTCCTCCAGATATTCATCCAATTTTTCTTCTTGACTCAACATCAAGCATTTATCGTGTTGAATTTGACTGGGATGATCGTTTTGACATCTATAGCAATCTTTCTTGATCAATTCCTTAATTTTTTCTGACAGGTATGTAGCAAAACAGGAGACTAAATGCTGTTCTTGTTCTGGCCATCGGGACTTCATCATTATGACTTCTTCGTCTTTGTCTTAGGGTTCTACTTTCATGGTCCCCTCACTTTTCATGTCCAAAGATTCTGCACTATGTAAAGAGGGATAACAGTCTTCCATGGCTTCTAATAGCCTAGAATGACATCTCTCAGACTGTTGATTTCTAGGGTATTATCGAATTCGGCATACAGGATGACGTTCACTGTGTTATCTGGGGGTAGTGGATTCGCAAACTGAAGTTCCACACGAATCTGGCCGGATTTTATACAGTGAAAATGTCCCTCGTCGCTGCCTTGGTCTGGAGTGAAATCAAAAGCCCACAAAGCATAGCCTCCTGCATAATCGTCGTACGAAATACCGTGACTGGTGTTGGTCCCTAACTGTCCGGTGGCTTCGTACAGGGACAAGTACGATCTCAAATAATTCCTGTCACCAAACTTAGGCTCGAAAGGTCTGGTACACAGTGTCTTGCCATCGCGACTGACTTCGATTTTGGCTACGTTGTAATGTTGAAACTGGAAAGGGTTTTCGTTGTGAAGTCCATTGAAGGCTGAATTCTTGACCATGCCAATGATCAAACGTTTGGGTAATTGTCCTTGGAATAGATGATCTTCGATCATGGATCACTGTCCAGCAGGAATAGTGAACGTTTTCACTTCCACTCTTCGTATCGGATACTTGGCGGTCGTTCTGCTCAAAGTGTGAATGATGTCATTTCCCACTTTAGGTAACACTTCCACACGACGCACGTAAAGCCTGGCTTCTTGGATGATAGTTTTGTATTCGTTGGCATTGGCCATCAGATGGAAAGTGGAACTGCTACGATTCAGTCTCAGGCGGATATCCACTCCGTTCAGCAAATACTTTTCTTGTAACCACATGTCCAAAGCAAACGATCCAACAGTTCTAAACTACGTCCTCGCATAATTTTCTTACGACGGTTATTAAACCCTACATTGTGGTGATCGTCATCTGACGTCAGGACTGTGTATTTAAACGTGTTCTCACCCGCTGTGTCAGGTTTCCATAATACGCAAGCATCCAGATGAGTATTCTTGGCTTCTTTTCCGTACGTCAAGAGATTTTCCAGGTACGCTAGATAAGAGTAAGTATCCATGCTGCTACTGACCAGTTTGTTATTCAAGTACTAGTCCACTTCGCTGAACAAGAAATGCATTAAATTTTTGACAGGAGCTACTCTAGCATGGGTTCCTGGGTTAGTGTTGTCCGTTTTGATCACTTTGACTTTCAAGTACAGGTAACTGCTATTCAGATCAATGTAATCTTCGGGCTGACCTTTGATATCAAACTCAATCGGAGGTGAATCCGTCAAAGAGGAGACGGGATGAAATTCGACCCACTGGGGTTCTTGCATTGTCATCATGGTGGGTGGCATGGCAAACAGATCCAGTTCCGACTTAGAACAGACGCAAGACTCTCGGCGCATCATTTTTCTGTTTCTCAATAATTTAATAATCAAAAACGTCTAAGTCTCGAGCAGTTCTTCTTTTCTTAGTCTTTCTAGCTTTAGGTGTATGAAGTCTTCTGATGGGGTGTTTCCTTCGTCGTCTTTTTCTGCTGTGTCCTTGCTGTGGAGTCAGAGAAGCGGTAATGCCTGACTAAGTATCGTTTAGGGCATTTTTAGGAGTTTCTCGTCGGCCCAAAATGTCGTTGCCTATTTGCAACAAGACACTTTTGCCTGCTCTCAAGAAAGCTTCTTTAGGGTTTTGTTTGTCGATGATGACATTTTGGAGAAATTCTTTGTTTTGCGTCAGTGCGGCATCTTTCAAGGCGTTGAATCCTCATCTCACCATCGGTTTCAACATTGGAGCCACAGAACGAATGGCCGATATTAATATATCTCCTAAACCATGTCCTCGCTGTCGGGCGACACCCCGGTACACTGGATACATGACTTACAACTCGTTAGAGAATCGTTTTCGAAAATGGAGTTTCACCGTGACTTTTCCTTTGGTGACTGGAATATTTTGATATTAAGATCTCCATTTATAGCAATGTTGACAGTGTCAAAATACGACTTACTGACGGGCAAATAATGAGAATGTACAAATTCGAGGTGAACGTAATAGGTGCTTCCACCTTCCTCGTCAGTGGCCGTGGCAGAATCCACTTTGAAAGGAATGACACTCAGTAACAGTATGGAGGTGTGTCCCACCACATTCTACTCCACCACATCGGAATACACAAAGATCAAATTCAGTCCTTGGTTCATTTCTACTGTGGAACGAAATAACTTGGTAAAAGAATCGTTGTCGGAAATGACTGCTAATTCGCCTTTTTCCTCTACTTTCTTTCTTATTTCCATGTCCCCGTTCGATGTCAAACAATTCAGGACAAAATAAAATAGACATCACTTAACCCCCTCAAATTTCATCAGGAAACGACGAGCTACTTTGTGGTACTCAAGGGTTTAAGAAAAACGACATTAAGCCGTGATGCAATGGTGGTCACTAAATGTTGACCACTAAAATAATTGGGGGAATGATCAAGTGATAGGTCCACTTTTGAGTTTGTTCATTATATGTTTTATTGTCATATTTTAAATTATTCAAGTACTTTTGCATTCGCTTGTAATGAACTTCGACCGTAAAAAAAAATCTGATTTGGAAGGACATTGAGGACTTGGGTCGGGTGAATGATTTCCACCAAAGCCACTTCCCAATAGGCTTCGTGATCTAATTGAATGGCCTGAGGGAATTTGACTGTGCAACAGCACAACGTGTTATTGGGAAACACCTCTATGGAACTGTCACTGGGTAAGGTTAAGTAAAATTGGTTATGGTGACTCATAATTCCAGAGTTCTGTGGCTGTCCGAGGGGTTACTGGAAGTAAGAGGCGTGTCTCCGCCCAAAATGGGGTTGTTGTTGTTGGAGTGGTGACTGGCACTGGACACAAGATTCCCGTTGTTCCCGTTCGAAGTGAATGTCAGGGATGGATTGGGAAGAAGGTAACCGATGCAACTGCTCAATACAATGGTCCACAATTGTTTGTCTCCTTGTTGCAAACTCAGATTGGCAATGGCTGCACCGATGACACAATATACCACAAAGATTTGGCAGAAAAAGACGATTTCCGTTTTAGGCACACGTTCTCCACACCGCACCCACAAAGGTTGTTTTTGTAGATCTTGCAGAGAAGAACTGGGTGAAGGAGTAGTCACTGCATTGGTAGCAGTAGCTGAGGCTGTGTGAAAGGGCATGATGATCACTTCTTTTTATACTCGATGACTTGCGAAGCGTCGATCCCAGAATCAAAACTGGGTGGATATCCTTTCCAACGTACTTTGACTTCTTTGACACGTCGTTTGCCCACTTTACGGGTTCTGCGTTCGAGAATGCTTTCGATGTCGTACACGTAGTCTTCTTTTTTTGGTGACACGTTGTAACTCAGGCAAGTAAAACGTTCCCATTAACACTTCTCCGTTCATGTCTTCCAATTTATAGACGGCAGGATGACGGACATGCACTCGTCCAGTGACACGAAACAATTCGGTGGTCCAGTTAGGTAAGTAACCTTGGTCGAAAGTGCGTTTAGTTTTGCCAATGCGCACCCAATCTCCTACCGCCAACATTCCACTTTTCTTGGGGACAGCTACCGTCGTGGACGTACCAAACAGGCGACCAGAAACCAGCACTTTGTTGTCGGGAGTCACATTTTGCGGGGCACGTCCAATGCTTCGATGGTAAGATTGGTTGTATGCTTGAACTAGGTACGGTACGTTGCCGATGTACTTGAGAGTGTGGTGATGCGTAAAATATTTCCACATGCGTTCTTTCAAAGTGCGTTGAAAACGTTCCACGATACTGGCCTTGGTTTCAGGATTCTCGTTGGTAAAAAAAATGAATGTCACGTTTCTTTAATTCTTTTTGGAAAGCTTGGTTCAGAAATTCGGTACATTTGTCAGTTTGCCATCGAAGAGGGTGACGACCGCTTTGTTTCAACACCAGTTGCAGGGCTCGCACTAATTCGCCGCTCGATTTGGAAGTCAATGCCACGACCCAAGCAAATTTGGAAAAAATGTCGATGACACAAAACAAATATTTGTAGCCGCGATTGCAGGTGGCCAAATGAGAGACATCGGCTAAATCGGCTTGCCATTGATGATCGATGCCTTCAATTTGGTTGCGACTTCTGGAAAACTTGCGTCGAATGGGTTTGTGTAAAGTGTAGGAGGCTTCTTCTTGTAACCATCGTTGCACTTGAGGTAAACGGAGACTTTTCAGTCGAGTTTTGGCAGAACGATACAATTTTGGAACTCCTCCGTAACCTGCAGGATGGGATGGATCGTAGTAAATGCAGGCTAACACCTCCATTTTTTTTTTGTTAATGAGTCACCCACTCTTCGCTGATGCTACTCATTTTCTTGGTTTGTAATGCTTTGCGTGTCAGGCCAGCGATAGGTGTCGAGGAGGAGGATGTCTAAACAGGGGTAATCAGTTCTTGTTTCACTTATATCTTCACCTTCTTTTTCTCTTCTGATAAAGAAGGGGTGGTTATCATCTTTTAATTCCATCCAATTATGGATGTAGGTGGTGTTGTTAACTTGCGTACTTTTTCTGGCGGAGTTTGAAACCCTTTTTCTTCTTCTTCTTCTTCTTCTTCTTCTTCTTCTTCTTCTTCTTCTTCTTCTGTTTTGGTCACTGGCAGTAGTAGTGAAGGTGGTGGTGGTGATGGACTTTTATCAAGGTCTTAAAATCTTTCAGAGTGAGTAGAGCTGTTTCGTCTAAAGCTTTCTGGTGAAAGAGTTGAGTCGTTGCAAGAGTTGACCGCACTTTTGTAATTTTTCTGTTTCGGACAAATCGTGGTGATCCATCAAGGACTGCAATTCGTGTTGTAACTGGGACATCTCGCTCAAATTGGGATTGGGAGGCAAATGCGGGGTTCATTGTTCTTGCCAACGATGGTATTCCATCCATCGTTTGTAAGGCACTAAAGCTAGTTTTATTCCTTCCATTCGATGTCAAGGGTCACGTCTGAGATCTTGGGACTCCAGAGGTCCTTTTTATCTTTCTCCCACGAGTCCTCCCAGCATGGTTCCCAAGACTCCTTTCAGCAAAGGTCATAACAATAGAGGCAAAATTCCTCCGCGTCGGACCAACATCTTCTTCTTTTGACGAATGGGGATTTTCTTTTGAACCATTTGGCGAAGAACGTGACGATGTTTGCCTAAGCAATGTTTCTGGTGTTTCGACAAAGGTATCGTGTCTTTCAAGACGTTCAAACAACATTCGCACACGATATCGGTGACATCTTTGGAGGCCGTTTGAATGAGTGTTTCTCGCGTCGAGAAGCTGTGGACAGGACAGACAACATATCCCCATGTTTGACTAAACGAGGAGGCAGTCCTTTCATTTTCTTTCTTTTGGATTTAGAAGAGGGATGTTTTCTGGGGGTGACATCTTTGCGTCTTCAGGAGCACAAAAACACTGATACCCATACTTTGTCTCAGACCTTTTTTATACTGGAACGCGTCGCCACTGATTGTCTTTACGTCGTATGAACTTGATTACAGGCAATAAACGTAGAAAGGTGGCTCGCAATGGACTAATTCGAGCCAGTTCTTGCTTGGACAAATCCAGTAAACTCTGTAACATACCCGATCACTCTTGGACTTTGATTTTGGGAGCAGGTACTTTGTGAGCAGCTGCCACTGCAGCTAAAGAGGAGGAGGGTGTCACCACTGGAGGAGAAGTTCTTGGAGACACGGGCTTCCATGGTGTCATTAACGGAGAAGTGAATGAACCTGATGTTACCGGAGACGCGGTTACCGTCGTTGCAGGTCGTGGTTTGCGAATGTAAAGTTTGGTCCTGGCTGAAGTGCCTCTCTTGCGAGTAGAAGCTGTTTTCTGTGGGCTTTTCTTTTTCTGGGGTTGTGACTTGGTCTTGACACCGTTGCTCATTTTCTTCTTGGGGCTTCGTTTGGCTTTTTTGGGAGTTGCTTTTTTCTTGGGGAGAACTTTGGGAGCATTAGGATCCCATTTTAAGAGGGAGCGAATGATGACACCTCCTGTAGTACCGTTCCCTCCAGGTTTCAAAATGATTTGCTTTTCAGTTTGAGTGTCATTGCGGAGATCGGCCAGTTGGGTCAAGGATACTTTGTTTCTATCAAAAAAGCGTTTGGTTTGATGAGGAATCTGAATGATGCCTTGCAGTAATTGACGTGCTGTCACCGTAAACCATCGTAAGACTTCTTTGAGACTGGCTTCTAAGACACGAGCAGTTATTTGTGGATTTTTCTCGCGACTGATGCCATACAAGGCACGAATCAATTTGACGGGAAGATGAGACTGAAGGGACGTCATGTTGACGCTGTGTGAGACAGACGAAAAGTGTCCGATGTCTTTATAGATTTTGTTAGGTTAAGTCGAGGACGCAGACATGTACAGGACAGGCCCGCCGTCTTGACACCAGTGGTAAAACAAATGGGTACGAAATCGCAAATAATCGGGGGTAGTGGGTTTCAAATCGACGAGTATATAGGCGTGTGGAGTTTGAGTGGCATCGTCGTACGCCTGTGTTAGCCAATGCGTTCCTAACTGTTTGGCTAAGACTTGCACTTGCGATTTATCTCGAGGGCTTTTAAACAAGACCACGTAATGAGCATTGAGACTGATGGTGCGATGGGCTTTACTTTGTTGAAAAACAAATTTCGAGTGATATAAATGACACTGGCATTACAATGATACCCTTTGCGCGTAAACCACAGTTTAATTTCTTCTTCGTCTTCTCCTAACATGTCGTCAAAAATTACCAGATGGGTTTGACGGGGGTCAGACACGATTCCGTCGTCTTCGTTAGGAATGCCTTCCACAAACACGATGGAATCGCCTTGACTTTCTCTCAAGAGGCTGTACGCCGATTGCCACTCTTTGTAACACCACACGATGCGTTGAGGTGGACGATCGATCAAATGATGTTTATGTTCGATCAAACGTTTGACAAATTCGGTTTTGCCTGAACCAGGAAACAAGTCACTAAGACACACACCACAACGGATACAGTTCTCGTACTAAGTGTTGGTAATCTTCTACGGGTTGCATAGTGTCATTGAGTTTCTTCCACGGAATCTGTTGAATCACTTTTGATAAAAGCCGTGGCATGGCAGCCTGTTTTTATACCCTCTTTATTTCGGAAGCAATAAATGTACTTTCTGCCCAGAGATATTCGTCCTCCAGTTGGGAATCTAAATGCTCCAAACACTAACCTACAGTTCAGAGTTCGTTCAGAAGTTTCCACTTCCACTAAGCAGATGTTGCGTAAAAGATTTTTGAAATCCTTCAACGCTTCTTCCTCAATTCGTTGCAGTAGGTGTATCCCAAAGTAAAGAAAATAATGAACATGTTGATCCTTCTCGTCCTCGAAGTGTTGACAAGGTCTGACCACTGGAACACTTTCTCATGAATCAGTCCTCCTATAGCATTCAGGTACCAGTGGTTAAAACACCAGTGACGTAACGGATTCAATTGTTCTTTACGTTTGACCAGTTTGACCAGTTTTCGGTAAATGAGTTCACTCAACTCCACAGGCGAGCCACGAATGTTCTCTTGTAAAGTATCCATGATGAGGTCATACTAAAACCCTCTTTTGTCGGAGGTAATAAGTGTACTGTCTGCACAGACGTGATTTTACTTCAGTCGCGAATCTAAATAGTCTAGTCACTAACTTGCACATCACAGTTCGTTCAGAAGTTTCCTCTTCCACTAAGGTGACGATGTGTAAAAGATTTTGGTAACTTTCTAACTCTTCCTCTGGAATTCGAAGCAGTAAATCTACCTTGCAGCAAATAGAAACATCAATAACAAACAATCCTTTGAACCAAGGGGTAGTTGATGAATGTCTGACCACTGAAACGCTTTCAAATGAATCAGTCCTTTTATAGCATTCAGGTACCAGTGGTTTTTAAACACCGGTGACGTAACGGATGCAATTGTTCTTTACGTTTCACTTGAATTATGACCAGTTCTCGGTAAATGCGTTCTCTCAACTCCACGGGCAAGCCACGAATGTTCTTTTGTAAAGTATCCATGATGAGATTACTGATATCGTCCCACTAAAGGTAAATAGTGACAATTCGGGGACCATCGAGCATGTTCCAGGTAGGCCGAATCGTGTTGCTCCCAGTGGTGAAGTGACACACAGCAACTGAAGCACTTCACTTTATCCCCTTCGCCCAAGTAGAAACGTCCGGCGCTGGCTAATTCTTCGGGGGTCGGTCCTCCCAGATATTTAGGCCATTTTCCTTTGAACGATTGAAAATGATTTTCAAAGTTGCAGTATTCAGGCAAACGCACAGGGAACGAATATTCGTCTTTCGCAGGTTCGTTTCGATGAGGGTAGGGTGACATCGACAGGAGTTTGCTCAGGGCTGGATGACATCCGTAGGGTGGTAGACGTGAAGGTTGACATCCACAATGAAAACCAGTAAAGTGTCCACGATAAGGAGTGGCATCACTTTCGCATCCGTCAGGTTTGACACGCACATAATCTCTTTCCATGATAGGTGTAGTGGTAGTAGTAGTGAGAACAAAGTTCCCATGATGCTTTACTGCATTGCTCACATCGCAAGGCTCAGCATCGCACTCCACTTCAGAGGCCCCAAACTTGAATTGTGCCTGCCTGAACTTGTTTTGTGTTTCTCTGAAAGTATTCATCTTGTTCGCTTGGTCTTGGTAGTCACAATGAACTATCGATCTTGCACTTTGTCCCTTTTTATACTAATCGCAATGAAGTCTCAAGCTTGTACATCGTTCCTTTTTTATGTCTAGTTTTGGAAGTCTTCGTTTTTTCATCCTTGAAAACGGTACTACCTTCTCTAAGGTACCGTCATAATTGTACCGTAGTGTAATGGGTGGAAAGGCCATAGAAAGGTAAGGACAATGCGGAGACCATCGAGTATGTTCCAGAATAGCTGAATCTTTATAGATAGATAGATCCATTCGTAACTTCAGGCCTCAACTGAAACACTGTACTTCGTATCCCAATCCAGTCTCAGGTCCCAAGTAGACAAATCCTGTTCTAGCTGAAACATTCGAAGTATGTAATCCTTCCCTATCCGTGGGCCATTTTTGAAACGTTTCCAATCTACGGGCACAATCACAATAGTCAGGCAAGAAGACCGGAAAATGGTATGGTTTGAACTTGGAGTTCTTATTGGGTTTCTCACTCGATTCTTGCTGTGGCGAAGTCATCCTTCTTGTTGATGGCTATCCTCTTACAACCAATTTTTTATACCGACATGTCCATACGGCAAAGTGAAGTGGTTGGGAAGACGTACTCGCTTCTGCTACACGATTTGATAGACTTTTTCCAAGGGTCGACTGACGATTTGGTGAGTGGGTAAACGTACAATTTTGTGAGGTTGGTAGGTGGTCACTTTAAAGTTCCCATCCTCTCCAGATTGCAAGGCTTCTTTACCACTCGACTGGTGCGATAATTGAGAGTCAATCCTTTCACTTTACACTCGATGTGCACTTCTCCTTGTTTGTGATAATATAGAACAACAAATATTTTTGTTACCTTTTGTTTTATGGGGTGGGTTGGGGTATAAATAACGAGGCCTCAGCACAGGAGCCCACATTAATTTAGTTTTTTTCCCGTGAATTTAATATTCATATGTGGGTTTCAGACGGGTTTGCAACATGGTTTCACTTTATAAAGTATATTGTTGTTATGATGAGGTTTGTATCATAACCTTCTTCTCATCTCTTGCTATGAGAAGGGATTACTCATAAGTTAATAAATGACTTTGCCCATGGTTAGACAGAGAGAGAGAGGAGTTCAGGCTCTCTAACAAGGTGTCACCCATAACCGTGTAGATACGGCTACATCCTGGGGAATGAGATACGGAATCGCTGTAAGGAAAAGACAGAGCTGTTCTGACTCGAGGAACGAACTTTATACATTCTAGAGATACATTTATAAAGCCTTTATATTTAAAATACACGAAATACATATAAGATTACACTTTTCCTTCGAGCTTTCCAACTTCATACATTTGTATAATTTCTGCCTTTTAGAACGTAATACAGATAGTTAAATCTCGATTACTTCCTGATATCCAATGAGTATAAAATTCAATAGTTTCTATTAATGCAACAATCGTTTTGAAGAAATGTATTTTACTAAATTTACAATAGAATACTAATGTGGAATAGGTTACTAAACAATACTCATTATTAATTAATCTTTTATTTCGAAATTAAATCTAAACATGAAGTTGGCAGCGAATTCATCTTGAACAATACTACATACCACAAATATAATTAAAGTGTTAAGGACAAAATCATTGAACTTGAAACATAGTTTGATGACAAGCTACAAGGACTGAAAAATTCACTCTAAAATATTTTATACTTTGTAAATAGTGTAGTGTTATTAGAGTCAAATGAACATTATTCAGTGACTACATTATTCTAATGCCCAGATGTAGGATGTTTAGTGTTAATTAGAATGACAGCAATGATAATACTCTTGACTTCATCTTTTATTTTTTAAATTGCAAGAAATGTTCCTCGTATGAAATAATAGTAGGCCTTGGTAGTAACGTGTGTTTACATGCAGTTTACTTTATAAATCCTTAAAAAAATAATGTAATAATGCACCTTGAAAAACATGATTTTGAATATGAGAAACCTTGAAGAAAAAAAAACATGGAAAATTTTAAAAGAAATATGCTATTAATCCTGTGTTATCATACTACTATACACGTCTCTAAGACTGTAGAATAAACTCCATCGGCGTGACAAAGACAAATACAAATACATACTCGTCCACAAGCATGTCCACCATATATACGTACACATCGATTTAAGGCACACTGTACTCGAGTTTGTAGATGGTTGCTGATTATTCAGATTTCTAGCCTGTTTTTGTATACGTCCGTCATACAGTATTTCAGATTCCCATAAATGAAGAGCTTACTTACAAGGTACTGTATTATTACCCAATTAGATAAACTTTTCGCATATTTTTGTTTATAGGACGAATCACTACAAATGTGTATGCCTTGGAAAATATTAACGCAGAACATGCCATTATGAATATTGTAAATTGTGCTTGCGTTACAAGTTGGTTTAGATGTTCGGCCATGTCTTAATGTGATATTGGAGTTAAGTCGCGTCATCAGCTATGCCGTCCATGTGGAACCTAGAATTGTTGAAACACTCGACGATTTAACTCTGTGAAGAAAACACTACAGAAGTCAAGCAACTCTAGTGAGTGCGCATGATATACTTATAATGTTAGACTTTCTCCAGAGGTGCCACGGTTGACCAAGAAGCAACCTCTTCAAATGGCAGCGCAATTTTTTATCAAGAGTCCTACCACAGGTGGATGGTGATGAATAAGAGTGTCGCCGCCGTATAGTACACATTATCGCCTCTGAGCCTACCGCAAAAGCACGACAATTGCAAGTCCCCAAGTCTGAGTTACATAAAGGTAGAGGTGATTTACAAGAATATCGAACAATTATCTTGATCGAATACGAGCTAATCAAAGATGTAGTAAATCTTCTTTCGCGAGTGCGTCCCGGAGTGATTTCTAAGTTACAATGCATGAACACCTCCTTTAAGATGGAGATTTCTTTCTGCGTGCGTTTGATTTGGCCGCCTAACCGTGACAAAGGTGACTCGTTAAAAATTACAAGCTCATAGCTTCTTAGCATTGCTCGTGTGATATTAAATCGCAAGACGCTGAGACCAATAACGAGGAAGTCGACAAAGTTTTTGCAAAGATCATTTTGAGACTTGGGAAAAATTAACCAACGCATGATCAAGATTGAATGTGAATAGCCGCGTGAATGTTCAAATGCATATTTTCCGTTAAAGCCTTTCCGATGGTCAAATTATATCCAAACGCCAGCGTGTATTCAGCAACGAGCATTAATCATTGTGAAAAATGATGACTACTGATGTATGAGTGGGCACTTTTAACCGCGTTGCATCCCGCGAGCAATAATAAAGACCAACCTGGAAAATACAAACAATACCTGGGCGAACTTAACTTTCATGACAAAGAATTTCCTGTACAAGTTACCGACATCGGTAAGTTTGAACGATTTAACCATGAAAAAGCTGTTAATGTGCTTATTTGAAATATAGGCTTGCTGCTGATTTCATTATCCACGATTCGTTATTGTTGGGCGGTTCAGAGACGCTGTATCATTACGCGAGAATAAAATATTTTCAACGAGTGGTGTACCGTAAGTAAAAGGGTAGGAAATTTCCATGCAGACGTTACATGCATGAATGTGGTACGCAACAGCTGCTTTAGCTTAACGTTTACTGTGACGGAAAAAGAATACTATTTTTCCAGAGCCTGGCAAAAACATTCCATTACTCGTATAACAGAAACAACGAAATACACGGGATTTAATTTACGGTTACATAAATTTACATTAAAAGAACATATAGCTCCTCCCTTTGTAGGTCAATACCAACTAGTTTATCATCTCATCAGTCAAGTCGAAGCCAACAATACATATGTCATTCCAACTTATTTTGTGTTTTTTGTTGGGTTCTTTTTTTGCTTTTCTTTTTTTTCAATAGCGAGGCAGCTGTTAATACCACTGTTATAAGTCTTTGGTATGACTTGGCCGAGGTTCGAGCCCGAGACCTCCCAGATCTGAGGCGGACGCTCCAACCACATAGGCCAGAGTGGTCCACAGGCTAATTAAAAACTGGTTTTGTATTATTCGTTGCCGGGTTGTTGCATATATATATATATATATATATATATATATATATATATATATATATATATATATATATATATATATATATATATATATATATATATATATATATATAATTTTTATTATGTGTTGGTTTTATCTCCATGATATTTTGTTATGCATAATATTATTTCGTATTTGACCATAACACAAAATTAGGTTCATGGTTTTCCTGACTTGGGACATTGATTTTGTGAACAACATAATACATAGCAAATATTTATCTGTGAGCATAGATAAAATATTAGGATCATTATCAATAGATGTAAACATGTTTATCTTAATCTGAGTCTAGGACATTGGTATTCCCATTGCAAAAACTGGTACAACTGATGTTTGCCATGTTCTTTATTATAATTTTTGTAATAGATCTTATTTTTGTTGACAACTTATAATGTTCTAGAAATTAACTTTGACCCTCATCCTGGTTATATTATTGTCTTAGTTTTTATACAGTGTTGTTTATTCTGATATATTGTAAGAATGTTAGTATATCATCACACTCCAGTCCATTGGCACAATACCACGTTCGAGACTACGTGAATATCAACACATTTAGTATTTTAAGTTACTGCATTTGTATGGGAAAATATGAACGACTTTTTGGGATGGATATAATGCACGACCTTGGATAAAAGTGCATTGGGTTTGATAAGTAAGTTTCTACCTGTCTCTTCTATGAAAGTAATAGAATTGAAATTAAACACGAGATGGAAATAGGGTTGAGAAAGATCCAGCTTCAAAAAAGCAAAGAAGATAGACAAAAATAATTGGAGAAAGAGGAAAGAGTGAGACAAATGCAACTGAAAAATAAGAGAATTACAGTTGTAGAAAGAGGAAAGAGACAGACAATGGCAATTGCAGAAAGATGAAAGAGAGGGAGAAGATAGGCTTATACAAGTGCAGAGAGAAAAAGATGAGAGGAAAATACAGATAAAAGAAGAAAACGGAAAAGGAAGAAAGAGAATTTCAATTTAGATTGAAATAATTAGAGCGTGCAAGTTGACACCCCCCCCCCCCATTACAAACAAGTTCGGTTTTTAAATATTAGGTTAGTACTTTTAAAAAAAAACAAGTAGATAAAACATGTTCTCATTTTGAAAAATTGATGAAAATTTTAAATTGCCAAGGAAGCATTGGACTATTATTACAAAGTGTACCTACTGGCAAAGCTCGTGAAGTTTATACTTCACTGTCAGTATAACAAAGGGCTGATTATGACGTGGTTAAGGAATGTTCCTTAAAGAGTAATGAGTTAGTACCTGAGGCATATCGACAAAGTTTTAGGAACTCTTAAAAAGAAAACGGACAGACCCATGTCGAATTAGCAAGAGAAAAAGAACAATTATTTGATAAGTGGTGCTCAGACTAGAAGGTTGGTCAAGACTACGATAATCTTAGAACGTATATTAATTGAAGAGTTCAAAAACTGCGTCCACATTGATTTTTAAGACCTATCTTTATAAGTAAACGGTCGAAACTGTAGAAAATAATCCTCGTACGATTATTCCTTGATTCACAAAGTATCTTTTATGTAAGTAAGTCTTCCATTAAGCAGTTTATTGGTAAAAAGCCATTTCAGTCTAAGATGAGCACGTCCGAACCTCAATCTGGCACAACTTTTAGGAGTCAAGTTTCTGTTGAGACTGATCAAAATCCTGATCTCATACTACGTGACCAGTTGCAAAAAGAAAGGACACGTTATTTGTGATTGTTACAGACTGAAACATAAGCAACATAATCAAGAAAGAGCTATTCCAATGATTTTATTTATAAGCGGTCAAGAGCACGGTCATATAAAGAAAGCAATGCATTTGTTGGATCAAACAAACCCCAGTCTCATTTTATTATTGATAATTATGAATCACTGATGTCGATATGCTCTGTATCACTTCTTAGTGACTCTGCCGTCTTATCCCTTTTAAAGTTTTATGGAGGACATCAGTTTCTCAACATCTTTTATTATCAGTCATTTTGACTTTTTCTAATAAGTCTTCTTCTAATGAGAGTGTTCTTATATAGATAATAGAGTGCGGCATTGTTAATGTTCCTCTCCATTGTGTAAATGTATCATCAGGCTTAGTCTTAGAACCCGTGACAATCAGGATAGTGAAGTTGTTACCCATCTAGGGTATTCATTTATTACTAGGTAATGACAACGCTAGAGATAAGGTTGTGGTTAATTCCACTTGTAACTGACAAGCATTTTTGGATCAGAAAGTTCATCCTATTGAAAACGAAATCCCTGATTTATACCCATCTTGTGTTGCTACTACAACTATGGCGTGGAAAGCTCTTGAAAATGATATTGATCACAAAGTTATTACTTTGGCTAACACATTTATTGGTTAGACTTTTGATCAAGTCACTTTTGTTCCTGAAATGCATCAGTCAAAAGGTATTGATCACAGTGATCCTCTTTTAACTACTCGTTCTATTTATGTTCATCAGGTGACAAACGACAATCACTCATTGTCAAACAGGACCAACATCCTGATATCCCCTGTTTGTTTCAGAGGGCTATTAGCGAAACTGATGCCACACAATAACCTGTTTGCTATTTTGTTACAAATGAGGTCCTTATCAGGAAATGGAGAGCAGCTGAAGTACCCGCTGATGACGAGTGGTCCGTGAGCTATCAAATTTTTTTCCTTAGTCGTATAGACATGAAATTCTTAGTGTAGCCCATGAAACTCATTTGGCTGGTAATTTAGGGATCAATAAGACTGATCACAAGATCTTAAATCATTTTCATTTTGGCGGAAATTAAAAATGATGTTTGTAAATACTGTAGATCTTGTCACGATTGTCAAATAGCATGAAAACCCAATCAAAAGATACCTAAGGCTCATCTATTAATGCATTTAACGAACCATTTAGCAGAATAATGGTAGACTGGGTCAGTTCCTTACATAAGATCAAGTCAGACAACCAATAATTGTGCTTCCGCAAGATTCCTAGAGGCAATTCCTTTTTAGAAATATTAAAACTAAAACCATATTTAAAGCTTTAATAAAGCTGTTTTTTCAACACAATTTGGTCTTTCCAAATCTATCCAATCTAATCAGGTCTGAAATGTTATGTCTGGAATTTTTCAGCAAGTTATGCATGAATTAGACATTCAGCAATTTAGGTCTTCTGTCTATCACCCCGAAAGCCAAGGGACTTTAGAAAGTTTTAACCAAACTTTGAAAAAATATGATTTCGGTCATATTGTTTTGATACCGGAAAAGATTGAGACGAAGTTGTTCATTTATTTTTGTTTGATGTTAGAGAATCAGTTCAACGATCTTAAGGATTCAGTCCCTTCGAACTTGTATTTGGATATACTGCCTGTGGATCATTGAAGTTTTTAAAAGAGACTGTGAGGATTTAAGCGATGGAATACAATCGAAATCTGGTGACATTTGTGTAACCAATCTTCGGAATTCAGAAATATATAATAATCTGAACCAGAAACTTGCACATTTCTGCCACAACAAAGAGTGAACTAAAACAGCTATTATTCGAACATGGGCACTTGTTTCCACTTTTCCTTCACGAACAAATAAAATCTACCATGAGATTAAAATTTTAGACTCCACGCCTGTGACACAGAGTCCTTACAGGATGAATCATCTTAAAAAAGGAATGTTTGAAAAAAGAAATTCGATTTTTGCTGGAGAATGATTTCATCGAAGCAAGTAAATGTGATTGAGGTTCAGAATGCATTCTTGTGCTGAAACCAGACAATATTTTCCGCATGTGCACCGACTATATAAAAGTGAACAGTGTGACCAAGGCAGATCAATTTCCATTGCCAATAAATGATGACTTCATTAACAAAATTGAAGATGCAAAATATGTCACCAATTGTAATCTTTTGAAAGGATTCTGGCAAATTCTACTGACGGAAAGGGCAAAGGAAATCTCTGAACTCACTATGAAGTGATGCCGTTTGGGATGAAAGGTTCGCCTTGTACTTCTTAACGTTTCATGAACATGATTACCTCTGGTCAAGATAACTGTGACGCTTTCGTCTAAAACGACAGCTGCGAAAATCAGTTGGAGACGCTTCGGAAATTCTTTGATAGTCTCAGTGATGCAAATTTGATAAATAATTTTAGTGAAAGTGTATTACATTTTAAGGACACATTCTGGGACACGGAGATGTTAAACCTACAAAAGGTAAGGTCAGTGCTATCTCTGAATTCCCTGTGCCTATTAGTAAAAAGCAGCTGATACAACTTTTGGGCATGGCTGTATATTATCGGAAATTTTGCTTAAATTTTTCAGTAATTGCTGAACCCCTGACCTATTTCTTATGTACGAAAAACCAAATTTCATTGGTCTGAAAAATGTCAGGATGCTTTCGATAAGTTAAAGGCTATACTTAAGAGTGCACAAGTTCTTACAGCTCCAAATTTCAGTCAATCTTCAAAATGTATGTTGATGCAAGTGATTTGGGAGTTGATTGACTATTAATTCAGGAAGACAAAAATGGTGTAGGTCATCCAGTGTGCTTTTTTTTTCTAAAATAAATAAAAGAATAATCAGCAGAGAAATTATTCCACAATCGAGAAGAAATGTTTGCTTTAATTTTGGCTTTGCAATACTTTGATGTGAATATTAGTTTACTTCCTTCTTCGATTATTATATTCAGTGCATCCTCTTTAATTTTCATTGGCAAGATGAAAACTAAAAATAAGAGATTATTAAAGTGGAGTTTGATGTTGCTGCAATAACATATTAACATCAGACATATCAAGGTAAAAGATAATCTAATTGCATATGCGTTTTCACGTGTACATAAGTATTAAATTGCTTCGTATATATTTTGTTTCATTCAAAAGACTTCGTCGTATGTAATTTGTTATCAAATGTTTAATGCTGTCGGGCATTTCTGCGTACCTAAGGTTTCCGTATCCAATACTGAAGCAAAACGCACATCGAATTCGAACGATTGACGAAAATAAAATACTGCTATGCTTACAATTTGAAAAGAGGCAATTGTCACAAGAATATTCTGTTCAGAATAATATTAATTTTGGACACACGGAATACCACCCTCGTGTTTTCATGACTCGCGGTATGTCGGCCTATTCTGCGCACAGCTTTGAAAATATGTAATGTTTATCCATCGAGCTATAGAAATGAAATATATTATTTTGGACTGTTTCTGTCAGCAGTTCAGTCGAGTAATTAGGTCAGGTTTATAGCTAGTTTTACAAAATTCAACGTAACAATGCCAATAAATGGCAAGATATATTAAGCAAACTAAACCGATCTTGTTAAAAGATGTTAGTAAAGTTGAATATTTTATATATAAAAAATAAGCTATTATGTGGAAGAGAAACAACAGTGAATAGGATGTAATGTGTTTGCAAGGTCATGTTTATGGGGAAAAATTACTAAAGAATTTAGAAACAGACTATACGCCCGGGAATTTCTTGATAATCTCGTTCTAGCGGCAAGTTGACACGCTGGGTATCAAACGATTTTGTACGTGTAGGACAACTTCGTGCAAAATTGGAACTTGGATTAAGATGCAGAATTGTTTTAATGTATACATTTCGATCTTTAATGTAAAGTATTTATATGATTCTAAAAAATACATTGTAAATAGGATTTTCTGGGTTACAGGTTCAAAAAGGCCATGGAGTGGGTCTTCATGTTGACATTCTGAAATCACATTTTCATATGAATTTCGAGTCGAAATGTGTGATATTTTTGTACACATTATGAATATCACTTTCCTTAATTAAAGTACGATCGATAAAAAATGGAATTTTGACCACAAAAAAAACCCCACAACAACACGTGATCCAATGTTTACAGAAATGACGTATCGTTGCCCAGAATTACTCCACGCGTAGAATTGGCCGATATGGTTGTATAGTCGACTAGTATTTAAGAGAAAGCTTTAGTGTATAAATATTCTTCTGTATGCGAGGAGGTACACACACACACACACACACACACACACACACACACACACACACACATATATATATATATATATATATATATATATATATATATATATATATATATATATATATATATATATATATATATATATATATATATATATATATATATATATATATATATTATAGCAGAATAATCAAATCAATCAAATCAATGTTCTTCAACGTGTATCCGGTTGTGTTTTGCCGGTCCTACTATACACCGCGAAGTCAGGCAAAGGCAGACAAAGGCAAACAAATTTTTGTTTTATTTCTACATATTTGTATACATTATACTATATTAACTTTGCTTTGATATTTAAATTTTCAAAAAGCGTGATTTAATGTTGTTTGAAAGTAAAATTTGTACATACGTACATTTAGTAGAACAAAGGCGGAGAGAGTATGACGAAGTCTTATAACACAGATAGCGCATGACAAAGGCAATCCAACTATGACAAAACCGGATTTAAAAATTATATATAATAATTATCATATTGAGAGACACGTAATGATGTTATGAAAGTGATATTAAATATTCTATTAACATTCATAATCATAAATTCATGATGTACTTTCATCGAAAAAGATCGATCATGACAAGATTGATAGTACAAATACAGTACATCATTTAACATGATAATATCATAATTTGTTTCAGCATAAACATTACAGTGTCTTAAGCGGTAGTACAAATCTTTTCTGTTGTTATTAATGTTGGCGGTATACAATGAGAAGAAGTGATTATACTGCAAACAGTAACAAATTACTCTGCCGCTGTTGGCAAAATCAAACGCGATTCCTGGCTATTTTACTATACAAATATGTTCATGCAGTATTGTTCAAATAGTAATTAAATAAACAAAACTTAAAATCGTCATCAAAATCATTTTGTCATTATTCAATTACGGTATTAAGCTTCAAATGATTAATGCTACGTGTAGGATACAATAAGTTGTCTAGAGGTACATTTAAAATATTGTGTTGTATTGTTTAAACATAGGTGTTGTAGTGTAATAGTGTTTCAACTGTTAAAGTGTTAAACATTCTCTACACATAATATTCTTTATTGAGTAAAGAAGTGTATATTTGTTAGAATGCATTCTGCCCGTGCCCGTAAGCGTGTTAAACTCCATCAGTACCCGTGCGCTGTTTGCAAACAGAATTGTGCCAATGATTAGGTCCATTGTGGTTATTGCAAAAGTTGGGTACATGCCTTGTGTGAAAGCATCACACTTAGTGAATTAAATGTTCTTTCCGGGAAGTATAAATTTATGTGCCGAGGTTGCATTAAGAACAATGATGGTGACGAATATAGCTACATGAACGCTCTCTTCCGGCTGAACGAGGTAAGTGATAATTATATAGTTTGTGGTATATCTGCTTTATGTACAGGTATATGAAGAAAAATCATGTTTTCCAGATGAGACTAATGAACAACGGAAGAAGTTCTAAAAAAAAACATTTTTTAATGAGACTTTATGTTGTAGAGTTGTATGTATCGTTGTTAGAGTATTTATTTCTCCGTATGGTAATACATGTACTTTGTGAACCTAATAGCAATTGTCATTATTCATATACAATACTATCTTGTTTATTGTAATGCTGTTCTTCCCACGACTGCTTCATCTGAGATAAATAATTTCCCGATAGGTTTTCTGTCTTAATTTTGTATGTTAAATGTTAAACAGACGTTCAATGACATTTCTAAAATATGACCATAACTATGGGCAATCAGTCGCCGCCAAAATTACAATAATCAAATAATGTAGTAAGATTCAAAATTTGAACTAAAGTAGGACATTATCATCCTTATGTATTCCGAAATAGTTGCTACTTAAATCGATGGACACAAGGTCATGTAAATTATCCACGCGATATCCGACAGTGTCAGAATGCTAAGGCTTGCGTGTAGGCTGAAAAAAGGTGCAGTAGGTTCGAAGAACGTTGCTGATGAACGTTTGAATGTTATACGTATGTTAAGCGATAAGCATCCGTATGTAGCTGAGATTATTCATTCTAGAGACAATCCCTTACCTTCAGTAATATGCTACACTAATGAACAAATACTGGACTTGAAGTCGTTTTTATCATCAAAAGAAGGTGTTGTGGGCATCGATAGAACATTTTCACTGGGAAAGTGTTTTGTCACAACCACGGTATATAAATCGAACAAGGTACTGCGCAAGGGAACTGGAGACGCGCCAATACTTCTGGGCCACGCATGCTTCATTGGGATGGCCGCCAACAGAATTACTTCAGATTTTTTTCGCATTTGAGAGGGGTGCTTGGCATGGAAATTTTAAACACTGAAATAGTCCTGGGAACTGACGACGAACGGGCAATGATCAATGCCATAGAAATGGCATTTCCGTGCTGCTCAAGAAAATTGTGTTAAAAACACCTAAAAGACAATATACTTCGACAAATGACTGACAAGATCCCAAAGAGTACCATTGATAGAAAGGAAATCGTTGACATGATTTTCGAAGCAAACGGCGTTGCAACTGCAAACGACTCTGCGACCTTTGAGGAGCGAAACATCAAACTTAAAAACAACCTTGAAGAACAACGTCATAGTGACTTCCTGCAGTATTACGTTCGGCATGTTGAGGACAAATTGGCGAACTACGTTATTTCCAGTGAGGAATACTAACTTTGGACAAACAACAACACCGAAAGCATGAACCACAGATTAAAAGTGAAACTTAACTGGGAGCCCAGAAAAAACGACGAACTGGTTGAAAAGCTATTCGAATTAGTTAAAGTGGAGATGGTGGACCTAAGAAGGGCATTATACGGGACGGGTAACTTTTGTCTAAACACGCGATTTTCGAAATTTAAGATTACCAAACTTTCATGGACATCGAAGACAGAAGAAGAGAAACAACAACTCCTCAGCAAATTCCTAAGTGCAAGTACTAAACGTGTTTCAGGACTGACATCTTCGGATGGGAAATGTACTGTCCATAATGACTTAAAGATAGCCAAGAAGCCAAATCAAAGGACACGATGCAGGTCTACCAAGACACGAAGCAAGTAAACAGTTATATAATGTGAGGTGTGGTAAATTTCGAAAAGCGCGTGTTCAGACAAAAGTTGATTATGAATGTTAATAAAATATTTAATTGTCAAATAATATAAAAGAATACATATGCAAAAGTAAAATAAATACCTATGTTTGAAATTGTCGACTCCGGTATACAGTTAAAGTATGATTAAATGATTACTGTTTGAACAGTACTGCATCAATAGATTTGTGTACCTGCTCGAGACATTGTAAAATAGCCACGAACTGCTACAGGTGCGGAATATCACTAATTACCATCGTCTAATTTTGCCGACAGCGGCAGAATAATTTGTTACTGTTTGTAGCATAATCGATTCTTAATAAAAGTATTAGTACATCTTATTTTGTCACAATGAATCTTTGTCATACAATATCTTAAGTTTATTACATCTCGTTGGCATACTATATTCGATTAAATACTTATATTAAACTTATGTATTTTATATTACTTTCATAATATTATTACGTGTCTCTCAATAAGATAATTATTACATAAAATTATTAAATCTGGCATTGTCACATTGAGATTTCGTTTGTCACACGCTATCTGTGTTATATGACTTTGTCATACTCTACCTACACAAATAAGGGTGCGTATGTACCATTTTTATAAATTTAAATATCAAAACAATGTTAATATATCATAATGTATATGAATATGTATAACATAAACAAAACTAAACAGACTTCGCCTGCCTGTGTCTGACTTGGCGGTGTTTATTAGGACCCGTGTTTTGCTGAATTCCTTCTAAACTCCGGAATGTATCTCTCGCGTTGCTACCTATGTTGGTAGTAGTCTCGAAGTGGGCTTGTTAGCTTCTGGGACTCTATAAAAACATTATTTCCATCATTTCCGGGCTCTCTACACGAACCTTTTTAGCGATATCAGTACAGTTTTATAGCTATGTAAGTTAAAAGTTGACATTCAGAATTAAATGAAACCAGAAACGTAATAATTAACGTGTATGAACCATATATGGTGCAGTTTTGAAACTTGAACAACACGCATATATTAGCCTAGGTACTCCCAATTTACGTCAATGGCATGGGTGCCGGACAAATGCTGGATACTAAAATGATTCAGAATCACGATTCTGTGGCTTTTAACTTTTTGCAGCTGCTTGAGTAAGAGAATTTCTCCGTATTAAATTACTCTATTATAAACTCGACCTAAGTGCTTACTATAGTACAATGGACTCCTCGGTTTTGACGCACTTGAGCTTTATTTTCACCTTTTCGGAAATAATACCATTTCATTATGATACATCTCATTACGGTATAAATATAAGTAATTTTAGCACAGAATGGATAACAGAGACAATGATGTAGTCCTTAATATTCTTAACAGTCGAAACAGTTTTACTGGTGCAGTTAGCAGTAGTGAGTCTGGCAATGGTTGCCCATTATGGGCGGAAGCTGGGGAGATAATGAATCATCTGCCTTTTTTTTATTCATACACTGATGAAGAACTCAGTTTTAGATAATAATAAAAACTAGTTTTTCATGAAATCCATTTAAGATATAAAAATGTGAAGATTGTTGGAGAGATCCATCATTTACGATGAGGACGATTTTACCAATAGAACTTTTGGGCTCGAGAGTGGCTGTTTAATTCTCATTCCCAGCTTTTCATTTTTGACTGCTCCTGTGGCCTAGTAGTTAGAGCATCTGCCTCAGATGCGGGAGGTTGTGGGTTCAATCTCCGGCCGAGTCATACCAAAGACTTACAAAAATGGTACTAACAGCTGCCTCGCTTGACGCTCAGCATTAAGAGGTTAGTGTTAGGACTGGTTGGCCTGGTGTCAGGATAATGTGACTGGGTGGGACATCACACTATATGTCTGCGACATGATGCCCCAGTGCTAGACATTACTATAAACTGCCACACTGCAGACATCGTAGTGATATGACTGAAACATTGTTAAAGCTACGTAAAAATCCAAATCACAAACACACACACTCATTTTTATCACATTTTAAAAGATGTATATATAGGTGCTTGTAATGTGTGATAAAACATAAATTAACTTATTATAGCTATGGCGACTGTTACAGTGGCCTAGTGGTTAAAGCGTCCGCCTCAGATGCGGGAAGTAGTGGGATCGATCCCCAGCCAAGTCATACAAAAGATATAAAAATGGTGCTAACAGCTGCCTCGCTTGGCGCTCAGCATTAAAAGGTTAGTGATAGGACTGGTCAGCCTGGTGTCAGGATAATGTGACTGGGTGGGACATCATGCTACATGTCTGCGGCATGATGCCCCAGTACTAGACATCACTATAAAATGCCACACTGGAGACATTTTAGTGAAAAATTGTTAAAACTACGTTCAAAATCCAAATCACACACACACTCTTCTTCACAAACATTAGCATTTTATAAGTGTATCAATTTTTACAGGTAGAAGTCTAGTTAATCTAACCCATTTACCTTCAGACTTTTTGCAGGTAGCACTCTAGATAATCTGGCCAATTTACCTTCAAACCTTTGCAGGTAGATTTCTAGTTAATCTGACTTATTTACCTTTAAACTTTTGCAGGTAGAATTCTAGTTTATCTGGCCAGTTTACTTTCAAACATTTGCAGGTAGAATTCTATTTTGTCTAACTCATTTACCTTCAGACTTTTGCTGGTAGAATTCTAGTTTATTTGACTCATTTACCTTCAGACTTTTGCAGGTAGCATTCTACTTAATCTGGCCCATTTACTTTCAGACATTTGAGTTTGAGATATTTTATAAATCAGTAGTCAAGAACATTCCACTTCAGTCTGGTCATTGAAAACCAAATTTGCACATACCTTAAACCCTCGAATGTTTAAAGTGTAAAAGTCCAAAAATCAAATTATTATGACATAATCTCGTATTTCATTTTAGCAAAAATAATTATTTTTTATCTATTTTCAACCATTATTGGCACATGTTCTATGACAAAATCTCTAGTAATTCATTTTAGCAAAAATAATTATTTTCATCCATTGATGAATACCAGTTAATTAAATATTTGCAGGCATATAGAACTTTATTCAAAATATATGTAGGCCTTTGGTTCATACATTCAGTGTATGAAACTAATTTACAAAAGTCTCTGTGATTATCACCTGAGGCAGATATGTCAAATAGGAACCAGTAAGAAAAATCTATAGATACATAATATTTTAAAGAATAAATTACTGGGCTATTGGTGATATACTACCAGAAGAGCATCAAAGTTTTTTAGAAGTTTGTCAAGATAAAATTACATGAATTCCTTCAACGTTCTTTCAAAAGGCAAGATAAATATAAGCTGTAGTGGTTCTATATATTACTGAATCAATGATTTCCAATGATTTCTGAAATTTGTATACATTAGGTATTAAAGAATGAAAATTTGACAATAAATTTTGATACAATGGACATTTGACGATGAAGTGAAATTCATTTTTTTACCTCATACATACCATCCAGAAGATCAACAATATATTTAATATTTCTTCTTTGCATTGGTAAGTGTCGCATCTTGGTCTGCAGAATGCAGCTTTAAATTTAAATGGCATATTTAATACCATTTAGTTTACTAAGTTAAGTCTGTTTTCACAATTTTGTATAATTGTACTTAATAATCTCACTTATCTCAGATTTGCCAGTTCTGTCTTTGTTAATTATTATTAATATTATTAATTATGTCTTTCATATTATGAAGAAATAGTATTTCATCTCCCACCCAGTGCTGTAATCAGACATTACTCAATCCTAATCATAATGCACTATTTAACATGGGTTTTGAACTCTTTCCATATTAAATGTGAATTTTTGCCAAAATAAAATATCTCTTATCATATAAAATATATCAATGGCAGATTACCTAACTGTACACCAGTATTAAGGTATTTTGTTCACCTTAGGAATATACTTAAAAAAGTAAATTCAGACACTTTCAAGAGACTGAATATATTCATATCCCAATACATATATTTATGATCAGTAGAATCAAGTTGCTACAGCTGTTAGATGAATCACTGATAAATAGAGCATTATTATGACATCAGAATGTTTTGCTTGAAAAGTAATTACATAATTGAAAAAATACTGTTGTCTTTGCTTTGGTGTGTCAGAATATATCCATAAATCTGCAGTCTTCAAAATATAGATGATCCGTGGTCAGAGGAAGTCTGGGCTACCGTATTAGCTAGTTAGTCTCATACTGATTTGCTAACTTTGAACTGACGAAAGATGACAGAATGTTGACGTTCTCTGGCTAATACCTTTTCACATGGCTAGTTCATAAAGCTATGTGAAAAAATATTTGCAGAATTTTTAAATTTTAAAAGACACCTTTCAGACTAGTGGAATACACCTTTCGCGCTAGTGTCAATGTAAATATGAAAATCATTAACAAAATAAGGGCTTGAGGTGAAACTGCAGTTTTTCAAGTTAACTTTATATATATATATATATATATATATATATATATATATATATATATAATGACCATGTACAGTATAACGAGGGTTTTAGACTTGCTGTCCTCACTCTGAACCTAATATTTTCTTGATTTGTACCCATTTTAAAACAAAGCTTGTGTCCAGTACTTGTGCTTTTGAGCAATGTACCCAAGACTGTTCTATCACCATTTTATAAAGTAGCTCCATCATGGTATTCTACTCCTGATAGAAATTTCTTTTTCCAAAGCTAATCAGAAAGTTTGTATTAGATGTGCATCCATTAAAATTGTGATTTCTTGCTATCAAGGATGATGTCACCTAGCAACAGTTGTATGAAGGGAGCAAATGGATAGAATCAATGTAAAAAAACATCACGATAAAAACTTTTCATTTTATTAGGAAATACCTGTTTAGTTCATATAATAAACAGAGCATCATAACTTGATCTTTGTGTTTGTATTGTTATGTATATTGTATTTGCATTGTTTGTTAGTTTTTTAAATAGTTTTTTTTTATATATAATTTTAGTGGATGCTATTTTAATGTAGGTTTGACTTGACATTGTCCAAACTTAAGTTCATTTTCTGCTTGACCTGAATTGACTTTTTTTAAATTGTATTCTGTAAACAACTAATACATAGCCCGAGTGGTCTAAAGCGCCGTCCGTTACGGATCACTGCCATCTCACCTCTGTCTGCATGGGTTCGAGTCTCGTTTTCGGCTAATGTGGGTATGTGAGAAAGCTTGCCAGTAGCTTCTCGAGGGTCGGTGGTTCTTTCCGGGGTTTTCCCGGGTTCATCCTCCACCATTAATACTGGCCGCCATATAGCCTATCGTGTGCTGAAAAATGGCGTTAAACCCTACAACAATAACAACAACTAATACATAGCTAAATTATTCTCCATGTGTATGGGTTTAAAATTAGTGTTACTATAAATAGAAGTAAATATGTTTATTTGGGTTTAGGTCCGGGTTTGGAATTAGTGTATTTGATATAGTCCAGGTTCTGGTTTCTAATAATAACTAATATTTTTATTTTGCAAACATCAGTTTCATTCTAGAAGGTTATTTTCCTTTAGGCAATATTTTCTTTTAGAAAATGCTAATTGTGACCTGAGGTCAAGTAGAAGACTATATAATCTTGTTACTGAAGGCAAAATTCATTTGTGCTTCAAGTTCTAGAACAAAATTGAGTTGTATTATATGTTGTGTCCAGTATTATTTCAGGCTGGAATCTATTTTCTTAAATTTTTTTAATTGATGTGATTATACTCTCTGGAAATAAAAACATGCTCTGATAAAATTCTTGGATAGAGACATTCATTGGAATTTATAGTGAATTCCAACCTGGAATTATATTACTGGGATTCGACAAAAGACTGTTGGCACATGAACACTCTACGAGCTATTACAGGCACATCATCACCTTTAGTTTTGGATTTATTTTGGACTTCTACTGAATTTTATTCTGGACTTGAAATTATTAGGACTTTTGTCTGTAATTCTAAGATTATTTTGGGATTTAATTTGCTTTACCATAAGTTATTTTTTCTCATTTTTCAACTTACATTCAAGGGAAATAAATTATTTGTTGAATTTTACAATGCTTGTTGCTTATCACTCTTTTCTGTTACTTATTTGAAGAGCATAAACTCGTAACAGTGTCACATCATGGAAGGAAGCTAGTTTTTCATTTTCTTGCCTAAGCAGTTTCGGGCATGAAATGACCAGTGTTCAGCATAGTGAAATTGCTCATAAGGGTTAGGAGTGAAAAGGTAAGTAACATATAGCATATTTTTAAAGTAGTTGTTACTTGCTTACATGGTCCAGTATCTTATAGTATGGCCCTCAGTCATCTGTCAACAATTCCTATTTTCAACTTCTCAAAAACTGCTGGACCTGTTTCAACCAAATTTTGTCGAAGAACATCTTATCATTGAGGCCTTTCATATTTATGCAAACAATGCCAGTCCACTCTCAAATATGGCCACCATTACTAAATATAGAAAACCTTGAAATAAGTGCTTTAAAAAAATGTTTTGCTTAACACCATTTTTCAGCACAAGATAGACTATACATGGCAGCCAGTATAACTAGTGGAGGAAGAATCCTGGAAAACCCTGGAAAGAACCACCGACCAATGAGAAGCTACTGGCAAGCTTTCTCATATACCCATGTTTGCCGAGCCTGAGTTTCGAACCAATGCAGAGAGAGGTGAGATCGCAGTGATCTGGGTTGGTGAATGCTTTAGACCACTTGGCCACTCGGGACCCCCTTTAAAAAATGCAGAATAGGCTTAACAGTTATTGGCAGAAAGCACTGCATTTTTCACAGAATGATGCTAATGAACCTTCAGATATGAATGTCATCAGTAAAAACAGAAAGAAGCCAATGGTGACCAGATATCTGACCTGGCTTACAATAATTAACATTTTACCATTTAACTAAGGGTCTTATATAACAGTTTAGCAACACTGTTATTTCCAGTCATTTCAGTTACTCTAGTTTCTTCTTTCAGGCAAAAAGGTGAATGAAATGGATGAAGAAAGAAAATGGACAGTGCAGATTAAAAGGAAGAGAAAAAAACATCCTAGCAAGGAAAAGAACACACAGGAAAAGTATGACACAAACACTTGCAGGAATAAGCCAAGTGGAATGAAAAGAGATAAACAAAAAGATAACCAAGCACAGCTGAAAAAAAGTTTCCTAAATGTGGTTAAATTGAAGGAGGCGAAGCAGAGTGCTGTTATGAAAGTAAAATGTATCAAGTGTGAATATTGTGAAGAATCATTTAAGAAAAAGAAAGACTACATAGTGCATTCTAAGGTACACAATGAAGCAAAACCATACAAGTGTAAAGAATGTGACAGATGTTTCCGACATAGTGCAGGACTGTCTAACCATCGCCGTGTACACACTGGAGAAAAACCATTTGCGTGTGAACTTTGTGACATGACATTTTCATTTGGGAGCAGTCTCTTTAGCCACAAGCGTGTACATTCAGGAGAGAAGCCCTATGCATGTAAAACATGTCCAAAACGGTTTTCACATATCTCCAGCTTGAAAAACCACACCCGTATTCATTCAGGGGAACGGCCCTATTCATGTGAAGTCTGTGGCAGTACATTCAATCACATATCCAATTTTCAAACACACAAACGGAATCATATGAATGATCGACCGTTTGTCTGCGATGTTTGTGGAAAGGGATTTCTTCACAAGAGTCGATTAGTAATTCATGAAAGAACACACACAGGGACTAGACCTTTCACATGTGAGCTCTGTGGGAAGGGTTTCTTTAGAAGCTCACATTTACAGAGGCATATCAGGGCACACTCGGGGATAAAACCATACACATGTAAATTTTGCGGCAAATCTTTCCATCAAAACAGTGTTTTAATGCGCCATATGGATGTTCACTCTAAGTCACTAGTTACAGAGAAAACAGAGGCACCTCAGAATGAATTTATTATCAAGGATACTGAGGCTTTGGAAAATGACATTATTATAAAAATCGAAAAGGAATTTTTTTCTGTAAAAGCTCAGCAAAGTAATGGAAGACAAATTAATTCCATTACAGTGAAAGAAGAGGAAGAAACTCTAATGAAGAGTACTGAATTAAATTTATGACAGCTGCAAGAAACCACAGACTGAAAGTGTTTTGGGGGGAAAATCAAAGAGTGCCAATCTAATTTTATATTTATCAAATATTTAATATAGTTCACGCTTATTCACATATTAAAACTTACCGTGAACAAAACTCAAGAATATGGCATACTGCTTGATAGTGATGATACCTTAGATGATATACATTATCAGCCTTCCTTGTTATCGTTCAGCAGAGTTAAAGCCCCTGATTGGCAGATTCACC
Organism: Sinohyriopsis cumingii; assembly: GCA_028554795.2. NCBI lineage: Eukaryota > Metazoa > Mollusca > Bivalvia > Unionida > Unionidae > Sinohyriopsis > Sinohyriopsis cumingii. The sequence continues at coordinate 117,673,785 of CM068830.1, read as the reverse complement.
CACTTTCTTCCATCACAATAAATCTCTTTATTATTTAATTTTGACTCCTTGTGCTGCTTTATATTGATGAGACTTTGAGTTCAGTCATCAGCATTCTGCCTCATCATTCAGGACAGTTACAGCTCACGATTTTCAGATCCACCCACTTTCATTTCTGTATAACATCTCCTTTCATTATAATTTATTTTTCAAGTTTCAGCAAAATTTTGGTGTGGAGCTAGGTTTTGATGAGACTTTGACTTAGTTTGATTGTCAGTTTTATTGCATTATTTGAAATAGTTGTAGATTTCAATGGCAGCTCAATATTAAGGATGGAGAGAACATCTGGGACATCCAGGGATGGTCCTGGCTTTTAAAAAGTTGTCACCCCAAAAATCGCCAACCTCAATATTTTGCTGCCAATTTTCAAAAAATGTCACCAGAACAAGTAGTAAATATTTTTCATGTCTATTAATGGTAATATGCAATGTAAATTGAAAAAGATGGGATAGTTATTACTTTATTGATAACAAACAATACGGCCATAATATTACAAAATAAATCATTACATGACTGTTTTGCACTACTTCAATGGTCTTTGCATCCTGCATCACCATTAGTACATATGTATGACTATTGTCACCTGAAATAAATGCATTATCAAATGTAAATTATCTATTTTCCTGACATCTACAGTCTCTCTCTCTCTCTCTCTCTCTCTTGTTTTTTTTTAAAATAGAAACATCAGCTATTAAGCAAATCTATATGCGTATTATTTTCCAAATAATAGTTTTGTAAGGAACTTTAGATAATGACATTTTAATACTAAAACCCTATGATTGTACATTACAATGTAAGATAAGTGATGTATAATGCGACCGTTAATTTGAAGCTTTCAGGAATTAAATGCCTGCCCCCCCCCCGATGGCTAGCTTCACAAAGTACATCTCTGTCAACATGGAGTTCAGAAATTTATTCATGTTTTGCTTGCTTCCTAAATCCCAAGAATGATCACTGAATGCTGTAGACTTTTTCTTAATCAAACTAGGATCTCCATTCCCACCAATGAAACTTACATGAGTCAACATCTGGCATTAATGTACTATATATAAAAGCATTAGTTACCATCATTAAATTAAAAGAAGGAATGAAGAAACATATTACACAGCATATGTGTCCCCCTCCCCCAACTCATTCAGAATAAATGATATTTAGCAAGCAGTGTTATATGCATATATGAGTTAACAATAAGGAAATAAGTTGGGATATAAAATGTGGGAAATAGTATGGTAGCTTGAGACCACATTTGAACTGTTAACATAAATTCACACCCATTTTAGGCATTCTTAGTTATAACAAAAAATAGCATTGTTTATTTGTCAATCAATTGCTAGTGCTTTCACTCACTGTAGAACAGGCGGTTTCTTTGAAGTATGTGAAAGAGGCTTGAGTCTAACCTTTAGCTATTGTGCAGTTTGGGCACATATGACCAGAATATGAAATGGGGGCATGTTGGGAGAGGGGAATAGTGTACTCCACAGCCATAAACAGCATGTCCTTTGAGAATTTCATGTGTACTGGACCTGAAAAATCGGTGAATATTTAGTGAAAACGATGCCTAAATATGCCGCAAAAAAACTTCCATATGGTAGGTCCCAACCTGCGTGTTTTTGGATTCAATCTCCCAAAATAGTTTTTGAAAAAGATTTATTTTTGCATGACACATTAGAATAACTGTATGGTATGAACTAAATTTATTCAGTGACTATTCAGATTCTTTGGAAATCTGTACATTTGAAACTTCAACACAGAATGGGGCATTTTTTATTGGAACTTATTTGGATTTCTTGGAACTATTGGAATATAAAGGACTTTTAGGAAATAGGAATTCATTCACCATGCTGTTAGTTAATTTAATTCTTTCACTCCTGTATTTTGAGAAATGAATTATTTTCATTTATGATTTGCTATTTCTTGTTGCGTAGTTTAAGTCCCTGGAGTTGTAACACAGGAGTGATGGCAACAGTAAATGATCAATGAGTAAAATTAATATATATTACTTACCCCACCTGGATTTATGTTTGGTGACATACTCCTTCGAAATATCACAGCCAGTTATAAATCAGTTGATGACTTGAGCCTTGATACATATATCACAGAACATCTGTTTTAAGTTTGTATCATGTCAGGCACGGACACCCAAGTTTCCAGCTATTGAGCTATTTTTTGGAACTTTTGACGTGATTATTATGATGTGGTGTTGCACTTGAAGTATTACTACCATCAACATATGTAGTTGATGTTGGACTGTCAGGTATAACATCAGGTTCAGCGACTGTTGTCTGATGAATTTGCACTAAATCCAAATGCTGTTAATTTTGTTAACTTACTCTTAGGATGAGATGATGAACACGTAATGGTAAACTTTTATTTACCCATGATATAGTTGCACTGTTGACAGTATATAATTCTGATTGCAATAATAATAATAATAAATAATAATGCTTTATTTATAGAGGGTGACTCATTAGTCAAGGACTATTCTCCCTTGAGGCCCTCTAAAGAAGAGTATAACAATACATGTTTGAAGATAGCAATAATTAATGTGTATTTTAACATGTTTAGTATTAAATACAAAAGTAGATTTAAGACTGGGCAGCCCCCAAGGAGGGCCTAATAAAAGATGGAAAAAAAATAAATTTCAAATTACAAAGGGCAATAACTCTTGCATATTACCTCCCCTTCACACTGCCGGATATTGCTACATTTTTGCTTCACTGCTATATTGGATAACATCCAGTTTATCCTGAGAATCCAAACTATTTTTGTGTTTGAATTGACTCGTCCAACATTCCTTTTGGATTTATCGCGTTGCTTTAATCATTCTGGAGCAGGTTGTATATATTATTTTTACAATTTCTGCTAAATTTAAGTGATTTTGTCACCTTTAGGGGACTTCATCCTTTGAAAACCACATCACACCATGCTATCATTGACCTCTGCAAGGTAATTACAAGTTTGAGTGACTCACCTTTCTTTAACAGTTGGTTTTTAACATGCTGCATTGCTAATTTTTCTTTCTTTTTGCCCTTTCATGTTGTTGTTTAAGTAGAATGGTCAGCTAAATACCTGAAATGCATAGGTTCAAAGCATAGTCTGTAAGGTTAGAAATTGACATTCCTTTTTTTATTCCTTCGTTAATAACAGGGAATATGTTTATATTTGCGAGTTAGTAACTTGAATTACTAATTTATGCATTGGTTTGTCTTGTATCATTTCAGCAGTATTTCGTTTAAATGCATGGAAGTCTACCATGACTCTTATTTTATTTGTATTAAGTATACACCATGTATGATGTGCAGCATCTATAAAATGTGGTCAGAAGAAGTCTGGGCTACTGTATTAGCTAGTTAGTCTCATACTGATTTGCTAGTCTATGCTTTTAGATGGTTTATCACATACTGATTTACATATTTGATCAATTGGATCCACCTCCTTATACCAATGCACAGTTACTGGCTGTCCAGTCATCATTGACCATACAGACATCAATGACTATCCAGCATGGGAGACCTTTTTAGCAGACAGCCCAGCCAACTCCGACTCATTAGGGAAGTGTTCCCAATTCTAGGCAGACAGTGGGCGTAAGTCACTCCCCCCCACATCCAAGCAGGGTCCTTAGGCCTATAAGTCCAGATGTATATGGTTTGTACCAGATCCATTGGATCTAATGCATAATAAAACTGCACTGTCACTGGCTTTCCAGCCGTTCCAACATGGGGACCTTTTCATTGAATTGTTCCACCTAACAATGATTTACAGAGATCTTAATGACAGATCAGCAACATGCCCTTTCTATGATGGAGATTTAAGTGAGAAATCTGTTAGCCAGGCCCTTGGAGTGGCCAGATCCAGTGATAGCCAGACCGTCTTTTATACTGCCAGCTTCCAGGTCGAGTACTTGCTAGGCAAACCAGCCAGCAGTCCCAGCAGTGCAGGACTTCCATATGTTCACTGCTTGTCCACAAGGGAGAGCTAGTGATGTTTTCATAGGGATGGAATTGAATTTTCTTACCACCTGGTATGTCTTCACCTCAACTGCAAATAGACCCAGTTGGGCTTCAATTACGATGGAACTCCTACAAATCCACCATCCTTCACTTCTTACTCAGATGTGACCATGGAACTTAATTTAGTTTAGCCTTCAAGGACATTTATAGGATGCTGGCTACTTCAGAATGCTATCCACCCCCTACCGCTACTCTAAAGAATCAGTAGATCTCGATGAGAAGGAAAAGATGGATTTAAGGCAACAGACGCCTTCAATAATGATCCCTCAGCACTTGACCGAATATAGTACCTGTTCATATGTCCACTCATTTGTTTTTTAAAGCAGAAAAATGGGCTCCATGCCTGTTAGAGCTGGTTTGAAGCATCATTGCACCTTCTTTATTGTTGGATTGGCCTCATTGGCACATTTCAGACTCAATGGCAATAGCCATTGCTTGGGAGGCAGTGGCCAGAATTGCTGGGGTCACTGACCAGGGCTGCTCACCATAACATGGCCAATACTTTGATTGGTTCGGCCACTTTTCTCCTGATATGTCTATGACCCATGTCTCCCAAACCCTGTCATACCCTCCTTTTCTGGATGACCCTGCTTGGGTCACCATTGCGGAAGAATAAAGTTCAGAGAAAGCCAGCAAAGGTGCTGCCCCTCCAACTTGCTGCTCAACACACACAGGCATTTGGAACCATTCAGCCTCCGCCAGTATGAAAGGATGTTAAGCAGCCTCAGGACAGAGAATCTTCTTAGTCACGTGCACCAATACCTCTAAGAAGCAATTGTTCAGATTTTGTGTGTGTGTGTGTGTGTGTGTGTGTGTGAGATTTGGATTTTTAATTTAGCTTTAAAAAAAATTCAGTCATATCGCTACAGTGTCTGCAGTGTGACAGTTTATAGTGATGTCTAGCACCGAGACATCATGCCACAGACATGTAGCATGATGTCCCACCCAGTCACATTATCCTGACACCAGGCCAACCAGTCCTAACACTAACCTCTTAATAATGAGCGCCAAGCAAGGCAGCTTAAGTACCATTTTGTATACGATAAATGTGACCAAATTCGACTATATAACCAAAACTAGAAATAATAAGAAAGCTCAGTAATAGCAGGTTAATAGCCCAATTGATTCTATACGTTTTTTTAAATAAAAAAATGAATGGTACAACAGCAATTTACTTATTCTGAATAAAGTAGAGAAATATTAAATTGTTTTAAGTAAATTTTGTCAGACAAATTTAAAAATGCATTTTCTCTAATGATCAATGTGTTCTGATAAAAACTACATGTCAGTTGAAAGTTATAGTGCATCATCATCTCTCTCATTTTCGCAATATATTTTACTACAAAGAAAATGGCTTATTAAAAAAGAAAGCTATAGCTTTCCTCAAATATCTCAGATATGTGCTGCTGTGGTAGATTTATATTCCACAAACTGCTTCAAAGGATTAAAGGCAGATAATACAGTTCTTATACGGTTTGCTTTATTTTGTCGCTACAAACAATTTTACACAAATATCGTAACTAAAACTCATTGCATTTTTCAGTCCATATTACAAGTCCAAAATTAATTTTTCACAAACAAATATATTATTAGTTTAATACTGTTAAGTGTTCTAACAAGAAACATTGTCAATCCAAAGTTAATGTTTCTTTTGAAACCCTGATAACATCAAAGCTCAACACCTTCCTCACTGACCATTGTTAAGGAGTGTAGCAGGTCACTTCAAAGCAAAAATGTTGTTCATCAGACACTTCAAGATAGATTTACAAAAAGCGACAAAGTAATCTTTTTCATGAAATTCTCTTCATTAATTATGACATGAACAGCCACTGATAGTAACATTGAATACAGACTAGACTAATTCTGCACATTTAAAAACTGTCATACAAATAATCAATGTAATTTTCAGCCTGTGGAGGAATGTACTCATAACATACAATTTGTATTATTATGTCCATAGCTGATGTTGGGTCATTCTTACCAGTGAACTTGAGAAGGAATTATGATATCATTGTATCCCTTCCATATCACCATGCATATATGTTATAAATAACAGAATGTTCGTTTGCAAGCGCTATTGTTTGAAATTCTTTAATTCAAATTTATATTCATTTTCAAAAATTGCCTCACTCATCTCTGGCAATTTTTCATTTTGTTAAATTTAATGAAGCTATTTACTTAATATAAACTCGGTTCAAATTTGATCTAAAGGATAATGCATTAAATTGTAATTATCTAATATCATGTGTGTTTGTGATAAGATATAAATCACAATTATGTTACTTTAACACCATGTATTTGGCACTTTCAGGTTTTATATGCATACTGCTTTCAGCAATTTGTTTAAAGTTTGTTTGGAAATAATATGACAAATAACTAGTACAACAAGTATTTTTATGAAATATCATTTATTGAGAAAGAACACCGACGTTGCAGCTTGATACAAAACAGCAAGTTAATTGCTGCATTTGTTTATGCTAATAGGTATATGTATGTAAATGTAATTGATCAACATGGATGTACATCATAGTTAGGCTATTTTTCTGATGTATGTTTTGTCATGCATAAGGATGGAAGAACATGTAAGAAATTAAAAACTTTGTATTTTTTCTCTGTTATGCACATTAATCTGAATGTATCCCTAGCTAGGACACTGATAAGTACCACAAGAAATGTAGTAGACATAAAGGTATGAAATTATCACATGCCATTAGATGTTTGCAATAGTATTGACATAACCTGTATTTTAGGGGTGGTACATGCCATGGTATTTTTTCATTATACCGATAATTAGATAGTTTCCATTAGAAAGGAATGGACGGAATTTCCTGAGTAATCTTCTTATGAATTTAATGTTATTAAAAGCATGCTTCATTTTTTACGACACAATAATTCAAAATATTATTGTCATCATTGTTATTATTATTATTGGATGTTGTGAAAGATATTTGTATCAAATCCAACTTTCTGAAAATCTGGATTATAAAGAATGTCATTTAGTTATTTGCTAGCGCATGTTAATGTGTCAAGTACACATTCCTTTTAAGAACTGTGAATCATTCTATGATTTTCAGCATAGAAGTTGGCTTTTATTCAAACTTTATGTAATTTTTCAATCCAAATAAATAGTTTCTTGTTTGCTGAGCAATGTATTTATGTTTACTGGCCCTCCCTGATAAACATCTTGCCTGAGTATTGGCATCCCACAAAGTTTTCCTGCCTGGGTGTTGACATCCCACAAAGTTTTCCTGCCTGGGTGTTGACATCCCACAAAGTTTTCCTGCCTAGGTGTTGACATCCCACAAAGTTTTCCTGCCTGGGTGTTGACATCCCACAAAGTTTTCCTGCCTGGGTGTTGACATCCCACAAAGTTTTCCTGCCTAGGTGTTGACATCCAACAAAGTTTTCCTGCCAGGGTGTTGACATCCCAAAAAGTTTTCCTGCCTGGGTGTTGACATCCCACAAAGTTTTCCTGCCTGGGTGTTGACATCCTACACAAAGTTTTCCTTATGATTATGTTAATAAGTGTAGCTAGTAAATTGTAGGCTTCAGTGACAACTTTTTATTTATATCCACAAGCTTTCTAAAGTGTAACTGGTGTTGGCTATAATGTAAGATTAACAATCCCACTTTAAAGTTTTTAGATTACAACTTGTACAACAGTTCCCATATGCAAATCAAATTCATCTGCTATAAGGTACTAACCATATAATTTTTGGGAGTGGGGATAGGCTGTGATTGTTTGTGTAGAGTCTTTTTAACTTCTTTAATGTCAAGAGAATTAATTTATTTCAAATAATAATATCATGCTATTTTGCTATAAATCAGAGCATGACGTGTTCCAGCCATTAACAGGCAGTAATTTTTAAAAAAGGCAGGCCCCTGTCCCAGAACGTTAAATTGTTGGTTCCTAATATAATTGTGGTATATTGCAGTACATATAACAGTATGTTCAGAAATACAGTAGTATATCATGGTACAAAATTGTGGTACCCAGCTCTGCCTGCCTTGGTCAGGTTTATGCAGTAAAGGTTTCCCCCATCTGTCTAGTGTGATTCATGCAGCAAATACAGTAAGATAGCAAGAGGTAAAACCACTATGGATTTAATAAAATCTATGTTCTATTATATTCAATGGATTTCCACTAGACTTTGGGCAAATCCACCAGAAGGAGTGGACATCCACTAATCATAGTGAACACTTATCCCTTGCCCTGTGTCCTTGTCCACCTGCATTTACTGTACATGTGCCTATTGTTTGCAAAGTTAGATTTTATGATACTGGATACCAATTATGGTTTCTAAAATATTTTTTTGGTTTAAAATTTAAGTTTATTAAAAACTTTTTTTACAGGAGTTATCACTCCAATTGAAAATAAGGCTTTGACCTTTTGAATGTATAAACAACAGGCAAAAACAATCTATTGACACCTTATTTAGGATGGATACATGGTCTAGGAAGATCTATGAAGAATCATTAATGAGGAGTGAAAGAAGTTACAGTACAGAAACCAAAATGAAAATTGACTTATCTGCTTAGCATCATATATTAGACTATTGCAAAATAGAAATTTAAATGATCCAATGACCAAACTATGTCAGCCAGGTGTGAATACAGGTCTAATGAGGCTACTTGTAAAACTGTGGTTATAAAATCATGTAAAAAATGCAAAAAAAGTAAGTAGCTTCAAATTTATAATTCTGGAATGCTGTCTTGCCTGTGGCATAATCCAAAAACCTTGTAAAGTCATGAGAGCATGAAAAATAGGTTACTGTAATATTGACAGTACTGATGTGATTAATATCACTAAGGTAATATACACCCATCAAGTTTCATGACTGTATATTCAACAGTGTCAGAAAAACCAAAATAAATGCAAAAACATTCTGACCTACTTTTGCCACCTGCATAGTACCCTCCAAGATGAATACACCCATCAAGATCATGGCTATCAGAGAAAATGAGCTAAATGTGAAAACTATCATTATTGGTGCACGAAACATGGCACTGTGATCTACTTTTGCCTGTGGTGCAAAGTACCCTCCGAGAAACAGATAAATGCGAAAGCTTGAGGTTGACACCTACAAAAATGATACAAACAAAAATGTAATAAAAGTGATGCCTACATCTCACTTATGTTTTGTAGGTGAAACCAAAATCAGTTTATGGTGTAAGTATATCCACATGAAAATGAAATCATGTTGTATCAGAATAACCTTCATTACAAAGCGATTTCAACTGAAATTACTAAGAAAAAAAATCTGATCAAATTTCATGTTACTGTAAAATTTAGTAATCAATTAAACATGCTTCCAATTATTCCAGACCCACTCCATAATTAAAAATCATGAGTTTTTGTAAAAGCAAAATAAATGCCAGACACACTTGTAATTCGAGATGAATCGAGAGTGTGAGCCACTGCATAATGCATTGGCATATCATATTAATAGTTCTACTGATTAGTCCTAACAAACTGCACAGACTAAAATCTACTGGTGTATTATGCAACAGCAAATCTGGGTCCATGGAGTTTGCAACTGGACTCAGCCTAAGAGTATATATGGTAGTGGGTGAAGAATTTCTCCAACTTTCTGGCAGGTAAACTATATTTGCAATAACCTTGGTCTTTCATGTTTTTGACTGATAAACCAACACAGATCTTATCATCTCTAATAGCAGCCTGCCCTTTTTAAAAGAGCTAAACCTGAAGGATAGAAAGTCAACAAAGGACATACACTGGGATATGATTTCTTGTTGGTTTAGATAAACTGAAATGCAAAAGTTATGAAAAATTACAATTTCATTAAAAAGGTTGTCATCTAGCTGGATCTAATGTTCCACCTCTGTCTGGATGTAGTTTTGGTCTCAAAGCTGACATTGTGATTAATATGGCTTCCTGAAATACAAAAAAAAACAACAACAACACATTAAGGTGTATTCCTTAATATAAAATACTTTATACATAATGTAAAATTCAGTAAGATACCAGGAAAAAAGTTACAATACTTTATATGGCATGAGTACATATAAATAAAGATAATGTCAAGTCTCATGAATTAAATCAAGTCTCATAAAATAAAATAAAACTATCAAAATCCATCAACTGATAATTTATATATTAATTTTTGGATGAACATACATTGCAAGATACCAATAATAATTATGAAAATAGGAACAAGTTTTTCTGAGTAATTACTGCATGACCTTAGATACTCATTTTGTTTTCCTACCTAGGGCTTAATATTAAAGGAATACACTACAAGAAACAAAGTAACTGAATTTATGCTGTAGTTCAAAATAAATACACAACCATAGATTCATCAATAACAGTAACAATATGAATGCCCACACAGCACCGCCTAGCAACCTTTGAACTTCGTCACATGTTCTACATCTATTAAATTTGTTTTATCATTTTCGTCTACTTAAAACTGAAATTGAGTCATATTTTGAATGAATGTGCATTAATGAAACTTTTCCAGTTGGTCCGGAATGGATGGATTTTATTTTTCTGTTGATCCAAATCAATTCTACTTTTCTGCTTATCAGGGTTCGCACAGTACCTTTAAAAGCATTTTAATTTGATTCATCATTGAAAAGTATTTGAAAATCATTTTTACCTTGAAAAGTCCTTAAAAATAAGCCTCAGTCCTTGAAAAATATAAAGTTAATCAAGAAACGAATGTATGAAAGTTTCTTTTCACACCATTATGTCATGTAATCAAAATAAAACTCTTTGCTATTGGGTGGTTTACAACACTTGACCAATCAGATATTTATAATTGTACATGGACCTGGTTATTGAGAGCATTAAAAAGTGCATGGATCTTTTCCAATGATCAATCTTCGTCGTCGATTTATTTTCTGTGGCAGCAGTATATCTTTGCACTTTAAATCATGGTAAATCAGCTGTTCAAACTCTCAAAACAAAAGATAGTGAAAAATATACACAAAAATGGTCACAATTTGTTCTAACTGTATGTCAAAGCTTCTGATTTTTGGCATATGATCTAAACTTAAGAAGTCTGCTGGAAGTCTATTATTGGCTTTTTCGGTGTCATGACCAAACTTTGGGTGTAATTTATGGCCATATGCCTGTTAACATAAATGCTGCTTTCTACACAATGTACTTACATCTGCATGTAAATGTACCTGTAAAATTTCAATGAGCGATCACGCGACAGCAGATATGAAAAGTTAGATGCGGCAACACATGGCATACTTTGCAGTCGATGATTTTAAGATGTCACGTGAATGCATCATATCATGCATCAAAGTTATTCCAGAAATCGATTTTGTCTGCTATGGACAACTTCAGGTACGCAGAAAAGATCGTGACTATTCTACTTTGTCTACTTTATATCCTTCCATTGTATTTTGTTCTTTATATGATGATTTGTGACGGTCATACAAGCAGACTCTGATCTCCAGTACTTGTAGTGTAGTTGGAGTTAAGAATTTAAAGAACTGTTGAACCTAGTGTACATTATTTACTATGTAATTTATAGGTTTTTGTTTTTGCTCTTCATATGAAGATCTGAATTCATTTGTTTTTTCCTAGAAACAAAGTGTTATTATTCTCATAAGATTTGTTTTTTAATTCTCTATTATAAAGTCTCAAAACGCATTGCACAAATATCAGACCATTCTATTTGTGACAAGTTGTAGATATTTCTCCTAAATAACTGTTTAAATGATCAGAATGGTATTTTCAATTACTGCATCTCTAACATTTGTTTGCTGACACTGCGAATATCACATTAATTTGTTTTCTCTTGTTTGAAAGTTTTGTTTGGGACTCAGTGAACTCGTCCACATCGTTAACTATATCATCTCTACTTTCAAATGAACAAAACAACTTGTAAAGTTCATTCACAAACAAATATAATCAACCAAAAGCTAAAGCCTCTACAACATAAGTGTGCATGGTTTGTTTACAGTGTAGTTCCTACTTCACTATACTATATTCAGAAACACATGTTGTGCAGTATGAAGCTGTGCAATATGGGAATCTGACAATTTAAAGGCAATGGAGAAAACAATGTGTGTATTAATGTTCCTTTTTAATTTTCAGCTGCCAAATATCTAAATCCATTTAATCAGAAATCAATGTTTCAAGTCATTAACTTTTTTCTCTTTATCTCTTAACAGAGAACTGATTAAAACTTTCATCAAATATTTGAGAGAAATCAATTAATTTTACAAGCATTGGCTATAGAAATGATATATTGATGGAAGTACATTACAGTATTATTAAACTATATCTTGAGAAATAAACACTCAGTATAATAACTTCCTGTTCCTTCCATAACCTGACTGACCTTTTCAAGCCAAAAATACAAACAGAACTAAATACAGAAAAGTACCAATTATCAAAAACAAACTACCCTTTGTAACAAACTAGACAGCATACCAAAGGCTTTGGTGAAATTTCAAACCCAAAGCAAAAAAGAAACAAGAGTCCCTCAAAGTGATTAATGCTTTACTGGGTGAACAGAATTTCCAGGAATTTTCATAATAAGACCATTTCTTCCTTTTACATGATAAGCATGGAATCTATCTCTGACATTTTTCAGCGCCTGCAAAATTTTCAAATTTCCTGCGGCATATACTGGATGTCAGCTTGGCAGCACATTCATTCAGGGCAAAGTAGACATCATAAGAAGTGTTTTGGTGAAAACCCCATGTCATAATGATCATTCATTCAGGGGAAGTAGTGTCAACAAGATTTTCAAGTCAGTCATCATGGCAACCATATTGGATGTACGACTGGCACCATTTTTATTTAAGACCACATGGACATCATAAGAAATCTTCTGGTGAAATATAATTTTTGTTCAGGTATAGTTGTGATAACAAGATTTAAATGTTGGCTGCCATGGTGGCCATATTGGATGCCAGATCAGCAGCATTTTTATACAGTACCAGCTAAACATAATAAATTTTTAGTGAAAACCCCACACTGATACAGAAGGAATAGAAAAATAAAAAGATTCTCAAGATGGCTGCCATGGTAGCCATACTGGATTCAGACTGGCAGCATTTATTTTATTTAGGATCAAGCAGACATCATAAAAAGTTTTTCCCTGAAAACCCCATGACAATCCATTCAGACTGAATAGTAATAAGATTTTCAAAATGTCTGTCATAACGATCATAATGGACATTAGATCAGCACCTATTTTTATTTATGACCAACTAGATGTCTTAAGAAGTCTATTAGTGAAAACCCCATGTGATATGACCATCCATTCTGGAGTAGCAACAAAATTTTCAAGATAATTGATGTGGTAGCCATGTTAGACCTCACACCAACACCATTTTCACTTAAGACCAAACTAGACATCATAAGATATGACCATCTCAGGAGAAAGCAAATTTTTAAGTACATAATGTTTCTCCAAGAATACTTACCCAATCACATTACACCAGGAATATTAGCCTACTACCTTGCTACATACTAAATGACGAAAATCGTCTTTCCCTGTCTTTATCAATAGACAAAGGCTGTTAACTCTTCCCCATTACCTCCCTTTGGCACTCCAGGGTGTCGCTCGTTTTTAGCTGAGTGAGATACTAATGAGGAGACTTGCACGGTGGGGTGGTTGGTAAGGTTTTAAGTAATTAGATGGGGCAAATATTCTCAGAGAAACATAATTTACTTAAAAATTTGCTTTTTCCTTTGAATACGTTCCCCAATCACATTACTTTAGGAGAATAAGTAACAGGAGAAAGGAATGCTGAGCATTCAAAGGATATGCTAATTCCTCCATGTGAATGATAACCTGTTTTCTTATCAATGCAACAATCATATCGAGTTTGCTTAACAGAGACTGAACTTTACTAAGAAGCTGCATTTAGCAATACAACAGCTATATATCTCGCTTAACGAGAGAAAATAGCTTATTCCAGCATTTTTGTAGTGGAAACATTTTAGAAATATAGTAGTCTGGTCAAAACTAAAATTTTAAATTTATTATCTTATGTACATAAAATAATCTCCCTTGCCCTTGGATTACTTATATAAAACCCCCAAAATTGAAACCCCTAGTTTCTGAGGAAAATGATTAAAGTCTTTTGTCCGTGAAATAATCCCACTACACAGTATATGGAGTTTTAATTAACAACACAGGTATTTCTGATAGAACATTTAACTTGGCCTTTAATGGTTGTGAATAAAATTACCCAAATTAAGACCTACAATTCATTTTTATTCAAAGCAGACCGACATATCCTGATGTATTTCATTTTATATTAATTATTCTATTTCTCATATAGCTGGGTGAATACTACATTGTTTTCAGTATATAACCTATTGGATGAAATTTATGTTACTTTCAAAAACATTCTTGTAACTGAATTTATTTGTACATTTGTATGTATATTAAATATTTTAAGTATGTATTTTACAAAGTGCTTTAAAAGCTGATGCTTAAAACATTTTATGATGAAATAAAAGAATTTTAAATTTAGTGTACTGAATCTTACATCACTGTGCAGCAGATATAATGTTATTACACCCTCTATCCAAGTGACTTTAAGTCATTTTACACCTGTCTTCTCTCTATCCAAGTGACTTAAGGTCATTTTACACCTGTCTTCTCTCTATCCAAGTGACTTTAGGTCATTTTACACCTGTCTTCTCTCTATCCAAGTGACTTTAGGTCATTTTACACCTGTTTTCTATTGTTTACATTGGTTACTCTACAAAGACTGTATCTACCATAAAAGTATATGAAACATTTATCTAACTGAATTAAACAGTACTTTTCCTAATACCCTGATTGCGGCATGTATTGAGGTATTAACTCAACTGAACACAGGCTTGGTTGTATTTTTACAGACTGTTACCTCAGTCCTGATGGTCATAATGCTCTGGTTGTATTTGTACAGATTATTACCTCAGTCCTGATGGTCCTAATGCCCTGGTTGGGGCAGGTATTGAGGTAATAATAGAATATAACACAGACCTGGTTGTATTTGTACAGATTATTACCTCAGTCCTGATGGTCCTAATGCCCTGGTTGGGGCAGGTATTTAGGTAATAATAGAATTTAACACAGACCTGGTTGTATTTGTACAGATTATTACCTCAGTCCTGATGGTCCTAATGCCCTGGTGGGGGCAGGTATTTAGGCAATAATTGAATTTAACACAGATCTGGTTGTATTTGTACAGATTATTACCTCAGTCCTGATGGTCCTAATGCCCTGGTTGGGGCAGGTATTGAGGTAATAATGGAACAGGCAGCGTGGATCATCTATCTGAAGTTTCTCATCAGCTTCCAGACTAGCTTCCAGACCCTTCACGCCACCAAACACAATCACTGCATGCCTAACATGGACAAATATCACAGAATGTTACCATATACCATATTATTGTCATGTAAAACTGTAGGGGTTGAAAACTTGTGAAAATCCATGGTTATCCCTAAGCAACCAACTTACAGAAAACCTGGTTGACCAGTAAATTGCTGCAGTTACCTGGCCAATTTATGTAATAAAAATTATTTGAAAATATATATTTATATATGTATATATAAAGTGTGTGTGTGTGAGCGAGAGAGAGAGAGAGAGAAATGGAAGGCGTGTGATGTAAGATACAATTGTAACAGAAGACTAGGTACATGTTATTTTCTCTAAAATAAAATTAACACAAAATCTACAAGTTTGAATAATGCAATGGTCAGCCACATCTATTCACTTGTCTGAGGCAGGTCTGACAGTCAGTCCATCATCCTTGGACCGTAAATGAATAGAAGACAGTCAGTCATTCATCCTTGGACCGTAAATGAATAGAAGACAGTCAGTCCATCATCCTTGGACCATAAATGAAAGGAAAACAGTCAGTCATTCATCCCTGGATCATAAATAAACAGAAGACACTCAGTCCTTCATCCTTGGATCATAAATAAATAGAGGACAGTCAGTCCATCATCCCTGGATCATAAATAAATAGAGGACAGTCAGTCCTTCATCTTTGGATTGTAAATAAATAGAAGACAGTCAGTCCTTCATCCTTAGATCATAAATAAATAGAAGACAGTCAGTCCTTCATCCTTGGATCGTAAATGAATAGAAGACAGTCAGTCCTTCATCCTTGGATCGTAAATAAATAGAAGACAGTCAGTCCTTCATCCTTGGATCATAAATAAATAGAAGATACTCAGTCCTTCATCCTTAGATCATAAATGAATAGAGGACAGTTAGTCCTTCATCCTTGGATCATAAATGAATAGAGGACAGTTAGTCCTTCATCCTTTGATCGGAAATGAATAGAGGACAGTTAGTCCTTCATCCTTGGATCGTAAATGAACAGAGGGCAGTCAGTCCATCATTCTTGGATCGTAAATGAATAGAGGACAGTCAGTCCATCATCCTTGGATCATAAATGAATAGAGGACAGTCAGTCCATCATCCTTGGATCGTAAATGAATATAGAGGACAGTTAGTCCTTCATCCTTGGATCGTAAATGAATAGAGGACAGTCAGTCCATCATCCTTGGATCGTAAATGAATAGAGGACAGTCAGTCCATCATCCTTGGATCGTAAATGAATAGAGGACAGTCAGTCCATCTATCTTGGATCATAAATGAATAAAGGAAATTTTCTATCTGCATGCCCTAGAAATTCTGACCATGAACTAAAAAACACCATTTCCTTTTCATTCCAAAATAAAACCAGTTAGTGAAATATTTTTTTTTACGCATACTTACTTGAATGATGGAACAATAAAGCTGTCCACACTGTCTCCCCTCTCAGATGTCCCTATTATCAAGTCATAACCTCCTTTATAGGGGCATTCTGTAAATACACTCCCTATACTATTGGCCAGTCTCACTGTATACCCCCAGTAGATACCATTATCTGTCTTGGGGGTTGAAGGGGCTACAACTGTACCTTTTATATTCTTTTTCTCTGTAAAAAAGATAATGAGGTCATAGCAATTAGAAAAAAATAACAATCACTATGTTTATGTTCTTTTTACCCCCAAAATCTTTTATTTAAGAAAATACATATAGAGAAAATTTCGTTTTTAAAAAAAATTACCCAATCACATTAACATTAAGAAATTACTCTATGCTACCTCTAAATCTAGCCTCTTTTTTCAACTATTTATCACACACATGAAGGGAGGTACCTATTAACAGATTAACTCTCCTTGTTCTCACAAGCTGGCAACCTATATCCAGCGCATGTAGAGCTTAAACTTGAGCAAACCCTTGCTTTATGGGGAAAGAGTGGGAATCACTGATAGCAATTTGATCATGTAAGGATTTTTGGAGAAACATAATTTATGACAAAAATTCCTTTCTTCATCAATACAGTAGCTGATTACTTTAGGAGGACAGGTATGAGAAGCAGAAAATGCTTCAGCATCCAACATCCATCTAAATCACCATGTAGGAATACAATGACTGCTCTACTGAAAGAATAAAGTTAGGTCAGCATAGGTCCTACACCTTACTAATGCCTTGCAAACGAATGATTTCTGGGTGAACCCAGCAAAAGTTGCAAGGTCATGCCCAAGCTGAGGTTGTACTGACATGAACAGGGGGTGGTAACTGTCTGAAGTTGTACTGACATGAACAGGGAGTGGTAACTGTCTGAGGTTGTACTGACAAAAACAGGGAATGGTAACTGTCTGAGGTTGTACTGACATGAACAGGGAGTGGTAACTGTCTGAGGTTGTACTGACAAAAACAGGGAATGGTAACTGAGGTTGTACTGACATGAACAGGGAGTGGTAACTGTCTGAGGTTGTACTGACAAAAACAGGGAACAGGTACTGTCTGAAGTTGTACTGACATGAACAGGGAGTGGTAACTGTCTGAGGTTGTACTGACAAAAACAGGGAATGGTAACTGTCTGAGGTTGTACTGACAAAAACAGGGAGTGGTAACTGTCTGAGGTTGTACTGACAAAAACAGGGAAATGGTAACTCTCTGAGCAGCTATCAGTGGCCTGACAAGATTCAGTCCTCTCTTTTACAAGGCCATGTCACATAAATATACAATGGAAAAAGCAGACTGAGCATGCCAGCCAGCTGACTGAACTTTGTCTTGAATGAATACAATACATTCAAAGACCAGTCTCATGGAAAACACAATATTCATGATTCATATCTAGACCTGTGCAAGTTTAGAGTGCACCAATCCCAAAAAAAACCAAATCTTTAGCCAAGTGACCTGAGCTTGTATGGTTGTCTTGCTTTCCTGCCTGAACAGGTAGGAAGAGCCTTTGACAGCTGCACATTCTCTAAGATAGCATCCAAGGATGTGTACCTTGGTCCTGCAGCTTTGCCTCTCTTAACGGACTGATTCCTTTGATAGAGAGAGTGGATAGTTATTTGTTGGTTTCCTATTGACGGTAACCTGTTTTTAGAAAACCAGGTTGTGTTATTAGTATAACTGAGCTGTCAGAACGGAACTGCACATAGTTCAAATCCATGGACAGTGCATCTCAAACACACAGCAAGATGAAGATAGTACAAGCAAGTCTAGTATGATTACTGCTTTAGCAAGGTGGAAGATGGGTTTGAACTGAGATAAGTTGAGCCATGTAAAAACCCAAAACAGGTTTCATTTTAGGAACATGGTAAGAGAACATAGCTGGATATGTTTAAGTTGGAAGACATGTCAGGTAAGTTCTCTTTGCAGACAAAATTGTTTCTTGCATGATCTCGGAACTAATCTGAGACCAAGGAACAGTGTTCTTGACTTTGATTGGAATAGCTTATTGCCTTCAAAGAGGAAAGGTAAGACATTTATCATTAAGGATGGAAGTTGAGAGTGGTGTGATATCATTAATGGGACAGGAGTCACTGAAAACATGCTACTTCAATTGCATGCCTTCATAGTGGGCAGCCATCTAGTGATCTTCTTCACGAAGTGACAAACTTGTTTACATAAAGGGCATCCATGACAAATAACAGGTGTGAAAGAGTTTCTCAAGACATGGATGGAATAATGGTGACCATGGCTGCATGATTTGCCATGATTTTCCTGGGTACTTCTGTTGCCAGTCCAAGCAGATCACATGATCTGTGCAATCTGATAGGCATAGGACCCTGTCTCCGTATGACCTATCAATGTGTTGGTTGCCAATCCAAGCAGATCACATGATCTGTGCAATCTGCTGGGCATAGGACCCTATCTCTGTATGACCTGTCAATGTGTTGGTTGCCAGTCCAAGCAGATCACATGATCTGTGCAATCTGCTGGGCATAGGACCCTATCTCTGTATGACCTGTCAATGTGCTGGTTGCCAGTCCAAGAAGATCACATAATCTGTGCAATCTGCTGGGCATAGGACCCGATCTCTGTATATCCTGTCAATGTGCTGGCTGCCAGTCCAAGCAGAGCACATGATCTGTGCAATCTGCTGGGCATAGGACCCGATCTCTGTGTGACCTGTCAATGTGCTGGTTGCCAGTCCAAGATAATATATTCATGACAAAGGCTGTCCAGCAAATGATATACAACTAATGGACCAATAATATGCTAGCCAGTCTGGCTGGCAAAGTCAAAAAGTACTCATGCACAACCAACTTCAATGTTCCTAAGTCCATGATTGGGGCATGGATAGTGACTTACGCTCAGGGAGCAGCCAAGTTGGGTTAAAAATGGTCCTTGTTTCATCCAGCTTGTTCGTAAACATTCTAGATGGTTTGCTGCAGTGACATGTGATTCCAATACAGCTTGAGTGGATTTGCCTGTCATGGCTTCAACCAAATAGGAAGTGATTGTTGCTGTATGGGCCATTTCGATACCAAAACAAGTTGGTGGAGTAGCTTATCGATCACCCCCTAAAACTGATATATGATTCCAAGTTCAGACAAGTGCTTAAAATGTCGAGCTTTGAGCATGCTTTCTTCCATGGCCTGTCAACTGCCTTCATAAGACACTGAAACATCTTCTGCCCATACTACACACATGTTGTTAGGAAAAACATTTTGTGCATGCCAGGCATTTTTTGTGGTTCTCCTCTATAGTTTTAAAACATCAGCACTTCTTGCATTTGATTCTCTGTAATGAAAGGGGCAGAAGAAAAAAATATCCATACAACAAATATACAGATTGTTTAAATAGGCAACCTCACATTTCCAAGATGACCTAATAAAACAAAAGTGCAATACAATTACACCAGTGAAAACCTGAGCGTTGTTGTCATATTATTAATAAGGACAAGAAAAAATATGCAAAAATACAAATAAATTCACTTTGAAAAGTACAAATGTTGCATACACCAAGTATATCAACCCTTCTGACTTTCTTTATCAATGAAAATAAATGTTAGATAGACAAAATAAAAAATAAATTGCAATAGATTCTTCAGAGGTACATCCTGGATATGCATGGCCACCTAGTGGGATCAAAAGGAGTATATCTAAAAAAAGTTCTTTCCTTCATCCACATGATGAAAACATTTCTATAATCTTTCAGGAAGGGCATGATTTGGAGCAGAGATTAACTTCCTAATGTTAATGTGACTGGGTAATACATTAGAGATTAAGTTCCTAATGTTAATATGACTGGATAATACATTAGAGATTAACTTTCTAATGTTAATGAGACTGGGTAATACATCTGAGATTAACTTCCTAATGTTAATGAGACTGGGTAATACATCTGAGATTAACTTCCTAATGTTAATGAGACTGGGTAATATATTTGATGAAGATATATAGAATCAGACAGTGTGAAATTTTAATGCCTCTTTCCAGGCATTTTTCCATGAAATTTTAATGGCTCTTTCCAGACATTTTTCATGAAATTTCACCATGGGCATATATTTGTGAAATTTAATATAAAAACTTTCAAAGAAGATATCAAAAGTTGTGACAAAAGAGAGATAAAGCATGGATGTACCTAATTATTAAATGTACCAGAAAATGTGTGATTTTCAGTTCTGAATTTGCTGCTGCTTTAGTGTTAGCATTATCATTCCAGGAATGACTGGATTCCTCTCAAACTATTTATTTATAAAACTTACGTTTTCTTTGAAAAAAATATAAAACAGAATCTCAACCAACAACAGTATTTTATTTCATTCTACTGTTTAAAAAAATTAATTACTAATTTATGACAAGCTCATTTTCCAGCTCCATGATATATAAACCTAAATAAACCTTAAATAACACCATATAAGCAGCATAAATAGTTGTGATACAGACAGACATACATACAAAAAGTGATCTGCTAAGGATGACCCATAAAAGTTTGCAAACTTATTTCCAAATTGGGTCATGAGGGATCAAGACTATGGGGCAGGTTATAATTTTCAAATAAAATTATGTATTTGACAAAACTAAGAAATTACAAACATTACAAATTTAAAAACTGATTACAGGATTAAAAACTATCACTAAAAACTTGTAATTTTAGTAAAGAAAATCACTGAATTCCGTGGTCTTGATTTGCTTTGTTTCAAAAGTTATGACTTAACAGCCATTTTCAAACAATCTATAATTGAAATGTTTTTGATACAACTCACTGAAGTTATAAAACATACATACATACATACATACATACATATATCAGGGATCGCGCTGGGCTTCGCCAATGTCACAAAATGCGTTTTTTCCCCCTTACTGGCAACAAAATATACCATCTGGTGATATTTTTTGCAACATTTTTGGCTGTTAAAATGTTAAAAACTGTATTATGATAATGGCAATATTATTTGAAAATTGGTGACAAAACATTGAGGTTGGTTATTTTTTTGGCAACGACTTTTATAAAGCCAGTGCCATCCCTATATATACACATACACATACACACAAACACAGTGAATCATATGATCTCTGACAGCATCTTTAAATCTTTATGAATTTAGTAAATATTCATGTAATGTCATGCCTATGTGCATTTAAAAATACTGAGAGAAAAAAATTTGTGGCAAATTTTCTCATTTGTAACATGCATACTGCATGATCATCTAGTTCTCAATGGGAATGATAATTCTGGTAACTTTAGTAGTCTTTCTAATTTCTTGACAAAACGCTACATTTGTAAAAGAAAAACTCATTTACAGTAACAAGACCTGGATACCTGTATGGTAGTTGTCTATTTTGACCGTTACCCTCAGCCCTTGTGTTAAATGCCTGTCTATCAGGACCTCCTACAAAATGAAGGAGAAACGCAGAGTAAGAATTAAGAAATGGAGCGTCTCTAAAATCAATGTTAAATGTGAAATGATGTGACTATTACATTACAGCGTCTTCACTCTGATGCCACTTTTATCAAGGTGTACCACAGCACTATGAACTTGGGGATGAGACTGGATGTACAGTGACATCATAGCACTATGAACTTGGGGATGAGACTGGATGTACAGTGACATCATATCCCTATGAACTTGGGGATGAGACTGGATGTACAGTGACATCATATCACTATGAACTTGGGGATGAGACTGGATGTACAGTGACATCATATCACTATGAACTTGGGGATGAGACTGGATGTAGTGACATCATGTCACTATGAACTTGGGGATGAGACTGGATGTACAGTGACATCATATCCCTATGAACTTGGGGATGAGACTGGATGTAGTGACATCATATCACTATTAACTTGGGGATGAGACTGGATGTACAGTGACATCATAGCACTATGAAATTGGGGATGAGACTGGATGTACAGTGACATCATAGCACTATGAACTTCTGTCTCTTATTTATACAACATTAATGACTGCAATAACTCAGATGTAGCGACTTACTTTTGGATAGATATTTAACTCTGAGTAGTGACTCCTACTTTGGAACATATTTAACCACAAGTAGTGACTCTTACTTTGGGATAGACATTTGACTGGATAGTTACTCCAACTTAAATATAGATATTTAACTCTGAGTAGTGACACTTACTTTGGGACATATATATCATCTCTTAACAGTGACTCTTATTCTGGGACAACAAAAATTACTTTTCAACACAGAGCCTGGATATGTTAACCACTGTGCAAATTCTTGTCAAGGATTACTCACAGAACTTTGTCATGAGCTATAATTTGGAGATCTGTATCATTTGATACAAGTAAAGTATTACTGACCAGGTTTGCTCTCCTCCGTCTAGCAGTTATCATTAAAATCTTTTCTCAGTATTTATCTTTATGCCAGTTTCCTTACATAAGGACTCTAATTTAACCAGGGCCAGTTGTAAAGATACCTTAAGGTGCAATCTGGATTGTTTAAAATCAGACAGGATTGTGTTGTCTATGGTACTGATTACACTACAGCATGTTGCCATTTACTATGATGCATTGTGATTTACTTAGGAGACAAACGATTTTGACACTGCATCACATTTCTAGATCTTCAGTTTACTAATAATTAACTTTGTGATCTATTGGCAATCAGCAATGTTTAATGGCAGATCATTACTGAGTTGAAGAAAAAGGAGTGGACCAAGTATGGACCCCTATGGTACTCCACATTACTGACTCCTCTTCAGAAAGGTTGTCATTTACTGTGACACATTGTGATCTATTTGCATTAGGAGGCAAACAATTTAGATGCTGCATCACATTTCTGTATTTTCAATTTGCTATTAAGAATATTGTGAAATACAAGATCTAAAGCCTTCCTAAGATCAACAAGCATTGCTTCCACTTACCTCCCCTGGACAAGGGCTGCAATCTATCTGACCATGGAGACCAGAGCTGCATAACATGTGTGATTCTCCCTGAACCCAGATAACATTCAGTGAAGCAAGTTGTAGTTTGATAAGTACATCATACAATTATCATAATGTCTTTTTTGAAAAGTTTAGATTGAATGGGTAAGATAGGCCTAGGTCAGTACTTATTCACCTATTTGATATTAGCCAATTTATGAATGGCAGTAACTTTAGCGATATTCTGTGTTTTGGGGAAATCTTCGGAAAATATACTCAAATTACATATGTAAGTTAGACTGTCAGAGATTGATGCAGTGGCCGTTCTCAAAAGGCATGGTCCAACACTATCTAGATCTGCAGTAGCATCTCTCAAGAGGCATGGTCCAATATTGTCTCAGTCCAATATTGACTGGACCGGTTCCTTTGTTTGAAATAATAGCTTGTAAGAATTTCAAAACTTCATCAGTTTATATAGCTGGAACTGAAAATCTGCTATCTATTCCCCAAAGTGATAACAAACATGTGATACATTATTTATCATACTTTGAAAGAATATTTTTTAGTGTATGAAAAAAATACATAAAATTTTGGGAGCCATGCCTCGATCATGTTATATCCGAATTCATGTTATAACGGAGCATGCTATAGCAGGGTCACAATGTATTTGCTGTGGCAGTTATGTTACTTCAGTAATGCATAAACTTTTATGTTTTAATATTGGGTTTACCTGTTAAAACCTGCACTAATGAATTTTCCTTTACAAAGTCTGCTCATATTTGACTTTAGCCTTTATCCATTAACTACCAGTGTTTTATATATTCTGTTCTACTATTTTTCAAGCTAACAATCCTTTGATTAAATGCTAAATTATGCATTTATGCACATTTATTCCTTTAGAACGTTTAGTTTTGTCCTTAAGTCAACCTTGAAATTATTCAACCCTGTCAGCCTTAAATGACTTTACACTGAAAGTCAGCAGAAACTGAAAGCTGTCATTTCTACTTCAATGCAACTGTTGATAGGTTTATTATAAAAAAACATGACATATGGCTTTGTTATTTCATCCACTAAACAAACTTTGCAAATACTGCAGCATTAATTGTTTGACTGTGTGCTGACATGTTGCCTCTGTACAGACTGACTTTCAATGTAAAGTAATTGGGTGCTTTGATTTTTAATTCGAAGAATCACAGATGTTGAGAGTCACAGGCAATCACTGTCCCATCCAGAGCTTTTTCTATATAAAACATAGGAATTCTGCATGAGCCAGTTTGAATAATCACCATTATTGGAGTCAAAAAAATTTGAGACAATGAGGTAATATAATATATATATATAAGAAAAAGCAGAAGATAAAACAGCTGATGGATTACCTTCTTGAGACCAACATCTACATAGGATCCTTTACCAGGCTTGACCGGTTTGTTTAGTACCACCCCCTCTCTGTAGAGACTCTCTTCTTCCAACCTCATGTGGTGTGGACTGTCAAGTGCGTTCAGTAGACCTGATAGGGAAAGTATGGAATAATCACATTGGAATATTACACCCTAATTTTGTGCACATGGTCAAGTTCCCCCAGTAGACTTCATAGAGAAACAGGGGCATAATCACACAGACTGCACTGAAATATTACACCCACATGTGGAGTGGACAATCAAGTGCATTCAGAAGACCTGCAGGAAAAACTGGAACATGATCACACAAATTGCACTAGAATTACACCTTCATGTCGTGTGGACAGTCAAGTATATTCGGTAGACCTGATGGAAAAACTGGGGCACAATCACACAGATAGCACTGGAATATTAATTACACTCTTCAAAAAAGTTATAAATTTAAGTTCAGTGTATAGGTCTAAAATAAATATGGTGTCAAACATATATATATATATACATGAAATATAGACTCCTTTGAAAACTGATATGTATAGAACAGAAACACAATGTCTCAGATATATAGACTCAAGAATTGACAAAGAACATGAAGTGTCAGTAGTAGGTGATGAAGATGGTGCATCCCCCAGGGGTGTAAAATTGAGGATAAAAAAAACCCCTAGGTGTCAGAACTGGGGTCAAATAAAAAATGTGGGGGTCAAAAATGTACTGACAGATTGTCATCTGACTCGTACTTTTTCATCCTGAAATAGGATATTGCAACTTGCACAACATACTATCTCTTTCTCTCTCTCTAAACATACAAATAAACCAGATGCACACATAACAAACAAATGCATCGTCCATTCAAAGAATAATTTTATTAGTTCATTTTTCTTTTAAAGTCGTACTTTTAACAGTCTCCTTATAATCTTTTTGAAGCAATATTATAAACCTACATAATACATATAAGCCAATACAAAAAAGCCTAATAAATCTTTTTAAACAAATGGCAGTTAATTTACTGCCCATCATAAAATGTGTACTATCATTGGTTTCATTGTACTTTGTCCTAGAACACATTTATCCTAAAATCAAGGAGGCTAATGATTCATCTTCTTTCTAATAAGTTATACTTGAACTTTAAGATCTTTCTTTTATTGCAGCAAAGTTAAAAACCAACAAAATCTGCAATGACCTGCTGACTTTGTAATCCAAGTAACGCATTTGTCTCGGCAAGTTTACTGATTTCTTTGTTGTGAAAGAATGTTTTGGGTTATAATGTGTTCTCCAGATATCTTGTGGCGAACAAGGGCAGATGTTTTAAAAATTCTTAAACCCTGTCAGGAAAGGATTATTCACTTTTGCAGTCTTTGCAATCACACGATCAGAAGTCACACCGGTAATCCTAATGGATGTGCCGTATTCCAGTCAAGGAAATTATTTTCTCCATTTTTCATTAAAGTTAGATCCACAGTTACTCTTTTGTGTTCTGCTTCTTTCTCTTTCTTCCCTAATGCTTTTTAGTGCATGACGTTTTAATCTGGAGATCACTTTCTAGTGCAACAAGCATTGAGGTTAAACATCTAGATGACATCTTGCTGAGCTCGATGGAAATCGCGTGAGAGCTCATGAGATTAGGGGAAGCTACTCTGTCAGAAAACTGCCTCTGCCACTTTGGTTCCTTCATTTAGTATGGTCTCTGCATTGTTCTCTGCTATACGAATAGACAAGCGCAATGCAGGGAGCAAACAAAGCGGGGAAACAGTCAATGCCTATGCTTGAAGTATACATGATGCCATCCCTCGTCCAATGCATTGGATATTAAATAAATCCTGATTGCAATATGCAAATCCTTTGTGTAAAAAAAAACCCACGGCAACAAAATGTGTGCGTCAATTTTCTCCAGTGTGCATCCCTGACGCACAAATGTCCATAAAGGGAAACACTGTGAGGAGATCATTTTATTTACCATTCTGAGAATGGAAAGAGTAATATCACTGTAGAACCAAATTTATGAGCAGTACACGAAAAACACAATATTGAATAAAAAGCTAAAATTACAACATAAAGGTCATTATATGATACAAAATTCACTCCCAAGTATGTGTTCAATAAGCTAAAAATAGATCATTGTTTAAATACACATGCATTAAAGTAAATCAAGAAAACTGATATTAGTCATAAATCATTACACTGTTTCCTCATGTCCAGTCATCTCCATTGCTTTCATGTTATTGGCTGTTAATGAGAAGTTGTCAATGAAGCAAAGTTACAGTCCAAGTTACCAAGAAGTTTGTCTCTCATCTTGCAAAACACAAGCATCTATATGACACAGGATTTTTCTGATTGTCACACTCATCCAATCAGGTACCATATTCAAAATTGTAGCCTATTCTTTACAATATCATGCTTTGAGAAAGTTTAAGTATCTTGTTAACAACTTTCATTTTGATTTAGGTGGAAGAAACTAAGGAGACTTTGTTATTAATATGTATAATAATATGCATGTGTGCATGCATGCATGCATGTATGTATGCATGCATGCATGCATGCATGCATGTATGTATGTATGTATGTATGTATGTATGTATGTATGTATGTATGTATGTAGGTAGGTATGTAGGTATGTATTGCTTTGAACATGAGAAAAAGTGTTAATAAAAATACCCAGGTGTGAATCACATCTTGCTAATCAATAGATAGATAAAGAATCACATCAGTACCCTGCTGAAGAGGGACGTAGGGATACTAATATTAGTACTAGACTTGGAATTGCAATTCAAATGTTTTTTTTTTTAGTGTTTGATTAAAAAGTGTCACCTCTGTGTTGTGACACTTGATGAAGGCTAAATATGTATCTATGCATATAGCACTTAACATACTGAAAGAAAAAATTTGCAAATACCATCTCTGCATATCTAAGCACAATTAATACAAGAACAAACAATCTTATCATTATTAGTTATATGATATGTTTGTGCCCAAATATGGATTGACAGAGTAATTTGGGCAATTACTGGGCAAGGATCTTGTGCTGAGAGTAATTAGGGCACTTACTGGGTGGCAACCTTGTGCTGAAGGTAATTAGGGCACTTACTGGGTGAGGCCCTTGTGCTGAAGGTAACTAGGGCACTTACTGGGTGAGGCCCTTGTGCTGAAGGTAATTAGGGCACTTACTGGGTGAGGCCCTTGTGCTGAAGGTAATTAGGGCACTTCCTGGGTGGGGACCTTGTGCTGAAAGTAATTAGGACACATACCGGGTGAGGTTCTTGTGCCAAGAATAATTAGGGCACATACTGGGTAAGGACCTTGTGCTGGGAGTAATTAAGGCATTTACTGCACGAGGACCTTGTGCTGAGAGTAATTAGGGCACTTATTGAGTGGGGACCTTGTGCTGAAGGTAATTAGGACACATACCAGGTGAGGATCTTTTGCCGGGAAAAATTAGGGCACATACTGGGTAAGGACCTTGTGCTGGGAGTAATTAAGGTACATACTGGGCGAGGAGCTTGTGTTGAGCCCAGGTTCTTTTCTTCTTAAATACCAGGGTACTTGTACATCATTTTGTACATTATAAACTTAATTCTGACTATTACATGGAGGCAAGGCCATGCAAAGCTAATTAACTTAATAATAAATTATCTTGGCATCATATCACATGTAACACATTTTGGCTACTCATCTTTACATAACACAATTTGACCAATGATAACTGAAGAACTTGTCAGAGGATGGGTAAACATATTTACATGGCAATTACTTACCAGCATACTTAAGGTCCGGGTGGGTTGGGAAGAAATATTTGCGCAGATAGTGCGGACACTCCAAGTACTGGAGAACTCGGGCAAGTTGAACATTGGATTCACCCTTTTTCCACATTCCTACAAAGTATCCCTCAGTTGTCCTGAAACATTAAGAACATCACCTAGACAATAAGATGGAGTATTTCCTTGCCCCACAAAGCAACAGATCTTGTACTGACAATATGTCAGTATACTTTGCCTCATTGCAAAGACCTATTAAGTTAGAAAGGCAAATGTAAATGATACCTACACAATTAACCTTGACTAAGATAGGGCTCTCAAAGTGCTACATGACACATCTTTTTGCAATGAAAGAGTCTCAAAGTGCTACATGACACCTTTTTGTAATGAAAGAGTCCCAAAGTGCTACATGTCAACTTTTTTGCAATGAAAGAGTTTCAAAGTGCTACATGACACACCTTTTTGCAATGAAAGAGTCTCAAAGTGCTACACGACACACCTTTTTGCAATGAAAGAGTCTCAAGGTGCTACATGATGCACCTTTTTGCAATGAAAGAGTCTCAAAGTGCTACATGACACACCTTTTTGCAATGAAAGAGTCTCAAAGTGCTACATGACACCTTTTTGCAATGAAAGAGTCTCAAAGTGCTACATGACACACCTTTTTGCAATGAAAGAGTCTCAAAGTGCTACATGACACACCTTTTTCCAATGAAAGAGTCTCAGAGTGCTACATGGCACACCTTTTTGCAATGAAATAGTCTCAAAGTGCTACATGACACTTTTTTGCAATGAAAGAGTCTCAAAGTGCTACATGACACAACTTTTCATGATGAAAGACCATCAAAGTGCTACATGACACAATTTTTCATGATGAAAGACCATCAAAGTGCTACATGACACATTATTGTAATAATAATCTCGTACAGTAATTCTGATGAAATGATTCAATGTGTAATGAAGCCAATTCATGTTTGCACATGCATAACATGTATCACTAAATTAGTACTTAACCATGTCCTACACAGCTTAGTTGTTACATTTTAAGCTTTCTTTTTTTGTCACTGAGAGTCACAGAACTCTCTGGGGTTTTGTACAACCCATCTGTTATTGTTACAGTGAGAGACCAAAACTTAACTGTGTCCTATACAGCTCAGCCGTTATGTTTTGTTTTAGCTATTCTTTATAACTAGGAGTCTAGAACTTTCTAGGGTTTTAAGCAATCCTTCTGCTGTTGCCAAAATGAGAGACCAAAACTTGAGGACCAACAGGTCTGTAGTGAGTAAGGAGGCTCTTGTATAATCCTTTGACAGACTGGATGGCCATGCATGGTGGCTCCTTGACCATTGGACTAGAGCTGTGGAACCGGAAATACATTGTCAATTGGATGCCATGAGATACATATGTACTATTGTTAAATCCAAATCATTTAATATCTTTATATGAAATGAAATTAATAATTCACTATTGCTATAAATCCATGGTGATAGATACATACATGAATCATGTTTGTGTATAAATTCCTGATCCTTGTTTGAGGTGTGGACAGATGGGGGTACAGATATAGATGTACAGACATGCATTCAGATTCCGAAGTGATTGCTTTGCTGAGTTTTTCATCAAGGTAAGCTTGATAAAAATAAAAGCTTCATCAAAGAATGTTGTCAAATTTGGTTAAATTATGCATCCTTTTAAAAAGAAACTCAAAGCTTTTACTTTTTTTGATGATGGATCTGCCTACTTCAAGCAAAATTATTTAAATTAGTTTATGACCTCTAAAATTTAGTCAACTTCCGCTAATGTATTTTTGAGACTTCAAAGTACTATTTTTTTTAAAGGTTTTTCTTATATTTTTAGTAAAGTCACCCACATTTGATGGGGTATTTGCACCACTGGTACAAACTTGAAAGCCTTTCATGCCAAGATTCTTATGGTTACATTTGGTCAAGTCTGTTTAGCAGTTTTAGAGAAGAGGGCATTGAAGATTTCCTACTTTTAGTAAGATGGCCAAATTTTACTGCCAAGTTTGGGATTCTTTCAACTTTCCCATAACCATCAGTGTTCTAACATTCCATGTACCAACAATGATATTGTCTGTACCATATATCTTGGTGGTGGGGGCCCAGTAGCATACCTGTCACCTCCGTCCTGGTGTGCAGCGGAAGGCATGGTCATTGGGGGAAATTCCCCATTGATAATGGGGCAAGATACAGCCTGGCAGAGCCCATCCCACCTGATAATGGGACACACCATACTTTCACTTGCCTTATGGCCTGGTAAGCAAAATCAAGTTTTGAAAATAATAAAATACCAAACTCAACCATCCAGTGGCCATTGTTGTCAAGTGCAATCAACTTTAATTAATCTATTAATAATTTAATTGTAAAGAAAACAACCCCACCAAAACTTTGGGACAAATTGTTAACAATACTTTATGAGGAAAAAAGTATATAAAGATTGAGGACATTCCTTATTCACCATTCAACTGAATATGCCACACATTGTACCAAGATTGATTTTGGGAAGCCCATTCTGTTTGATCTAATCTTAATGCAAAAAAGGCAACCTGAGTGATATGAACAAAACAGTGTCAAACTGTTTAAGACCAAGAAGTTTGCCTTTATTCTTGAAGGGGCATTCATTTTATATTTTAGATTCAAAGTTTGTCCCGATTCATTAGTTATACAGCTTTTGTATTTTCACATCATACTCACTTAGACATCTGCCCCATCTCATCAAAGATGACAATGTCATCTATATTGAACATTGCAGCTGCTCTGGCAATCTGACAAAGAAACAAAGTAAATCATATTAATCACATAAAAATGAATTTTGGAACAAATTCTGTAAATTCAGCATAATCATGACAGACTTCTTCAATCTGGTCATTAAAAGGATGGTTAGAGGATAAAGGCTGTGCTCTTAGCTTGGCCCTATGGTGGTCCTTCAGGAAGTGCAGGCAGAGAGCACCCAGACACATTCCGCCAATTGTAAATATGTAGCTGTGGATACAGCATTGGCCAAAATGTTTTCAGTGGCTCTATTCAGTACTTGGGCCATTCTTGAGACTGATTCCCGTGCATGCCCTGATTTATTCGTTGAGAAGCTATGTTCTGCATGTTGGAAGATAGCCATACAGATGAAGTCCAAGATTGAAGCCATGACAACAATATAATGCACTAACTGCAGAGTGTCATCAGAAGCCATCTGTTCCATATGAACGATGTGTGGCTTTGTCATTCCCACAGCGGCAATATTGCTGCTGACTGCTGGGGTTTCCAAACGAAGTACTGGTGTATGGCCAATGTAGAACTGCCGACAAACTGATGATGAAAGCGAGTCAGAATGTCCGTAACTCTCCCAGACTGCAGAAGTAAATGAAGTTGAACTCTTCCGTTTCATCATAACATCAAGAGATGCTGGAGCTATGGTCCAGGTTGCTGACGAAGTAGGAGGAGGAGGCCAGAACTTCAGGGGTCAAAGGCAGAAAACATCCTCAATGGAGGTTCGGAAGGCTGAATCTTCCTGTGAAATCAGATAGTCTAAAAGTCAAGATATCACTTACGAACAAACAACATCTTCTGGTTGAATGAGGTGAGGCTAAGGTCTCCGGTAATGTACAAGACTTAGCTTGTGATGAGTGATGAGGTCTACCGCTCACCAAACTTGTAGAACAACTTGAATTAAAAGCTGTGACATCAAGAGAGTAACTGTGTAAAGAGTCTCTTCTCATGGCAGTGTAGAGAAATTGTGAATCAACATCTGTTGAAGTGTTTGGAACTATTCTTGGCATCGTGCTGAATTAGTGTCTCAAGGTGGTATGTGGATTAGACTGGTCCCTGCACATGTCTGCAAAACTTGTGTTCGAGGTACTGGAGGATGGACTGTTGATTGATTGAGCCTGTAATACTGAAGTTTTGGCCCTGCATGATCCCCAGCATATGTCATAAGCTGGCCGCAATGGAAATAGACCATCTGTGTGGGCAGGATTTTTTTAGGATCATTAGTTTGGGACGGGCTATGGGATGTTTGATTCATGTAACCTGTCCATATGTCTGATGAGTGAGAGGGAACTTGGCTGTTTGTTAGCTCCATCCCTTGCTGTTATGCAATAGGAATCAAGTCGAACCCCGAGGAGGCAAGGTAGTGGGAGTTGCCAACAATGCTAAGTCCTCTGGTGGTGACTTGGGTGCCAGAGCTGTTTCAGAGCATGTCAATGTTTGGCACTTCATGACTGAAGGGTACAAGTTGATTTATCTCCCTTGTCTGCCAGAAACTCTCACAATGAGGAAAGGTCAGCAAGCAGAATGGTGACCATCTAGAGGTGTGCATTTCTGCACTTTGCCCATAGTTCTAATTTGTAAGACAAATAGAGTAAAATGTATAAAACTGTAGCTCTGCACCTGTCTTTTAGAATGCAATGTCTGTGTAAAGCTAAATCTTAAAAAGGTGACCCAGAAATTGACAGCAGACAGCCTAATAAAGCAATGAAGTGTACAGGTAAAATATAATGACAATACCACCTGTAAGGAGGAGAAGTAAAACATGTAGGCCTGCACATGTGATGTATAAGCTATACCAAACAACTGTTTCCTGGTAAAAAGTGAGAGCAAACAATCTCATTTACAATGCTACCTATAGGGAAGGTCAAGGATGGCCTGTACAGGTAGAATCATTGAAGCTTGGCGTTTCAAGGCTAAGAATTTAATGGTAAAGGAAACTCACCAGTATGTATGAGAAATGATGTAAATATACATATAATAGCAGTTTCTTAAGGGTATAAGAACATGCACACATATAAATAATGTAGCCCAAACCTATCTTGTGAAGTCGAATACCCGTGCGAGTGACAAAGTTTTTTTTAAATATGATGGAATGCTTATGCAGACAAATATGACTCAGGTGACACCTATAGAAACATGTACAGAAAGCTGACCTGCACTTATCCAACCTGGATGGTAGAAATATAGAAATGTACACAAATGTGCGACAATATCCATTATGAGGCAATTACCCGTAGAAATAAAGGCCCATAAATTGTTGTTGTTGTTGTTGTTGTGGGGTTTAACGCCATTTTTCAGCACTTGATTGGCTATACATGGCGGCCAGTATTAATGGTGGAGGAAGAACCTGGGAAAACCCAGGAAAGAACCACCGACCCACGAGAAGCTACTGGCAAGCTTTCTCACATACCCACATTGGCTGAATCTTAGACTCGAACCGACGCAGACAGAGGTGAGATGGCAGTGATCCGTAACGAAGAGCGCTTTAGACCACTCGGCCACTCAGGGCCCCCCCCATAAATTGTTATCAAATTGTAAAGGCAGTACTTCATCTGCATAGGGAGAGAAAAAGTTGGAAATATTGATGGAGTATACTTTCCTTAGAAGTGAAAAACTCCTCCAACTTGTAATGGTATATCTTCCAAGTAGATTCTGGCTTTTGTGAGGCCTCTCTTGTGACAAGGGCATGCTTTTTGGTATAAGTGGAAGTAGTAACTGGCAGGTTCTTAGACTCTGCCGCTAAGTCTTATACCCAAGAGGAGATCACTGCCTGACCACCACACATAGGTTGGCAGACAATTTTTGGCTTCCTTCAGCTAAAAGTACTATCTGAGAGGGCTGGATTTGTGAGGTAGTTGTAGCTCTCCTAAGGTATTATGAATAGGTAACATATTTAAAGATGAAACAGAATGGACAAAGATAGTAACAACCAAATGTTTTGTATTCTGATTATATTATTAAGGTGGACTGGCACCATGATTGATGAATATTCATAATTATTATATACTTACATATGAAATATAAAGACTTATTGGCAAAAAATAATTTTGATATTGTTTCATTACTATAGTCTCATATGTGAAAAATACATCCATATATTTTCACTTGTGAACATATAAGATTTCCCATCATGCAATGCAACACCTGAATGAGTGCATCTACAAAAGCTGTATTTGCAACAACAACAGAAAAAAAGAGTTACCTTGTGATTTAGAACACATAAATAGAAAATGCCCTACATTTCAGACATGGAAATTAATATTCGATAAAGAAATCAGACCAGATGCAGCTTGATTCAGTCTAAAGTTATTTCACCTTATTTCCTTGACAATAATGACAAAAACCCACTGTAATGCATTGCTCAGTCAGACTTGCATTGGTTGTAGATAGGACCAGAAAATGTAATTTACTGTCACAGGTTAGGTCAACCCAGTCCTAATGCATTCTTAAGTCATGTATATTTACATGATCAGGCCATGAAAGGGAGGTGAATTTGTGAAAAGGGGGTGGGGTGAGCATGTTGTGTAAAAGAGTGAGTTTAATTTTCTAAACTTTGATTCTGTAAGTGAAAACAATATATTTGTACAAGTTGATGGCAATGGACTTTCTCTTGGGTGACTGGAAATGGTGGCATTGTACCTTCATATTTCTTGGGTGCCTGGAAATGCTGGCATGGCACCCTCATATCTCTTGGGTGACTGGAAATAGTGGTATGGAACCCTCATATCTGAAAAATTTGAGCCCATTGGGAATAATATTTTCAAGATTAAATTGATGCCGTTATGAATTCTGCCTGATTTTGTGTTGGGATTGGGACAAGTTTAAAATTGGAACTGATGCCTATTTTTCCTCGCCTGAAGACTGTTAAAAATTCATGTGATCACTCACCTGTCCAGCTAGATATGTCCTCAAGTGGGGACTCTGTGCATTGTCTAGAATTGAACCAGGTAGAGCAATGGACACTGTGTAATTCCTACCTGTAATCAAAGTAAAGGTTAAGAGTGGATTCATTAAGCATACTGAAATCATGAACATCCTTGATACAATTAATTTAAGAAATAATCACTGCAAACAAAGAAAGTTGGGGACTAAAACTAAAACCAGAGGAATGATGACCAATTTACTCATGTAAATACAGCCTCATCTCCACTGCATGCATCCCCTACCCCAGATGATAATAGGTAAAGAAAAGCATGTAATCTTTCTGAAAATAGTGTAGGTACAATGTTGTACAAATATTCATTTATTCTGATGGTGACTATAATGTGTACTAAGTACAATGATGTGTAAATATGCATTTATTCTGATGGTGACTATAATGTGTACTAAGTACAATGATGTGTAAATATGCATTTATTCTGATGGTGACTATAATGTGTACTAAATTTCAATGGTGACTATAATGTGTACTAAGTACAATGATTTGTAAATATGCATATCTTCTGATGGTGACTATAACATGTACTAAGTACAATGACGTGTAAATATGCATTTATTCTGATGGTGACTATAATGTGTACTAAGTACAATGATGTGTAAATATGCATTTATTCTGATGGTGACTATAATGTGTACTAAGTACAATGATGTGTAAATATGCACATATTCTGATGGTGACTATAAATGTGTACTAAGTACAATGATGTGTAAATATGCATTTATTCTGATGGTGACTATAATGTGTACTAAGTACAATGATGTGTAAATATGCATATATTCTGATGGTGACTATAACATGTACTAAGTACAATGATGTGTAAATATGCATTTATTCTGATGGTGACTATAATGTGTACTAAATTTCAATGGTGACTATAATGTGTACTAAGTACAATGATGTGTAAATATGCATATATTCTGATGGTGACTATAACGTGTACTAAGTACAATGATGTGTAAATATGCATTTATTCTGATGGTGACTATAATGTGTACTAAGTACAATGATGTGTAAATATGCATATATTCTAATGTTCACTATAACGTGTACTAAGTACAATGATGTGTAAATATGCATATATTCTAATGTTCACTATAATGTGTACTAAATTTCAAAACAATCCACCACCAAAAAAAATAATGAGAGTAATTACATTCACAAAATTGTCATACACTGCATCCAGCTGTACAGTCAAAAAGGGCAATAACTCTTTAAAAATATGTCAACATGCACATCTTTAGATGATGACCATCTTATGTATCAAGTTACACAGCAATGAACATAAGTATTACTATATGCTCTTGCCTCTCTCTAGGCAACAGTATAAAAATGTACAAAAACTTGAACTGCCATAATGACTTGAAAATCTAATAAAGCCATCCATATATGCATACCCATGTTCAATGGACTACCTTAAATGGTAGGGCCCCGAGTGGCTGAGTGGTCTAAAGCACTCTCCATTACGGATCACTGCCATCTCACCTCTGCCTGCATGGGTTTGAGTCTCGGATTCAGCCAATGTGGGTATGTGAGAAAGCTTGCCAGTAGCTTCTCATGGGTCAGTGGTTCTTCCTCCAGCATTAATACTGGCCGCCATGTATAGCCTATTGTGTGCTGAAAAATGGCATTAAACCCTACAACAACAACAACCTTAAATGGTTTTGTAAAAAAAAAAAAATCTAAAAAGTTCAAAATGTGTGATTTGAACATTTCTGTAAAGGCCTGAAAATCTAACAGGTCACCTACATATCTATATACTAACATCATTTCTACTAAGGTTGCACTACTACTGGTACTTGGTACTGGATGGAAAAAATCAGTACAAGACCAAATTTTACAAATGCTAATCAACCAATCTCATCAATACATGCTTTATTCAATTGAACAGAATGGAGAAAGTTATGTTGTAAACACTTTTTTTAGAGTGGGATTATTAAATGAATGAGTTTGTAACCTTTACAGGAGCAGTGTTCATAATGGACAGCCTCACACCATGACACTATAGTTCATTTTATCCTATCTGCAACTAAATAAATTATCAGGTCAGCATGACTAAATGCAGCTAAAAGTAACTAATTCATTTTACATATAGTATTGAAAACAAATTAAGTACTTTTAGCTACATTTAATGATGCTGACCCAAAAATTTACTGAGTTATAGATAGAATAAAATTAGTGATGCTGTATGGAACAAATTGTCACTGTCAGTCACCAACTTATTCCACACACAATTAACAACATTGGTTCAGAGTTCACTTATAAAGTAAACTGTAAGTGTTTCCATGCATGTCATACAATGCTTAGTTTTAGTGGCCTAGTGTGAGTGAAAGCCTTCAGCTAGATCACAAGACTGTAAATAGAAAATACCAAA
Organism: Sinohyriopsis cumingii; assembly: GCA_028554795.2. Taxonomy (NCBI): domain Eukaryota; kingdom Metazoa; phylum Mollusca; class Bivalvia; order Unionida; family Unionidae; genus Sinohyriopsis; species Sinohyriopsis cumingii. The sequence goes on along the minus strand of CM068830.1, from coordinate 117,635,874 downwards.
ATGCAGATCAAGTCAGTCCTCCAGCAAAGCACCAATGATATACAAAAAAAACATTAAACTTCATAACAAAGAAATATCTCAATATTCAGGGATTTATTTCACAACTCAAGGAATACAGACATGATTTTGGCCTTCCATAAAAAAGCTGAATTTTTTAAAGGGGTTTGGGGGTTCTCCTCCAATGGGGTCTCAAGGAGCAGTGCCCCTGATCTGGGGGTCCATGAGACCAAAGGCCCCCATCCAAAAATGCATTTTGCAATCATAAAAAACTGTTCCTGGTGCAACTTATGATGATAATATACAACAAAACAATCATTTGAAAAACTAATATACTTACCAAAAATGTTCAACTTGACTTGAACAATTTTACAATATTTATTGCCACATGAATTTGTTCTCCAATACTGTTGATGCTGAAGTCATTTCATGTGCATGTCAGTGTTCACATCGTAATTAAGTCACAATAATTTGTCAATTTTTGCAGCAAATATATTATACTTCTCTCTTTTCATAACAAATCTGTAAAATAAACATCCAAGCAAATCAACTATATACAAATAATCCCATACATTCACTTGTCTTTTTCTCCACTGGACACAACCTGTTGATATGCCAGTCAAGCTCTTTTTGTGGCTTTGGCAAAGATTTCTTCAGCCTTCCCTTTTGTCACCACTGACATTTTTGGCTCAATGTGCAATCATTTCTTTTCCTTCTCAATAAGAGCCTTTCTCCTTTCAAGTTGGTGTTTGTATTGGCAACATGCAGTATGCATATTGTGACAGAGGGCTACAGCTATTCTCTCATGCAAGAAATCTTTCTTCTTGTAGTGATTAACTGCACGTTTCCAGATGCCTTCTGAGCTTCAATTTTTCCGTATGCAGCTTCGTTTGTCGATGCTGTTCCAAACTCTTCCAACTACAATTACTGTAATTCAGATCTTTCTTGCAGAGGTCAAAAAATGCCAGTTCTCTAGCGTTCAGTTTTCTTATGTTTCTGATGTTGATAGTGTGATCAATGTATGATGCTGATAGTGTGATCAATGTATGATGTTGATAAAGTGTGATCAATGTATGATGTTGATAAAGTGTGATCAATGTATGATGTTGATAAAGTGTGATCAATGTATGATGTTGATAAAGTGTGTGATCAATGTATGATGTTAACAAAGTGTGTGATCAATGTATGATGCTGATAAAGTGTAAGATCAATGTATGATGTTGATAGTGTGATCAATGTATGATGTTGATAGTGTGATCAATGTATGATGTTGATAGTGTGATCAATGTATGATGTTGATAAAATGTAAGATCAATGTATGATGTTGACAAAGTGTGATCAATGTATGATGTTGATAAAGTGTGTGATCAATGTACGATGTTGACAAAGTGTGTGATCAATGTATGATGTTGATAGTGTGATCAATGTATGATGTTGATAGTGTGATCAATGTATGATGTTGATAAAGTGTAAGATCAATGTATGATGCTGATAAAGTGTGTGATCAATGTATAATGCTGACAAAGTGTGATCAATGTATGATGCTGATAAAGTGTAAGATCAATGTATGATGTTGATAGTGTGATCAATGTATGATGTTGATAAAAAGTAAGATCAATGTATGATGTTGACAAAATGTGATCAATGTATGATGTTGATAAAGTGTGTGATCAATGTATGATGTTGACAAAGTGTGTGATCAATGTATGATGTTGATAGTGTAATCAATGTATGATGTTGATAGTGTGATCAACGTATGATGCTGATAAAGTGTAAGATCAATGTATGATGTTGATAAAGTGTAAGATCAATGTATGATGTTGATAGTGTGATCAATGTATGATGTTGATAGTGTGATCAATGTATGATGTTGATAAAGTGTAAGATCAATGTATGATGTTGATAAAGTGTGTGATCAATGTATGATGTTGATAGTGTGATCAGTGTATGATGTTGATAAAGTGTGTGATCAATGTATGATGTTGATAAAGTGTGATCAGTGTATGATGTTGATAAAGTGTGTGATCAATGTATGATGTTGACAAAGTGTGTGATCAATGTATGATGCTGATAAAGTGTAAGATCAATGTATGATGTTGATAGTGTGATCAATGTATGATGTTGACAGTGTGATCAATGTATGATGTTGATAGTGTGATCAATGTATGATGTTGATAAAGTGTAAGATTAATGTATGATGTTGATAAAGTGTGATCAATGTATGATGTTTATAAAGTGTGTGATCAATGTATGGTGTTGATAGTGTGATCAATGTATGATGTTGATAAAGTGTAAGATCAATGTATGATGTTGATAAAGTGTGTGATCAATGTATGATGTTGATAAAGGGTGTGATCAGTGTATGATGTTGACAAAGTGTGTGATCAATGTATGATGCTGATAAAGTGTAAGATCAATGTATGATGTTGATAAAGTGTAAGATCAATGTATGATGTTGATAAAGTGTGTGATCAATGTATGATGTTGATAAAGTGTAAGATCAATGTATGATGTTGATAAAGTGTGTGATCAATGTATGATGTTGATAAAGGGTGTGATCAATGTATGATGTTGACAAAGTGTGATCAATGTATGATGCTGATAAAGTGTAAGATCAATGTATGATGTTGATAAAGTGTGTGATCAATGTATGATGTTGACAAAGTGTGTGATCAATGTATGATGTTGATAGCGTGATCAATGTATGATGTTGATAGTGTGATCAATGTATGATGTTGATAAAGTGTGTGATCAATGTATGATGTTTATAAAGTGTGTGATCAATGTATGATGTTTATAAAGTGTGTGATCAATGTATGGTGTTGATAGTGTGATCAATGTATGGTGTTGATAGTGTGATCAATGTATGATGTTGATAGTGTGATCAATGTATGATGTTGATAAAGTGTAAGATCACTGTATGATGTTGATAAAGTGTGATCAATGTATGATGTTGATAGTGTAATCAATGTATGATGTTGATAAAGTGTGTGATCCATGTATGATGTTGATAAAGTCTGTGATCCATGTATGATGATAAAGTGTAAGATCAATGTATGGTGTTGATAGTGTGATCAATGTATGATGTTGATAAAGTGTGTGATCAATGTATGATGTTGATAGTGTGATCAATGTATGATGTTGATAGTGTGATCAATGTATGATGTTGACATAGTGTAAGATCAATGTATGATGTTGATAAAGTGTAAGATCAATGTATGATGCTGATAAAGTGTAAGATCAATATATGATGTTGATAGTGTGATCAATGTATGATGTTGATAGTGTGATCAATGTATGATGTTAATTGTTTGATCAATGTATGATGTTGATAAAGTGTAAGATCAATGTATGATGTTGACATAGTGTAAGATCAATGTATGATGTTGACAAAGTGTGTGATCAATGTATGATGCTGATAAAGTGGAAGATCAATATATGATGTTGATAGTGTGATCAATGTATGATGTTGATAGTGTGATCAATGTATGATGTTAATAGTTTGATCAATGTATGATGTTGATAGTGTGATCAATGTATGATGTTGATAAAGTGTAAAATCAATGTATGATGTTGATAAAGTATAAGATCAATGTATGATGTTGATAGTGTGATCAATGTATGATGTTGATAGTGTGATCAATGTATGATGTTGATAAAGTGTGTGATCCATGTATGATGTTGATAAAGTCTGTGATCCATGTATGATGATAAAGTGTGCGATCAATGTATGATGCTGATAAAGTGTGAGAAATTTACTGGTTCTAAGTCCAATAACATGTGTCCTTTCATGTCAAAACAATATGCTCCCTTTGCAATCTCAGTGGGGGCCTAAAACTTTAAAATAAAATGTTAAGAAATACAAGTTTCTACATTGTCAATCCATGCTGGTGTCATTAATTTTCTTTCCTATACCATATATACAGGATTACTTTCTGTACACAAAAAGGCAAGTAGTTACACCAGCATAATGTGCTCCTGTAGCTCTAATTGCTCCTTGGGTCAGGGTGCTCACTCAAAACTTAGAAACTGTCCATAAAGTATATACACTTACTTTGCATTACAAGGGGTTAATCTCTGAAGTCAACATGAATTCGTAGATCAGTCCTTACCTCCTACAGGGCCCAATCATTGGATCCATAACTTGGACTCGTAGATCAGTCCTTACCTCCTACAGGGCCCCATCATTGGATTCATAACTTGGAAATCATTAAGATCCCTACCAATGAGAGAGCTCTGCAGTATGCAGGTCAATGGTTAAGGCACTGGATTCATGACCAGAAGGTTGCAGGTTAAATTCCCAACAACTGATCACCCTTCATCCTTGTTAATATGCATGGATCTTACTTGTAATCAAATTCATTTGACATCTTGATGACACTAGCTTACATACCACAGGGACAAGTTCAAATTCAGTTCAGGCAAGGTCAAGTTTCCAAGGTACTTGCCCCTGGGAAAATTCAACAAATTTAGAATGACAGACAGAAAGGAGTAATCTTCTATTCAGAATGCATTAAGTTTTATAAGTTTAATACCTGCGATCTTGCCATCATTAGACCCTTTATTTAGTGTTTACATGTAACACATTCTTCTTGTACATAAGTGGCGACAGTTTCTTTCATCTATCATGTGTCAGTTCCATCTTGTAGTCAATGGTGAGGTCAGTCTTGCATTTTCTCTCACAAATGTGATATTGTGAATATTAACTATTTAGAACAAGTTTTGATAAATGAGGAATAAATACCTATATTTTAACACAGTAATTCTATTTTAATCATAATATATGTAAATTATTCAGGATTCGCCAACATTCAGATCCTAACCTAGCCTTGGGCAGTTTGAGAGCTGGCCAACTGTAAACAATTTGGCTTCTCTAAGATGGTTTTGATGCACGTTACCAGTTTTAAGGTGAGTTGGTATTAACTGTTAATAATATCGCTCACGAGATTTCTTTGACAGGTGTGTTTGGACAGGCACTCATCTCTAAGGATTCACCACCAGTAGGATTTCATTAAAAGTGTGATTAATGTACCAAAAAATGTAGCACCCACAAATGGTTTTGATTTTTAAATTTTTTTCTACCTATCCATTTACCTGCATATGTACATGTTTGTTTCTGTCTGCATTCTAACCCGATATAATCTACATGTATTATACACACACACACACATGGATAATTTTACTTATAGGCACATGGTTTTAAGGTTCCAACAAAAACAAAAAAGAAAACATAAGTTAAATACAATGCAATTTCCTTAAAATATCCATAGTTTATCTTATTTTTTATTCATGCTGGGATATAATGTTTGAGGCAAACTCAAATTTCCCGTGGGCAAGTTCAATTTTCCAGTCAAATTGCTCAGCACAAACTGACTTTGATAAAATTTGTAAATCACTATCAGATTTGATAAAAACCCGATAAAATATATGGCCTCTAGTAAGTTATAAGCACAGCCAATTGGATATAAGATCCCCTTGTTCATATATGTCAATATCGCATGATGTAAGCTTACATATCAAATCTGACTGGAACATTGACTTCAAGGATGTTAATAAGTTCAGCCAATCATATGCTACAGACCACCTTGTCAGTATGGATGTCACCATGATTAATCTCCTCTTTAATCTAAATAATAAAAGCTTCGATACCAAATCTGATCAGAAATATGGCCTCTAGAGTGTTCACAAGCTCAGTCAAAAAAATGAAATACCACCTTAATAATATATGTCAGAGATGCTGCCAGGATTTATCCCAAAGGGGGAAGCTCCCCCTTTGTCATCAAATTAAGAGGAGAGTAGGGAAAAAGGAGGGAGAAGGAAATGGCCAGTGTTCAATATTTAAATAACACTTAAATATCTATCACTCTCTGAGTGCTTTCATTATTGGGGTTCAAAATCGCTCAATCTTTCCCCATCTCCAATAATCTCATATATTTCAAATCGTTGTCATCAGCACTACTAGCAGCCAGAAATCATGATCTTAAGATGAACCATGTTGGAAGTCAGTTATTTTGTGTTTTCTAGGTATTTTAAACAAAAATGAGTAAATCTTCCTTGATGAATGCAGGATTCAAACTATGACAGAATGCTTGTTCCAGGGCCCAATGCTTATTCTAGGCCCAATACGCCAATCAAATTTAGTTTAACAACCATTAATATCAAGCCAAAGTACCCAGATGTGCAAGCCTATCTGATCAAAGACATGTCCTGGTGGCATCTCTGTGCAAGGATGCTGCCCACACTCAAGCTGGCTGAAATCTTGAGGATATTAGTTTACATATTGTATCGGATCAAATATGGTCTCTAAAACGTTAACAAGCTCAGCTGATTAGATGCAAGATCACATCACTAAAATATGGCAGTCGCTTATAATCAAACTCATTTGAAACCTTGATGATATAAGCTTATTTCAAACCCGACCAATAATATGGCCCCAAGAGTGTTCACAAGCCCAGTCAATCAGATGCAAGATCACATTATTAACATAATCAAAGTTATCTGGGATCTTGATAAATACTTACATACAAATCTGATCAGAAATATGGCCTCTACAGCATTCACATGTTCAGCCGAGCAGAAGCAAAAACATCATTATGTCATTATCCAACTCGTCTGTGTTCTTGATGATAAAATCTTGAATACCAAATCTAATAAGAAATATGGTCTTGGGTAAAGCACAATGGACACAGGACTATACTATAAGCTCACCTGGTATTTGGACAGGTGAGATAAAAATGATGTCAATACTACCAAGTAATTCTGGAATTATGCATTATACACACATCTCACTATCTATTATGGTAATTGATGCCAAAAAAACCCAGTCCTTAATGACCTAGTCTTAACTTCTCCTGTTCTTCCTGTTCGAGTTTTGCCTTCTTTTGTTCCTCTTCTTTAACTCTGGCTTGCTCTTTTTCAACCTTCTGTATCAACTTTTCTTCTCTCAATTTTCTCTTTTGAGCCTTCCCTTAAAAACAAATGAAACCCCTTTAAATAAAAAGACACTTTTTATTGTACAATATCACAGATATAGAATATTCACATTAAAATAATGGAAAGTACATGCATTTATATGAATTATCTGCAACAGTATCATGTTTCAAATGCCTATAGTCCTGGCCAGCCTTCCTGATATTGTGACAGTACAAACACCTATGGCCAGCCCTCCTGGTATTATGACAATTATGACAGTACAAACACCTATGGCCAGCCCTCCTGGTATTATGACAATTATGACAGTACAAACACCTATGGCCAGCCCCCCCCCCCCCCCCCCCCGTATTGTGACAGTACAAACACCTATGGCCAGCACTCCTGGTATTATGACAGTACAAACACCTATGGCCAGCCACCCACCCCCACCCACCCGTATTGTGACAGTACAAACACCTATAGCCAGCCCACCCATCCCGTATTGTGACAGTACAAACACCTATGACCAGCACTCCTGGTATTATGACAGTACAAACACCTATGGCCAGCCGACCCCCATACTCTGATGAGAGAATAGCAGAATCCTGTTATGATTAAGGTCTAATAGTACATCATTTGAAATCTGACTTGTTGGAGGACTAATGGTGGCTTGAATCATTGCTAGTTGGAGGTATAATGGTGACATCATCAAAAGATAACTGCTAACCATTCACATGCAAGTATAGACAAAATAAAACAGATTTTTGCTCAGAGTAATGTTCATTGTATGTCTCAGAAGTTAGTACACAGGACACAAATATCTGTTTCTCATTTCCTATTTTGCCTCACTGCATTATCCAAACTTTCATAAATGTGGGAAAATAGAAAAAAATGAACATAACATAATGTTCTATTTTCCCTTATGTGTTTTTGGAGAATTCCATTTTAAAAAAACGTTGCAATTAAAGAGAAGGAAACATTTAGGACTTTATAACTAATGGTTATTTGTTGTTCCCAACATCACTCAAATGAACACTGAAATATAATTGATTTAATCAAATAGCAACATGGTCGTTTTTGTCTAACAACTAGCAATTGTTTCAGGACTTAAAATCTGAACTGCCAGTTGCAAACTTCTCTTTTCTCATCTAATCTAGATCTAATGAATCATGTGAGGACGCAGTATGGTGTCTGATGAAAAATCATTTTTTTTACAAAAGGATGGTCTATAGAAGTGGTTCCCAAAGTGGGAGGTACCGACTCCCATGGGGGCAGTCAGACTACAGAGGGGAGGTGCTAATGCTGAATAATGCTTTTTATGGAGTAGGGGGGGGGGGCTGAGGATAACCAAGTGGGCGGGGGCCTGAAAAAGTTTGGGAACCACTGGTCTATAGCATAGGTTTTACTGTATACAAGTTTGGAGTCTCTGTGTATGTACTTAAGTGAAATGTTAAAAGCAAAATCACCAAAACATTTACATGTATGTCCACATTTCAATTGTAAACTTCTATAATTGAAAATGATTTCTTAATATATTACAGTCTACTTTCTCCTCGGATGCGGGAGGTTGTGGATTCGATCCTCGACTAAGTCATATCAAAGACTTACAAGATTAGTACTAACAACTGCCTCGCTTGGCGCTCAGCATTAAGAGGTTAGTGTTAGGACTGGTCCGCCCAGTGTCAGGATAATGTGACTGGGTGAGACATCATGCCCCAGTGCTAGACATCACTATAAACTGCCACAATGCAGACATCATAGCGATATGACTGAAATTTTTTTAAAGCTACATTAAAAATCCAAACCACACACACACAGAGTCTACTTTCTGGGTGGATGACTCCACTCAATTCTGGAAAGACTCTCCAAATTTGAAATTGTGAAGAACTGCAGCAGTGCCCAAGTCCTCTGAACTAGATAACATAACACTGTTTGGAGAGATGTTTTGTCTACTGGAGTGTACAAACTTTCTGTGTACATACTTTCTGCAAGATAACTTTACTGATTTCCTGAAATATATATATATATATATATATATATATATATATATATATATATATATATATATATACACACACGCATGCTGTATGCACTGATTTTCTGAAAGATAAATAGGTTCAGATTTTCTAACAGATAAAAAATTCTCATAAAATCTGAACATGCACAAAACCAGAATTTCACAATTTGTAGGAATATCAGAGGATGTATTTAGTAACATAAGACTTTGTCAGTTTATGATGTAGGACTCTGTATTGTTTTTCCTTCATCTTACAACCATTTAAAATGTCCTACACAACCTAACACACCATATCAGAGTTAATGTCATACACAACCAAATACACCAAATCTGAGTTAATGTAATACACAACCAAATACACCAAATCTGAGTTAATATAATACACAACCTAAAACACCAAATCGGAGTTAATGTCCTACACAACCTAATACACTAAATCTGAGTAAATGTAATACACAACCTAATACACCAAACTGGAGTTAATGTAATACACAACCAAATACACCAAATCTAAGTTACCAGTAATGTAATACACAACCAAATACATCAAATCTGAGCTAATGTCCTAGACAACATAATACACCAAATCTGAGCTAATGTCCTAGACAACATAATACACCAAATCTGAGTTAATGTACTACACAACCAAATCTGAGTTAATGTACTACACAACCAAATACACCAAATCTGAGTTAATCTCCTACACAACCAAATACACCAAATCTGAGTTAATGTCTTACACAACCAAATACATCAAATCTGAATTAATGTCCTACACAACCTAATACACCAAATCTGAGTTAATGTCCTATACAACCTAATACACACAATCTGAGTTGTGTGAGCGTGTGTGATTTGGATTTTTAATGTAGCTTTTAATAATTTTTCAGTCATATCACTACGGTGTCTGCAGTGTGGCAGTTTATAGTGATGTCTAGCACTGGGGCATGATGTCCCACCCAGTCACATTATCCTGACACCGGGCCAACCAGTCCTAACACTAACCTCTTAATGATGAGCACCAAGCGAGGCAGCTGTTAGTACCAGTTTTGTAAGTCTTTGGTATGACTTGGCCAGAGATCAAACCCACAACCTCCCGCATCCGAGGCGGACACTCTAACCACTAGGCCACCGGAGCGGTTCCAAATCTGAGTTAATGTCCTACACAACCTAATACACAATATCTGTGTTCATTATATGTCAAGGTCATAGAAAACTGATTACTTACTCTCTTGTCGCAGCTTTTTCCATTCTTGAGTCTGTAAAGAGAGCAAAATAAAATAACATAAATAATCCATTAATTCATCAGATACATTTTGGAACTGACCTATTTGGAAAACTACAGTTCCAATATAAGTTAGTAGGTGGCTGAGCAGCCAGGCATTTCTACTATGCATTAGTGATTAGTCATCTAGTATGCATTAGTAATTAGTCATATCTTGATGACAGAAAAGTTGAACTCATGCAACAGACCCACATGCTAGCCTTCCAACCTTTGCTTGGGTAGGCTGACACTGAGGACAAAAGCATAGCTAACCATACACAAAAATGCAGATATGTAACATATAAAAACCAATATTATATTTAAAATTTCTAGAAGAGAAACTATAAACATCACCGAGGCCACCAAAAGTGTGTACATCAGAATATTGTCTATAAACTACTTCCTGTGGGAGGAGCTATAGTTTTCAGTTCCCTTAGATGATCCTCAAGACATAAAACCATATATGGTACTACATGTAACTTGACGTATATAATGTGTTGGAATCTAAGATATGGTACATGTAACTTGATGTATATAATGTGCTGGAATCTAATATATGGTACATGTAACTTGATATATATAATGGATTGGAATCTAATATATGGTACATGTAACTTGATGTACATAATTTGTTGAAATCTAATATATGGTACATGTAACTTGATGTACATAATGTGTTGGAATCTAATATATGGTACATGTAACTTGATGTACATAGTGGGTTGGAATCTAATATATGGTACATGTAACTTGATGTACATAATGGTTGGAATCTAATATATGGTACACGTAACTTTATGTACATAATGGGTTAGAATCTAGCTTTTTTCAGAAGCTGCGTTTTTATGCAATTTGGAGAAAATAAAACTCATCCTATTTCTACTGGCCACATTTTTGTCTTCATCTGTTATGTTGATTACCCTATACTGTAAGCCAGGACTTTGGGATTAAGAAGGAACTAGGATACTTTTCTATGAGTGACTTTTGTTATAATTTTGAACACAGAAAAACTGTATGTACCACTGAACTGTTTTCTCTCCTTCTTAACTGAATTTTTTTAATATTTTTAATTGGCACAAAACAAGAGGTATATGAGTCTATCCCAAAATGTAAAATGAGGCAAATAACAAGAAGAGGAATAATGTGGCCCGATATTGCTCACCATGTGTACATGGGGTGTACATACCTTAACAGTTGACCATTTCACTCAGCAGGTTAAGATAGTATTCTAAGAAGACAGCCTATCTAACGGATCTCCCAAACTTTATATCATGTTGATTTAGCCTATCTTGATCAAATTCTTCCTAATGATGGCACAATTAATATGCACCGTAACTTCCTCATAATTGAAGTCATCCAAGATCATGATGATAATAAACCCAAGTTATTAAACATACAATTTTAAGAGTGGTGAGAGGCCCAGTTGATTAGATACAAGAATTCCTCATTAATATGCATCAATCTTGCTCCGTATTGAAACTGTCCATAATCCTGATAACAAAAGCAGATTACAAATATGGCTTTCAGAGTGGTAATAAATACAGCCAATCAAATGCAAGAGTACATCATCAGTGCTCATTATCAAACCGATAAAAAAAAATCTTGATATATGCCCTTATTTCAAGTTTGATCTAAATCCGATCAAAAATATAGCTTCCAGAGTTGAAATAAACTCAGCTCCAAACAGATGCAAGATCAACATATTAATATGTGTGAATCTCACTTTGTACTTAACTTGTACAAGAACTTTATGCTGTAAGCATATATTCCAACTGTGATCAAAACTGGATCAGAAACATGGCCTACAGAGGGAAAATTAACTCAGCCAATCAGATGCAAAATCACCTCATTAATGTGTGAATCTCACTTTTTACTAAACTCATCTGAGTTCTTGATGATATAACCATATATTCCAAGTTTAAACAAAACCAGATTAGAAATCTATCTTCCAGAGTGGTAATAAGATCTGCAGATATGATGCAAAAATGTCATTATTATGCACAGATCTTGCTCTTTACTGAACCCATCAAAGATCCGTATGTTATCAGACTATATTTCAAGCCTGATCAAAATTTGAATGAGAAATATGTCTTACAGCAGGTGAACAAGTTCAGGCAATCAGATGCAAGATAATCTCATCAAATGTGTAGATCTCACTCAGTTACTAAACTCAATCAAGATCTTAACAATGTAAGCATATACTTGAAGTTTGATTAAAATTAGTTCAGAAATATGACTCATCCGACTGGATGCAAGATTTTCTCATTAATATGCTTGGATCCTGCCCGTTATCAAACCAATCCAAGATATAAACACATAGTGCAAGTTTCATCAAAACTGGTCTGGATCAAAAATACAGCTTCCAGAGTGGTAACATGCTCAGCCAGTCAGATGCAAGATCAGTGTTCCTTTTGCTCATTACCAAAATGACATATTCCAAATCTGATGTTCCTCAAATCCAAAATACGGCCTCCATAGTGATCACAAGGTTAGCTAATCAGGCACAAGTTCATGTCATTAATGTACACAGTTCTTGCTCATTACCAAACTCATACAAGATTTTGATGCTATTCCAAGTCTGATACCAATACTGATACAATGATACTAACCCTATACAAAATACTTTAACTTCAGCTGTAATAACTATTAGATGCTTGCCTTTATATTATTTACATTGAGAATTGATGGCAGACAGCTGTCATAGACACATACATTCATTTCTGTCAGTTTAGAAACAAAAAACTATTGACAACACCTATTCATCTTTTGTAAATGACCACAAGGTGACAAGGTCACATGATTTGAAATCTGAACATAAACCTGGCATTTCCATTGCAAATATTGTAGCCCATCAGCATCTGATAACATATATCAACGTAAAGGAGACATTCCAGACATGTTCCTCGTGCATAATTTAAATCGTTTAGATTTAATAACTACTATTATGCAGAGCTTTTCTTGTCTACGTTGATTGAATTTGAAGGCTATGCTTCTGGTGTGTCATGCAGTGAAATATTGTTACATCAAATTCTAATTGGCAGCATGTGACAAACCTGAAGCATTGTATTAAACCTTGATCCAAACAGATACAAAATAAAAGATAAGCATTGTATTAAAACTTGATCCAAAGATACAAAACAACAGATAAAGTGTTGTGCCAAATGATGCGTAGAGTACTTATATCGTACAAATCTGGAATATCTCCTTTTACACATGTAATCAGTGACTGAACGTTACAATGGATAAAACAAGCATTAGCACTGAATCAGCAAAGGAATCTGACTCCAGTCTGCACTAGTTATAATTGCCTTGTCTTAATTTGCAAAAGGGGAGTAGGTGTTGTCAAAAATTTTCTTTTTCACTGACAGAAATGAGTGCATGTGGTTGTTGTTTTGCATCTGTAGTAAGTACAATGTAATGGATTTGGTTGTTAGTCATCTCTGCTCCCATATTTGGACTTGTTTTTAGAGAGGATGCTCCTTGCGTGAGGAAATTGTACTATTTCTTCTTTTTTGAAGATAATAACAAAATACATTCAAATTTATGTGACAACATTAAATAAGATGTTTTTAAAGCAGTGAAAAACATACAAAATGAAAGGTGTTGTGATCAAAATGAGACCTGCATCCAATCAAGCAGTGTGAAATGTCATAAAAGGTTGAATTGAAATAGCTGACAACTAACAGTCTGTTTGGAAATATATTTTATCAAGGATGAGAATGAAGCTATGATAATATGACTGTTTTTGATCTGCATACCAGAAATACAACTAAGATGTTAACACATAAAAGGGTACCACCCTACCACTGACAGACCTTCTAAAGATGAGAAGACCATCAAATTGATATATGTATCTATAATGTAGCGTATTGCAAGCTGTGTATCATGAATCATATCAATATGTGGCACAGGTGTATCATTTCAACCCTATTAAAATGTTACATTCCTTGGAAGAAACATCTTTAAAAAATCTCAGCCAAAATAAAATATTTAGCGATCACAATTGGTAGTGACCTGAAATTGAATCTCCATATTTAAGAAATATGCTCCAAGACAAATCAAAGTTTTAGCCAATTAGGGCCTAACTTATCATACTGCCCACAAAATGTGGAAGAATTAGTTTTCAAAGGTTAAGTAAAACCTATTTTAGAATATGTCTGTGCAATCTAGAACCTCCACTCCTAATTAGTATTAGTGGTTGAACTTGAACAAAAATTCAAATGTAAACAGACAGATTTGCTACATCCAATTGTGACTACAAACCAGGAAGTATGACTTCAATATTCATTGTTTCCCTTTATCCTCATTTGTGCTTCAGACCCCCTAATTTTTTACCCACAGTTTTGATATCAAAATTTGTTTTTTACTTAGCCTAACCCCAAGTTCTGACAATGAGGAGATTTTTTACTCTCAATCTTGCACCCTTGGGGATACACTGATATTGAAATAGGTTTTGATGGAAGCCCTAAAACCAATGCAGATTAGAAAACTGATTACTGACTTTGTACAAGGGTTAAATAAAAAACAAATAAAAACACCACATAAATTCCCTGCTACAATCTGACCAAGTAAAAACGAATCGATGATTGGATTTTGTAGACAATATATTAATCACAACTGCTAAGTCTCCATAAAACCAAAATGATGCATTTGCAAAGTAATAATGGGCAAAATATTTTCTTTAGATGCTGTGCAGTATGACATAGAACCAAACTAATCAACATCACATGCGTTTGTATATCTGACCAACAAGACATGTGAGATGCTCAAAAACAACCACGCAGACTGAATAAAAACATATTAGGGTCAAACATTTCATTTTAGGGCAAAGTCATAAAAATATGCACCACAAACATCTGCAATTGGCTGTTCTACAAAACAAAATAATAAAACAAGTCAATCAAACAACCGGATGCAAATGAGATATCATGGCCACAGTATTTGGCTGAATGCTGAACAGCTTATTTGGTAATGTAATCAATGACAAAGCATGTTTCATTTTAGATTTTGGAATTATGCATGTGTGTTTTGCTTAATTTATATACATATGCTTGTGTATTTTGTTTAATTTGCAAACTTAAAAGAATTTTAGTAACTATCTTCTGTATATCACTTAACAAAATTTGCCAAATATGTCAGAACCTTAAAAAATCTCAATTTGAATTTTCCACAATTAACTCCAATTTCACTAGCATACGCACGTTAAATGCGAGGTCTGATTTGTTTCATACAATTAACTCCCGTTCTGCTAGTATACGCGCGTTAAGTTCGATATATTTTCCAGTAATCACATATTAAATATGGTTAGAAAAAGTCCGTTCAAGAAATGGAGGGGGGGGGGTAGACAGGCCTGTATATTGTTAAACTTATAAGAGTGACGGAAGGACATTCGATCGAGAGACAGAGAAAGAAAGGCTATAATGAATTACTGTTTTCAACGATTCAATATTTTTTCTGTCTTTTTCAGCCATGAACAAATCAAACTTGTTGCACGCGACTACATGGAAACACGTTACAATATTATTCTGGTACTACATGTGTGTATAGCTTCAATCGGAATATCTGCGGCTGTTCCCTCGTGTGCTAGACTTGGATGTCAAAATTTGAACTGACCTCAAGCCCGTGGTTTGATCGGAATATCATTCGGCCATTTCCGTCAGGTCGTGTAAGAAACCTCAGATAGAAGTTGCAAAACTTATTGTACAGGATCTCAGTTGAAAATGTTCTGACTCAAGCGTATGTGTGTGCCGACTTTGAAAACTATATTCTAAACTACTTTCATTCACACGGAAGTGGACTTGGGTCACAATTAATTTTGTCTATATATTCTCTACATTTGTTTCTAAGTACTGAACTTTCCACTGTGTCCAAATCGTTATAAATTATATCTAATTCTACAATTCCTCTAAAGATGAATTCATGAAGTACTCGAGAAGAGTTATCCGGCATAGCGATAGCGGCCGACATAATACAACTTCAAAGTAACATAATTTGTACATGTACACATTTGGTGCGTGACAGATCTACATATTAAAGCTAGAAGAATCTATACATTAACACATTTTGCTCAAATGTGTACGTGACGGATCTTCATGCTGGAATAAGAGAGATTTGTACATGTACACATCTTGTTCAAATGTGTACATGTAGAATCAGGTAACGATTAATAGTTCCGGTTCAGCACGAATGTAGTTCTAGTCTATTTTTAGAACATTTTTCCTCTCTCATTTTGGTGGTGATAAAAGAGTTAGATTTATGCATTTTTTGTAGGGATTTAAAAATAATTGTTTATTCTTGAGAATATGAGCTCAGTGTGTGTTTGTCTGTGTGTATTTCTGCGACAGTGTACAGTGAGTAATAAGGCCTTGGCGGTGATCCGGAAGTGAAATCCGTGTTCTGTTTACATGCTGCTCTGTTTACAGTCTAGCCTCTCAAAAAAAATGCAGGCGAACCTTCACCGTGACGTCATCTTTGAAGGTATTTTAGATTAAAATATGATTTGTATTGATTGTCACACAGTGGAAAGTTCAGTACTGAGAAACAAATGTAAAGAATATATAGTAAAATTAATTGTTCTTTTGTCCATGTACAAATCTTTCTTATCGACATTCCTTGCGCAGTAATAAATTAGAAAGAACAATTCACCTTTCTGATAAGGACTTAACCGCTCGGCTTATTTATTTATTTGTTTAAACCAAATTGCACTTGTCTATTTTAGCAAGAAAGCGGGAGAAAATCTACATCACAGTTATATAAAAAATGTAGCTGCATCATCTCATTTATAAGTAATCGTGCGAGTACATTTCTCTCTCTCTCTCTCTCTCTGTGACTGTACATACATACATACATACATACATGCATGTACATCCATCCATCCATACATACATACATCCATCTATCCATCTATACATACATACATACATACTGTGTATCATTTCATTTTATTTTACTGTATTTAATACCGTATTTCGCCTTAATGTCTGAAAATAGTTTTGCTTTCATTCGAGTTTGCGAATTTTGAAGGTGTGGAAGCGTTAGCACTGTTCTACCAATGAATTAAATGAACGTCTTATTTCAATAATTTTTCATAAATTATTAAAATTACTTACATTCTTTTACTTTCAAGAGAACAATATTCTCAACTTACCGCTTTCTGCAACTTGCATTCATATGCATTATGCTTGTTTTTTTTTTTTGTTAGGTCAGAAAGTTAAAAGGCTTGCTAGAAAAAGAGAGAGAAAAAAATGCGTAATTGGAATTTTTGCTTCTTACTTACCTGAAGGATATCAGATAAAAAGTCCCGTCTTCCTATCAGTCCAGCATAAACCAGTCGCCATCTTTGTTCTCCAGTTTTGCAGACAGAATACTTATGGAGCAGTCATGTAAGTTTTTAATAAATATCCTTTTGATGAAAAAAGCAGTGAAATAAATCAAATACGCGTAAGTTGGGAGTTAACTGTATTACAGGTATTTTTGGCGATTGTTTATATATGTTGGCTAACCATTGTTACTGAAGTGTGTCGAAGCTATTTCAATTGTCACCTTAGACGTGGTTTGTTCTGAGGTTTATGTTTTAAAGTGTCTCTAGAACTTACACATGCAAGTCATGGTGGTTGATACAAAGTGGATTCATACCTTGCAAGCGACTTCAGGAAAAAAAACAATTTTATTTTCACTGTTCTGTTGTAGACTAAAGGCAGTAATCATATTTCCTATAGAGCTTCACTGACGTCTTTTAGTGTGTCTGATGGGGGTGTAGATATACATGTATTATGTAAGAAATAAAACATTATGTTATTCTTTCCCTTCGGTTTACAACATGGTCTATGCATTATGATTGCATTTAAGTCATTATATAATTCCAAATATTGATGAATATTGTGCTTTAATAGAATCCATGTAACATGATGTTTGATAATGTATCAATGTAAATAGAATCCATGTAACATGATGTTTGATAATGTATCAATGTAAATAGAATCCATGTAACATGATGTTTGATAATGTATCAATGTAAAGTAGTTAGTATCCAACATATGCAGATTGAAGTGAAAAGTTAGATGCCATTTCCAATAGGTGCCATCGGAAAACAACTGTATACTATTATTAGGTTCAAGTTGCTTACCGTGTTCATTCATCGTCTTATGTCGAATGTTTGGGGGGGGGGGGCACACTGGTGATTATGTGATTCGAAAGTGGTATATTTGCATTGGTCCTGGAAAAATGTAAGCGTTTCTTGGATTCAGTAATAGTATTCAGTGCCAACCCTTAAACGAAAATTTACATTGGTTTGTAAGAAATAACAGATGATATCGAAAAAGTCTAAGGATTTGCTGTCAGGTTGTTATTCTTATATTTAACACATTGTATGAAGTTCTCTGAAGACGAAACATCTGTGAAAGATACAAATTTCTTTTTTTTGCGCGATGATCCAATAAAATGAAAGCACACATTTTTATATAACCATAGATATATTGACAAAGTTATTTTTAATTTATGCAGGTTTCACAGATTGTCTACATCATGTAGTTCAAGACTACACCGACTTCGCATTTTTTTCGATGTCGAGAACCAGGCAGAAGTGGTTCACAAGAATTTCCTGCTCGTAGTGTATTTCACAGACTGGTCTGTAGTAATGCGCAGAACTGGAAAGTGGCATTGCAACAGTACTTTAATGTCCTGGAAATGAATCTTCAGCAATATTTCACAGTGTACTTTGAAACGATGAAAAATACTTTCCATCCCTCAGTCCATACTTTAGAGTATTCTGCAACTGTATTGTCATATACAATCATTCGTTTTTATGTTAATTGAAATACAAACAGTCTTTAGAATTAAGACTTACAGCCGCTGCCTTCTTCCTTTGAGATCGGAAATATACAGCTTATTCAATTTGCTGGAATTGGTATTTAAACTTACAATGTTTGAATTTATTGTCGCAAATAAAGAAGCACGATAAAGATTGTTTTGTATAGTTTCTTTCTCTTAACGACCTCATGTAACGTGCAAATCTTCCTGCTACTGTTGCATGTGTGGTTTATTACTTTAATCATCTGGTCAAAAAGTTCGACATGTTGGTCACACATTTTGTTCATTACATATTCTAAAAACTCTTGACTCAGTTCACCTCTTGTTTGGAATGTATAATTTCTGGACATGTCCCTAAAAACGGGTCATACTGTCAAGATATATTCTTTACACATTTTAACTAAAGTTTTTGAGACCTTTCAACTAATATTATATTTCACCAGTTGCATGTTTGAAAATATTTACAAAATGTATTCCATTATTGGAATATCACATGATCATATAATTTCTCCCAGTATCGTTCCGTCACTTAGGTTATTCCCACAAATGAGGTAACTGTGCCATGAATTAACCGTAACTACAAGGTTAATTAAAGGTGCGTTTGTCAGCACGAACAATGTGGTGCTGAAGTAACTATGGTTGTATGATGCGTTCCATTTGGATTCAGTATCTACACTCAGTTTAAGTTCATATGTGTCAATGAAAGAAAGACTCGAATATGCAAAAAAGGGGCCTGAGTGGGTCTGATATCGCTAACATGGCTTATGTTTGTCTATAATATTAAATACACAATGGAGGCAAAAAATATATTCACTGAGTACCAGTCTAGTGGGTATATTATGAAATTAAAATAAGGCATTCCCGATCTTATCATACGGCTACGAAATACAGAACGCAAACTGAATTGGGTACGACTAACCCATAACGAATGAACACAAGGGTCTACATGTCTTTTCTAGGAAAGTCACACAGTTCTTAAGGATGTCAGAACACTTTACCGACTGAGTCAGATATTTAAACTAATATAAATCTAATCGTATAAACCGGTCACATTACACGCACAAATTGTTATTACTGACTACCGAAGAAGCAGCCGTGTTGTTACGGAGGACAAAGAAATAAAAACAGTTAACGCATCGCTTCATATAACAGCCCAATACAGAATAATAACAAGAAGTCAGATGATTGATCGGGTGACCATTAAGTCTGTACCAGCGCCAGAAAACACACACACAAACACACACTTGAGTCGAAACATTTTCAATTGAGATCCCGTACAAAAAGTTTTGCCACTTCTATACTTCCAGTGGCGTCGCTAGGGGGGTGCGGACCGCACTGGGTGACACCATCTCAGAGGGGTGACACCTAAATGAAAAATTGGAAATTTTACAGAGCACGCACTGCTCGGTCTAGCCGGATTTCATAAGCGGATAACCGATCATAGTTAAATACACGACTAGCAGGCACAGCAGTGGCGTCGCTAGGGGTATGCGGGGGGGGGGGGGGGGGGGTGCGGACTGCACCGGGTGACACCATCAGAGGGGGTGACACCAAAATGACATTACTAAGGATTCTGTATGGTCTGTTACGGAAGGAGGACCATGGGGGTGACATCATGAGCTACCGCACTGGGTGACACCAACCCGAGTGACGCCACTGTATGCTTTTAATGCTTCCATGGAGTCGACACGCTAGCTAGGGTGGCAAGCAAAACTTTGTCAATGGCCAAGTCAAAAAACTGAATCAAATCAGGTAGGATTTTACTAAGATCTCATGCAGGTAAGATTTTACCAAACAAAAGCTAATCGCCAGGTAACAGTATTATAGTGCAGTTGCATGTGTATGCACATATCGTAGACTATTAACGATCCGTATAAAAAATAAAATCCTTAAGTATACAATCATTTTCATGAAACACGTACTTAGTTGATGACAATAACAATGACACAATACTTTTATTTCAATGATTTTAATAATTAATTGTATGCTCAGACTTGTAAGCTCAATAAAACGGGGTATTTCAACAGCAACGTGAAAAGGACAATAAAAGTGAACATTGCTAGAAGGCGGTCTTGCAAGGATGGATTATTATTATGGGTGATACTAGCCGACAGATTACAACAAAGTAACAAATTTGTACATGTACAAACTTTGCTAAACCGTGTCATTGCCAATGTACATTTCAAAGTTGAAAAAAAAAAGTATGCACACATTTTCCTAAAATGTGTACAGGACGGGTCTACATGTTAAAGTAAATAAAATGTGTACATTATCGTTTTTTATTTTATTTTTATATAGTACATATTTGGATAGAATGTAGAGATTTTTGCAGGAGTATATTTTGAATAAGTCAAGTATTCAAACAATTTGCTAAATGTGTAAATGTACAATTTGATTTACTTGCAACTAAAACCAGTTAACAGCATTACTTTTGTAATAATAAATTACAAGAATAAATACCGCTTTGTGATCATTAATTAACCTCTCTTGTTATTTATCTAGTAGTTGATTAATTATAACTCAAAGTAATACAAATTCTTCCATGGACATATTTCAGGAAAATTTGTGCATTCAGCTAGTGCTGGTTATTTTGAATTGTAGACCGTCACGTTAGAATATTAAACAATATTTAATTGAGCTAGTCTCCTTTCCATCACATACTGACTCTCATTCTTGGCGAGATAGGCGCAGGTAGGTCAAAGCAAAAACAACTTTTGACACATTAAAAATGCTAATGATTGTCTGACAACTAAAGTTTTTTCAATGACCGTACAAAGTCTATCAACTGCAAACAACAATTATAATGGGCTATGCAAATGTGTGCATCTAAATAATAAATGTAGATCGGAGATTCGTGAAATTGCACGCGTATATTAGCAAGCCCGGCCCTAGTATGTGCAGGGCCAAGGCAGCATCCGGGGCCCAAGGCAGCAAGCGATGAGCGTGGTGCCCAAAGCACAAAAATTTCATTGCCTGTGGTATGTATATTTGATTTAATTTATATTTGATTTAATTTATGTAGTAAACAACTTTTTAAATTTATTTTTTATTTTTTCTCAGAGTAAGATTCATAGAGTGACTCGAGGCCATACTTGGAGTACGTGACAAATAACATGCGTTTATTGTTACAAACTTTTGGTTTTCCCAGAAGGATGAACTTTTGACCTCCATCTGGGAATCTGTTTTGCGTTGTAGTTAGATTTATTACTAATGTTTTGAGAAGGAATTGTCAGTAGAGCCTAAACACTCGAGAAGTCAAGTTGTTTTATGTTGTGACCAGTTTTGGGTTAATTTTGTTGTTTTCTTCAATTTATTGGGATTTCAAGTTTGTTTTCCTTGGAAATACTAGTGCTCTAAATTCATTCTTGGACCAAAAAAAAAACATTTATTGAAATTTACACAGAATTTAAAAACTGGAATATTATTTTCTGTGATTCAACAAAGAACTGTTGACACATCAGTACGACGCTGACCACAGCATACGTCATCGCCTTCCATTTTGGATTTCATCGGGATTCGAACTCAGTTTCATTAGGAATTTTTATTACTAGGACTTCTTTTTTTTAATTCTTGGATTAATTTTGGATTTGATTCGTAAAACCATAAGTTCTTTTTCTCATTTATATCTTCTTTTTCTAGGGAAAGAAATTATTTTTTAAATTTTACAAAGCTTGTTGTCTATCCTTTCTTTCTTGTTATGTTTTGTAAGAGCCTAAACACGTAACACTTGAAAGCGCGGGGGCCAAAGGTGATTGCCTCGTTCGCCTTGTCCTAGGGCAGGACCTGTATACATACTTTTGCGAATCAAACGTCTGAATTTAAAATCAGTGAATCTTCTCATAATTCAAATTCTAAACTCAATGAAGAAACTTGATTTAAGCATCATTCACGAGCTCTTTAATCACCATCCCATGCAATACAATTTATCTTGTTTATTTTACATAAAAGGAATGAAGTTGCCACGAAACCTTCACTTTGCACTGCAATAATATAATATAGTTAAACGTGGAGTGTAAGGACTAATCAGAGACGTATATTTCGTCGGTATACTATTTTGTCCAGCTGATCCAAAATTACTAAAAAGTCAGTGCAAGTATTTCAGTTGTTCTGTTCAATGTTTGGTGTCTCCATCGGCAAATACGTTTCTTTGACAGAAGTATGTACATTGTAATAAAAGCACATAAAAATCCACATATTTAGCATCCATACAATCGACATTTCTCTCTCTCTCTCTCTCTGTATTCATTGTACAAGAATATATCCGTGCTTTGCTCTTTGCAGCGCTCTCACTTTCTCTTCATGTTTTCTCTTCACGTAGGTAAATTATAATGTACCCACACGAAGAGCAACGCCAGATGTAAAAATGAAGGATTATAATATATTTGCACCTGTGGACTTCTATCGTCAACATATATGTCAGTCAACACCTAAGTAATATATATATATATATATATATATATATATATATATATATATATATATATATATATATATATATATATATATATATATATCCTTGCAGATACACTTTGTTATGAGTATACT
Source organism: Sinohyriopsis cumingii (assembly GCA_028554795.2). Lineage (NCBI taxonomy): Eukaryota > Metazoa > Mollusca > Bivalvia > Unionida > Unionidae > Sinohyriopsis > Sinohyriopsis cumingii. Next base: position 117,612,331 of record CM068830.1, on the reverse strand, counting down.
TTATAATTTATAAGTGATATAGCATATTGCTTTGTTTACAGTCCAGCCTCTCAAAAAAATGCCGATGAACCCATGACAAGAACTTCACTGTGAGTTCATCTTTGAAGGTACTTTATAATGAGATTTGATTTATTACCATTAGACAGAAATGAATGTTCAGTACTGAGAAACAAATATAGAGCATATATAGTAAAAATGAATTGTATTCTAATCCCGCATGTCGGTGGAAGGAGACAAAGTCACAATGGGAATAACATCAGATTTTGTAGTCGTAACATATGTAGAGCACTCAGCCAGACGCGAATCACCAAACATAGCAAATCGACGTAGAGCACAAGAACAATTGCCGAGGTTATTTCACGACCTGACGGCAATAGCCGACCGATGTTCCGATCGGGCTGTTGTTATTATATGTCATACAAAATTACGTCACAACGACACGATGACGATACAACTTATGCAATAGTTTCTCGATATTTTACCAAAAGAATTTCTTCAAATCTGTCATTTTAAAAGTTCCATTAATAACATTAATAATTTAAGTTCATGAAGTTCACTGATGGTTGAAACATGCACACAGACACATTTTATGTGAAGTCGGTTTGCATTTAAATAACGAAAAATGAACCAAAACAAACAAAAAAGACCCATTAGTTCAATGGAACTATTTTACCTACTATAAACAGTAAAATATTAATTCACTCATATGTATAGCTACTCGTATGTATGTATGTATGTATGTATGTATGTATGTATGTAACGTTTTGTTATAAATTTTGATTATATGATTAAAATACATATCCACCAACTCACTAAAAGTAATACAATTTCTGTTTAGAAATTCAGCTCAGAGAATCTCTCTCTCTCTCTCTCTCTCTCTTAAAAGGTCCGGACCAGTTAAATTGCTTAGTACGTAGTGTCGTATACGTAGAACGTTACACTAATTCCCCCCTTAACTTGACCTTCTTCCTGGAATGTCACCCAGATTCACTTCTCAGACCGGTTGAACCCCATTTCCAACCTGGACATCAGTTACTGAGACCGAGAGTGGGACAAGATCCCAAATGTAACAGTAGAGGATAAACATTCGAACTATCGCAGTCGGGAATCGAGCTCATTTCGTCTATCTCACTGTCGGACGCACATACCACTAGAATACCACTAGACTTAAATGTCTGGACCCGCTAGACTAGAGGTGGGCAAACTTTCCAGTGCAAGTGCCGCATACACAAATTTACACCTTGTTACGGGCCGCATAGTTCATTAAGTAAAATATTTAATATTTGAAATAGCAAAAACAAAAGGTTTTTCTAAGTAACATCTAATTAATTTTCAGTTGTTAATATGTTGTTAATATTTGAAAACTTGAACTTAAACTTCAAAAGAAGCACATTTATTTGATAAACAGAGTAACATAAACAGAGTCAGTGCGAATGATGACTTGTTCCTAGGCCGCATGAAAACCCTTGGCGGGCCGCATGCGGCATGAATGCCCTTGGCGGGCCGCATGCGGCCCGCGGGCCGTAGTTTGCCCACCCCTGCGCTAGACTGATTAGTAATTGGCTTCACACACGCAGACTGCTACATTAACGATGTTCACGCTCCTCTTTCAAAATACATTGTTCGTTGGTACCGGTACCGGTATAAATTGGCATGCCAATACATCACGGGCGATGTCACGAGCAACGAAAGCGTAAGGCAGTTGCCAGAGAAAATATCGTGTATTATCCTGCTTGTAGTAGTAAAAGGCCGAGTCGAGACGACCCTCTATGACATTTTGTGGAGCAGGAACGGTGCTACTAGCCCCGTGAGCCTTAGCATAGGTGGAGTCCATGGTAGTCACGGCAGAATGGTACCAGGTTTGAGACTGACCTCTATACATCACATTTTCTAGCCGTTTTCAGGTGACGTCACAAAATGTGTGTACTTCTATATCCGCCATTTTGATTCCCTATCCACTCAAACACGCACCTAACAACAGTGTTCTTCCCACACAATTATGAAGGCACGTCTCCTTTTTTGCGTAAGGATATAATAACACATCACATTCTGTTATGTATGTCAACCGCACCAGACCAAATGCGTGAATTTACCCCTTTTTTCTTCAAGTCAAATACTGATATTTCAACCATCTTTATTATTCTTTCAAAAACAAATAGATCCATCAGTAAACAGACGCATAAACAAATGTATACACAAACAAGTTGCATCAAGAGATCTATAATCATCAGACACTTCATAATAATCTACAAAATCTTTTAACCACAAATGCGGAGATGGACCAACAAAAGGTGGTGGCTGACCGTGATCGCCGCACATTATCACTGCAGTATTTTTTGTTAGCAGCCAGTCAAGAAATATTTTTAATATATCTAACGGTACCGTACATATTTCATCCCAAATTATAATCCTCGGAATATATTTCTCTCCCATTCGATCTGGAGTCCACACACCACCACTGTATTTGAAAAAGCTGTGATAAGTACAAGAATTAACTCCTCGTTGTTTTTTCATCTCCCTGGCAAGTCTGTGTGTTGGTGTTAATACAATCATATCTGAATTTCGAAATAATTCAATCGCTCGAGTTGTCTTGCCAGAAACACCCGGTCCGTTCAAATAAACGGTTTTGTGTCTGGTGATTGGATCATACACAGATGGTGCATTCGACATTTCTGATAATTCTGATTTACAATAATTATCTTTAATCGCAACATCAGCGGATTCACAATATCCATGTAACATTTCCCTTTTTTATTCTCCACGAACTCCATGATTCATCATTGCTTGTAAAACGAGCCAGTGATTCTGAATATCTTTTATCGATATAAAATGAATTCGTTGCAACTCTAACTGCAGTGTCGGGAAATCTATTTACTTGCGATAGCAAATTTATAGAAACATAAGCCAGCATAGAAGATCTTAAATGTGTCTACTGAGGTGATTCTCCATTAATATAACTAACAATTGTGCCCAACCGTGTTCCGTCGGACAAGAAAGCTTCCTCCCGATTACAAAATATATTTCTCGCGGCGGCAGCAGCAATTATAAAATTTAATTCAGCATCATCCATAATCAATCGTGAGTGATGTCGTTTATGATCATATGCACCACCTTGAGTAAATTTACCGATTATTCTTCTACCGAGATCTTTTGTTGTTTTTTCACATTTGTTGAGTTTAATCCTGAAACTATTAGGAGCGTTATTGTTAATGACATCCATGATCTGATGGGGACACTCTCGTGCATATTCCTCAATGACTTCATCGAGACTGATACGCTCCGGTGTTGGTAACCAAACCGAAGTCTGCGGTCGATATTATATGATTGCTTCACTGACCGTCAACGATACCAGTATTCGGCTGTCAAGCATATATCGCAACAACACTATTGGTGTCCAACGTTTCTCTGAGAAATGTCTGCCACACCAAACATAACAAATTGGATGAAGCTCTTCAGCTAGCGCAAACGACGTTACACGAGCAAATCCTGTCAGGTCAAAATTGGGTAAAGGACCATTTATAGCAACTCGCGTCATCGAGTTCGTGGGATGTCCAAATCTTTTAAAATATCCACTACACTCGCCCATCCCAAGAAAGCTTCCCGGATAACACGCAACCATGTCTACGGAAATGATATCCTTGTGGTCATACTTGGTATTCCACAAACCGCCATGTCCATATTCGACACAACTCAATTCTATATATTCAAGAAACTCACTTCGAGTTGGCTTCCATGAATTTCTTTCTCTGGCGGCGTGAGCGGCAACACTCGGAACTGTGAAACAATTAGTTAATAACTGCTCAGTGTTTTCTGAATATCTCTGTGCGAGTTTTTTCATTTCCTGTTGCAGAGATTCCGTCCAGTATAATTCACCGTTAGATCTTACAAATTGATCATACTCGCCATCTTCGGAACTTTTAAACAACCACACCGACACAGGGTCGTTTTTGCTTATCTGTTTAATAAAATCAAACATATTTTTACCAGAGTTCTCACCGGAAAACTCCGGGGGGTAATATTTCACAACACGATCCCGCGGAAATATCGTAACTGCGTTAGTCCAAGCGTGAGCGTTATGATCAATGATATTTATTGGAGCTCCGTTCCGATTATATTTCGATTTGTATAATACTTTCTCTGTTATCGTTGTTACGGTTATGGGAAATCTTAGTGCTCTTTCTAGCTCAGCAACATCGTTTATTGACGCTCCTGTATCCTTGACTTTTTTAGCCCACGCTGCTATATTGGAACGTCTTAGATCAGTTAGACCGTTTCCGCGCATCGCATTTTTGAAATGTTCCATTACTCGCTCGGCTACACAATTCAGCTTTGAAAATCTCATTGGGGCAAGTTTATTGATTTTTGATGTTTTTATCGGGTAGATTCCATAAATGACCGCGGTCACAGGATGCGCTCGAGCGTAATATGGTTTATCAATCCCAGTCAACATTCCTGGTTTGGAATCTTTACTTAACAGAACGGTTTTTCCATTAGCAAGGACAGGGTCATTTTTATCACGGATAATCCACGTATCGGAATCTGCTTGCACAATAAATTTTATTCTGAAAAAATATTTCTGATTATTAAAGTAATCGATAATTGTTTTCGCTCGTGCATCACTCATTGTAGCGTCCTTGACAGAGTCAACATTGACAGAGTCGACATTGACTTCGTCAATGTTGCGTATAATTTTGAATGTAGACCATACGTGAGATGCTCCATCATTACGAAACTCTTTTTTGGCATCCCTGATAATATCAAACAGATCAGTCAGGGCTCGTCTCCGCGAGTCAGGAGTTAGTCTGTCAAGATCGAATCTAGAAGCTTTTCAGGGTTTGATTGCAGATACTCTTTCAAACTCCTCCATATCATATTTAAGACAAACATTTAAATAAGAAATATTATATATATATATATATATATATATATATATATATATATATATATATATATATATATATATATATATATATATATATATATATATATATATATATATATATAATGAATCAATGCAAGTGGTTTAAACTTGGATCTGTAACTGTTTGTAACAAATCTTGCAGGAAAGAATTCTGCGGGGAACATTCACAAAACATCCGAAGAGGAAGTTTAGGACCAATACCATGTCTGCGATGTGGTGTTGGGGTCAGGGGTAAAACACAGTTATGTGCAAGTGGCGGGGGAAAAGAGATAACTTAAGAGATATTATAACAAAAACAAATAATAATGTCGCGCTAAAACGTGAGCGCGATTATATAACTAAGTTTTCAGACAAATTATAAATTAGACAAATATATTATATATATATATATATATATATATATATATATATATATATATATATATATATATATATATATATATATATATATATATATATATATATAAAATGAATCAAGAATTTGTCCCATATCCTATCATCAAGAATTACGAAGCGAATCGTAATGGAATAGTCAGACATTGCAGGTTGAAAAAACCAGTTGGTGTTGTTACTAATACTGGTTATTTAATGTTTAGTGTTGCTGGGAAAAAGAGGTATCTTGTCATCGTTTCGTGTTCGAGGTATTTAACGGAATGATCCAAGACGGTCTTGTGATCGATCATATCAACGGTGTGAAAACCGAAAATAATTTATCCAATCTAAGGGTTGTCACAGAAAGCCAGAATTGCAAGTCTGGTAATACTGGCTGTGGCGATAAGAGCGCCAAGAGAGTTGTATCCATAAATTTAGATACGAATGAAGAAATAATATTTCAATCGATGAACTCAGCTGGCAAATATTTTGATATTTGCATGCCCTCAGTACGAAAAGTCGCAGAAAATATATACGAATCTGCCAACTCAAAAAAATATAATAAACAAAGAATTGTTTTTCATTATTGTTAGATCCGAGGGATTTAAGGGACATAACTTTACAGCGACTGTGTAAAAGCCAATGATACAATTATCTCCCCCCCCCCCCCCCGACTTCAAGGTGACTTTTTCAAGGTGATTTCATCAGGGAGATTGCGCAACACTCCTTGAGATTGTGCAATACAGGTCAATTTATCCAGCGCGGTATACAGTTATTTTTTTTTACAGCCAATTGTATACACACTGCGCCACACTCTATTCACTTCCGCGTTTGTCAGTACATGTAAGTGTTATTTTCACAATTAAAATCCAGTTCAGAATTTAAATTCTGAATTTAAAATCTAGTTCTGAAATTCAGCAGTAATGTTTTAGAACTTGTTAACTGTCTGTCAATAGTTACCTATATGATAATTTTTAAATCCTGTATTATCAGATGAGACCGTGGTACAGTTGTAGAGCGTTTGACTCTCGTCTCGACTCTATCAAATGCCAGCGGTTCGAGTCTCGTCACGGACATATTGTCGACGGTGCCCATTTAGGGTTTTAAAATAATTTGGAGGCTCCAGCAGGGGCCTTGTGTACATATCTCCTCCACGTCGAATCCTGGGTGTGTGTTTTTCACCCCTGGGATTTTGATCTTGGGGGGGGTATTTACACAGATAGTTTCACTTTCGCTTTGGAGTCCCCCAAAAATGAACAGTAACCTTGGATGCAGAAAGCTCTACGTCACATGGGTCCAACAAAGAATGCGACCATTGACTCTGTCACGAGGATGCCGAGAAGACATTAGAAAGGCTCTGTAAGACTGAGATAAAATCTTGAGATGAAATCGCCTTGATAAAATCAAGGAAGTAAAAAAAGACAAAAAATCTCAAGTCTGAAAGGACCTCATGAAACACATAGGCCAGTGATAGACCCATGATTGATAACTGCTCATCATGGTTGCTGTTTATTTTTTCTTTTATATATATATATATATATATATATATATATATATATATATATATATATATATATATATATATATATATATATATATATATATATATATATATATATATATATATATATATATATATATATATATGTATATATATATGTATATATATATGTATATATATATGTATATATATATATATATATATATATATATATATATATATATATATATATATATATATATATGAATTACGAAAATATCAATGATGTGATTGTTGCTATTAAAAAATTAGAAGAGCGCGGATTTAATATATCTGATGAACTAAATCCTGAAAAAATCATGTCTGATTTTGAATCACTACATGAGGCTAAATGCGCAGGGCGTTATATTTTGCCTGCTCAGTACAGATTTATAAAGAGGATCCAGACGAATTTATATAAATCGCTGGCTTCAGTAGAAGAAGCACAAATAAATGAATTTGTTTCGTTGTCTCGTGCAATTGAAAAATTTAGGTTGGAATTAGCCCAAGAATATGAAACGAGGAAGGTGATAAATATTCGTGTAAGAAAGCTAAAAAATTGTATGTCCGTTGACTTGTAAATACTTGGAAATGAAGTCAAGTACTAGAAAATGAAATTGAAAGTAAAAAAAAAAGTGATATATTTTTTTTTTACTTCCTTGATACTTGGTTAGATAATATTACTCTTAGTCGATCGGATTTAATGCAAGAGTGTGCATAATTGAGAATTTGATCTCGGTCACATACAATTGAAATAATATGCTCGCGTCTGAGACTATCTAACTTTTGCTGTGTTAATAAGAAATCTTCGTTTCCCTATTCGTCAATAATGAATTTAACGTTAATTTCTTCTTGGGTAAATGCAGCCTTAACTGCTTGCTCGAGCGCTTGTTTGTCATACACGAAAACATTTATGTGGTGGTACATATAGATTTATAAATCTAAGATCTAAATACGCGTATATACTCTAAAATTTGAGGTATACTGCAATGCGCGATCACAATATGATCTTTTTTTAGTCTTTGTAGTTGCGTATCAGTCAGTATAAAATCGTCAGTGCCGTATTCGTCAACAATTATTTTTTCCGGGGTAACTTTTCCGGTTTTGACAGCTTCATCAAGAAGTTCTTTGTTATGTATGAAACATTTTACACGGTGGTACATTATATAATACTCGCTTGATTAATTGCCAGTCTATATTTTCTTGCAGATCTTTACTCTACTGAATTCGTATGATTTTGACTAGTAAACACCCTATCAGAATTGAGAAATTGGTCGATTTCTATGATTTTTACTAGTAAACACCCTATCAAAATTAACAAATCGGTCCATTTCTATGATTTTTACTAGTAAACACCCTATCAGAATTGAGAAATTGGTCGATGTGTACAAAATATATATAAATAAAATACAGTCCACCTTGAAAGTCTCTAAGATTTCACAAGTAAATTAATATGTAATTTTTCATTTCGCAAATCAAGAAGGTGGCCAGACTGGTCTGTTAGTTTGAAATTTATTCTGGTCAGCCACGGATTATGACATCGTAGATAGACTGGATTGATCGGCTTTTGCACGATTAGAAATCCAGGTGGTTCTTTCGGGGTGAATGAATAAAGAATAAATCCTTGCTGGACTTGATTTGATACTATCGTGTCTGTGCTGTAGCTGCCATCAATGACATCACATACAAGATTGACCGCGACCACTTCAGTTATATTTACGATGCCCGGGGAAACATGTCGTCCGTCTCCGATTTGACTATTATTGTGTCTGAGGATAGTTGGCTCCGTTAGTGTTTTTCTGTACTATGCGAGCATGTCATCAAAGAACTCATTGATTAGTTCGTTGACTGATTTTCTCAACGCGGGATTATACCAAGGAAGTTTAAAATTCGGTAGATTTGCCTCTGGTATTCTAAAGTAGTCTAAAACATTTTGTTTGCATTTGTTTTTGTCAGTGTCGACATGTTCAACTACCGCCTGAATTAATCGCTGGTTAAACTATTCCATGTCATATGCGAGCTGATTTAATATCTCAATTTGTTTAATGATTTCGCTGCGTAGCGATGTATCAAAAAGATGTTCTTGGAAAAGTTGCCGTAGTCGCCGCAGTTGTGTTTCATGTTCTTCTTCAATAAATTTAAAATTTTCAAGTACCTGATTCATATCAAAAAGATAAGCGGCCCAGGCTCCAGAAGGAGTTCTTGTATGAACAAACTCCCACTCGATTTTTGTTGTATCGTGAAAAGTAAACATACTACCCAGCGTTGCCCTTTTTAAATAAATCAACTCAGTATTTTTGTATTTTGGTTCAACTCCGTAGTATGACTTATTGTCAGTGACATAATCAGACTTTTTAGGTTCAGATGGTGGTATTAGTGGTATCGGTGGCGGAGTTTGAGGCCATCCTAACACTGTTCTGGACGAACTATTATATATATCCACGACGTAGTCTGGGGTGCTTATTTCGATTGCAGAAGACAGCGTTGGCTCATGAACAGTTATTGTTATCTTAGAGTCTTTTCCTGTGATATTTTTTATTCGACGTTGTAATTCCTTATTGATTTCTTTGATTTGATAAGACCCGGTTGGTAACCCAATAACGTTACAGTCGGGAGTGCCATCTGGTTTATTTGTATGTGCAAACACAAACGAATTATTCGCTGGCAATCCACCAACGATTTTGATCTGATATTGGGACAACTGTGATATACTCGTAATTGTGCTAACGCGATCTCGTTTACTGGAATCGCAGTTGGAAAATTAATACTGAATTCTGGTTTAGTTGATGTTACTGTGATCATTGAAGTCTTCACCGGATTTGTATTTTCGACTATATCGAGCAGAGCTTGATGAAGTAATTCTGTTATTGTTATTTATCTTTTGTCGCTTCAAATGACTGGTGTAGTCTTCGTATATCCTAACCATTTGCGCGAATTCGAAATCTGATATTACTGTATCGTCGAGACTTGATGATATCAGCGACGATAATTTCGAGTAGGCGCTCGTGGCCGCATTGTTTAACTTTTCATATTCGTGCAGTTTTGTTAGCGCGCATGAGGATATTTTTTTCGCGATAATATTGGCAACGTCTGCAATTGTCGTTGATGTTGAAACTATAATTGTGACCGCGGTTGCAGTTGTCACTGGTGTTAGCGCTGATAATAATACTCCCGTAGATGCAACTATCGCGGATACCGAATACACTATTGTATCTAGGATAATTACACGTCGCTTGTATTTTGTTACTTTTATTGTGCATTCGTTAATGATATTTTTTAACTCTAATTGCCATTCGCATACTTGATCGTACCTGTATTGCTGAGCATCTGTTGACTCTGACGCCATTTTATTATTTTACGCAGTAACCAATTCAGGTGTTTCAGCTACAAATTCCAAACACCACCAGTAAGATGTTGCGGTTAATTTCTTATTGGCGGATTCCAGTATAAATGTTTCTTCGGTTCCCTTGTTTAATATGATAGTCACAACCCCGGAAAACTTGTCGGTGGAATGTCGCCAGGGATACGTTGTAAAGATCTCAAATTTTGCAGCACTGAACACAGACAGCCTGTACACTCCAGTGACTGTTGCTGTATATTTGATAGTATTATTTTGTTTAGACCATGTTGCAAATCCAGATGATACCGTGTATACTATGTTGGTAATATGCCCGGCAGTTACTCCAGATGGGATTTTAATCAAACTGGTTTTATTAACGATCTCAGGAATCCCACTTACGATATCTTGCTGTATTTGTTTGATCGTGTCAATGTTTGTCTTGATATCAGAAAGCTTCATATCAGCGGTGGGTGGAGTACCAAAGAAATCCTCTGCGGTTTCATTAATTTTTCTAAAGTTTCTACGGAGATTTGCAAACGAGTTTACGTGGATAATTTACCGTCAACGGTGTCAACATAATTTTTCGTCGCGGCATCTTCCTGGGATGTTGGATCCGCTAACACCACTATTTTATTTTTGTTCATGTTGAGTTCACCTGTCGTTGTGTCGCCGATATTTTTTAAACGAGTAGCAAATATGGTTCTGACGGTTGTAAATAACGCGTCAACATATTGTTTGTTTGCGGCATCTTTCGGGAATGTTGGATCTCTTAAAACCACTATTTTGTTACCGTTCTTGCTAAGTTCACCTGTCATTGTATCACCGGTCTTTTTTACGCGTTCCCCTGCAGCTTTTTGCGTATCATCTCTTAACGCCGCGATTGATATTAACGAATCTTTGATTTTTCCGCTGTCAGTGAACACAGGGATGTTACCCGGAGTAGCTCCAATAACCCTACGAATTATTTCATGCCATTTCATATCGCTGGTTTTTAGTTTTCCGTATCGGTCCTGAAAAATAACAACCTCATCTGGGTCTATCCCGGTCAGGCTTAAAAGATTGTCGATTTCATCTTTGGTCGCATATTTTGATAAATCTACATCGGTACGCTTCACTTTTCTGTTGAGAATAGATCTTCCGTAAATATCAACCATTATTCTTTAACGATTGTTTAAATGTATACTCATGCACGACTTTGTGAGGTGGTTTGATTGACGCTGATATCGCATCGAGGACATTTAATACTTCACGACCACATATCGAGGATCGGTCAGTGTTTGTGTTGGTAGCGTTGAGTACCAAACTTTCGATGGAAAGTCTTTTGTATATTTTAGAAATTCAACTGGCGGTGCTAACCCATACGAATCGAAATAGATAATTCCACGTGGATGTATCGCGTAAGCAACCCAATGAGTTCCTGGACCATCGCTGTTATCGAGATTAATAATTCCGGTTTCTGGATTGTTTGGTTGTTGTGGTAATTGATCTCTCATAAAAACACCTCTGAAATTTTTTATATTTAATTGTTTAACAGCATCGAGTAAATCAAAATTTGACATTGGTGTGAAACCATTGGTTTTCAAAACACCTTGTGTGATGTCTAGAACCGTCTTGGGTACCACGAAGGCGGAGTTCCTGGAAGTCTTAACCCGCGTCCTTTTTTTGTATCCTTTTCCAGTTGCTTTCTTTAATGCCGTTCCAGCAGCGGTTCCAACAGCTCCTAACGCGGCGGCTTTAGCGACAGCTGGGGCAGCAGCACCTATCAGTGCTGGTATCGCGGCGAGAAAAGGAAATATAACACCGGTTTTAACCATGTCTTTGACGGCTTTTGGAGCAAAACTAAGTTGAACCCCATTTTTTGATTGTTTTGCTTTATTGAAATGATTAAGTTGTGTTTTAGTCAGCGATAATTTGTTTGGACCGCCAGTAATTTGATCATTTTTTAGTGTTATTGTTGCCCCACATGTGCTCGCGTTTTTCGATTGTAATATTTTCGCCTGACCAGAAGTCAGAGTGACATTAACATGACTGTATGACATTTTATTTAATACGAGATTGATCTAATTGTCTACATGTTTTCTACTGGTGCGTCAACGAATCTCATTCTGCCGCCAGCACCTTCAAGTAACATGGTTTTATCGGAAATTATAACTGCGACTGCTCTGTAGTCGGCTATAGCCCCTTTATTCACATTAGCTCTGAAATGCACATTAACGACAGACTGTTTAGTTAAATCAAGATGCTCTAGTGAAAAGTAATAGATTGGATAATGTGCCATAAAATCCAATTGTGATATTTGCAAACCAGTATCGATATTTATATCAAGCGCTAGATATTTCGTCAAACGATGATATACACGTGCAACATGATAATTATCAAAATTTAACTGTATGTTTTCAGATGGTTCTTGATGCCCGTTTATTCTCAGAGAAACGTCAGTAACACCGAGTTTGTCAAATATCATGTGACTTTGTAGTTGTGTTATTCGTGTAATATCCTGAAGAGCAATGAAAATATGTCGCGGTGCAAAAACTCCCTGCTGTGATGCTATATGCCATGTAAATAAACCATTAATATCACTTTGAATATTAGCTGTGGTTACTGTAAGCCATGATAACAACAATTTACCACCTTGATCCATAAAAGAAAGCAATCACTGTTCTTCAGTGATTGCCGGAGTCATTACTGGCATCCACAATGAAAGTTTTTTCATGTTACTTTACCAGCGTCACCCATAGGTCGCCATAAAGCATCATTGTCATCACCTTTTCTAAAAAGCACAATTGTATGTTTTGCTCCGAAAATTACCTTTCTGACATCTCTACAAAATCCAAAGATATGCGATAGTGGAATCACACATGAAAAATTTCTACGACCAGCGCTTAACATTTGTCTGCGTGTAGCGAAACCTAAGTTAAAGTCTGGATTAGCATTAATGATCATGTCTTCAACGTCGATATCAGAAGGATTAGGTGCGGCGCGGTTTTTTGGTCGTCTAATAATGAACTGATCACTGTTAGGAATATTAGAAGTGTCCTTGGCAAACATCATTGACGGACCAGCTGATCTTGTATAATCATCAGAATATCTTGCTAGACCTATTATTGTTGTCGCTATGTCAACATTGTCCTCGATTGACTCGATTTTTTTCCGTCAATGAGATACGCAGCGCTTTCAAACAAGGCCATAATTCCGTTATTGACAAAACCGATTTTATACTGTATCATCTGTTGTTATAATTTCACCTGCTACTTCAATAAACTCTTCAGCGGGCAAGAAATATCTACTTGTATCCTGAACCTGTAATTCAATTCGTCCTCGTTGATTTGGTTCCCGTACGTCATAGGAATGATACTGAAAATCACGCACTGATTCATTTTTAAGAAACGGTTCGTCTATGTCAAACGCCGTGTCAGATTGATATTTAAACATTTTATTATAATTTGTTATTGTCTAAAACGAAGACCACCCCCCGCCGCCAGACTTGTGTTTATCCCTTGATTAATCAAGGACGCTAGGTTTTGATTTGCAGCTTGATTTATTACTTTGCTAACATCGGTGGGCATCACTTCGGTGCTCGGTAAGTCCTGTGTATTAATCGTGCTAGTCTATCCTTAATTGCCAAAAATGCTTTACCGGCAGCGCTACCAACAGCACCAGTAGCTTTATCTTTGATAACATCAAAGGCTTTCATTGGTAATTGTTTTGCGATCGGTATTGCTTTAGGAACCATCCTCACGAATAAAGCCCGAACAACATCACCGAATCCATTTCCGTAAGTCATCCTGTATACGAGTACTCGTGAGTTTACAACTCTGACCATGACTGGTCTACGATGAGAATTGTGTACGATCATTTTATTTAATTAGTTATTTATTTAACTAATCGCTGTAGTAGCCACTGACACTATCCGCGAGTTCATCAATAAGTTCTCGGTATATACTAGCATCCATGATACCACCTTGAAATAATCGCTGACAGATATCAGCTGCTTCATCAATTATTTCTGGTGAGTTATTCCCAGCTCGCTTTCCTCCAATAAGAACTTCTAACCGCGATACGTCATTAATGATATTGTTAGGACAGGGGATAAGACCACTTCCCAAACCACTGCCAGTTGCTCCTTCTACTGTTGTTTTCCTAAATAGTCTTAAGGGTTATCTTTCTCCTTTTGCTTGTTTAAGTAGCTCCTCAGACCTTTTAAGTTCCAACGCCAACCTTTGCTGCGGTGAAGAAGACTGTTGTTGTTCTATCTGTTGCAGAGGTGGAGGAGGTTCCTGCTGGGAGGGTTGTTGTTGTTCTAGTTCTTTCAGCGTTTCTTTAAAAAGTCTCTTTATCATCATCTCTGGCTTCTTTTTTGTTTTTATATATGCGACATATACATTTAATAAAATTATCATCAGTTACTTTTTCAGAACCGGGTTTTAAGATACTAGATTTATTAAATATACTAATTAATATTTTTTCAGTCAATTTTTCTATTTTAGTATTTCTAATATCTTCGACAAAATCCACCCTAAATTTTGCAATAAGTCCAATATTTTCCTTTACTGGTTTAGATGAAAGTTCAGTACGAATTTGTCCACTACCTTCAAGTATTTCTTCGCCGACGGGCGGAGGTTGAGCTGCAGCTATGTCAGTTGGAAGGTCTCGTAAAAGTTTTTTTGTTTTTTTTAGTTCTTCTGGCAATTTTTTCAGTCTGCTCAGCGGTTTGTTTTAATTACTGGAATAATACCCAGCTTTTTCCTCTCCTCCTCATCCTTAATATCTCCCCATATAGCTCTTTCAGCGGCCGCCGCAGCCTTTTCAGTAGCTGTTGTAACGGATTTAAATAATTGTTCTGTGCCTGTAGCATATTCAACTTGTGCTTGTTACCGCGCTTGTAATTTTTGTCTTACAGAATCTCTCACGGGAAGAAATTTTTTGATTGCTTCTAGTCGCTCTCGAGCTAATCTAGCGGAATGTGCTTCTCCAATGTTGGCCATTATTGTTAAGTTAAATTATTAATTTATGACAACAGACACGCAAATGTTTTTTTTCGTACCTTGACAAAGACCTTAATTTTCGAAAAGGGACACAGGAAGCAGCAGGGAGGGCAACGACAACAAAGGACAGCAACGACGGCGACAATTGCGTTTACATAAAGAGTCATTTCGGCAATTGGAACCTTAAGATTCGCCCTCCCTTTGCCTGAAAAATTGTAGGATTCGCCCCCCCCCCCCCGGCTGGCCGTTAGCATTTAATTCACTCGTCAGCATTTAATTACATCTGTTCTTCTCCTTCAATAGTTACATATGCGTTGCTATCTCTACGCCTCGGAAGAAGAATTTATGGAGCACAGAATGGATCAATGGCCCGTACAAGACTGAACAGCTCAAAAAAGTAGCTGACCTAATCAGCGGAAGAGGCCCCGCTGCTCTACCTGCGTGTGCAGGGCGGACTCTACCTCTGATATTCTAAAGTCTTGAGGATCGAGGAGACTCATACCTGTCGACTAGTATTTAGAGGTATGGCCTTAATTTATCGCCAGCAATCGCTGAGACCTCCAACTTTTCACGGTTACCCGCCTGAACGACAGTAACGAGGTTAAAGTCGATATTGATGTTTTCCCTGACCGTTATGACCCCCGCTGTGACACACTCATTGAAACGGCACAGACTAGCTCGCCTTGAGCAAATCATTTGTGGTGATCATCCAGGCCTTGAGTGATTAGGTGTTTTTGTTCGTTCATGGGGCGAGATGCATATCTTTTTAAAATAAAGGAACCGGGTCTTACACGGACTGATGCGAGTGAGCATAGACTCTTCATCGTAAATCCATGACAGGGGCGAAAGCGAGGACGTATGTGCGATTATTCCCACCTGGCCATGGCGAGGCCTCGGATGCCAGGGTGACCCCACTGGTCGATAACTATCTTGTCCGCTGGATCGTCACACCCAAGCCGGAATCGACAGGCACTGATTCTCGGGTTGGTGAAGGTATTTCCGCACCAGAAGGCGCTACTTTATTTTCAACATCAGATGCATGGCCGGAATCGAAAGACACCGATTCTCGGGCTGGTGAAGGTACTTCTGCACCAGAATGAGCAACTTTTTTTCTTCAAAATCAGATGCTTTTCCACTTAATGAACCCACGTGCAGTTATCTTCAGGGCTACCAATTATCTCACCCAGGGCTATGCTATTTTGCCGAGGGTTCTAATTGCGAAAGCCAAATATGGTTAAGGTGGCCAGAGCACCAGTAGCCTGCGCGTAGACCTTGCGACCCTCGTACCGAATGACGTACCACGCGGCCAACAAGGATGCGCTGATGGCCGAGAAGCTCTCGTATTTGATGCCGGCCACCTGTCCGCCGCTGTCTTTCTAAGGCCACAGGTCTCCGTTTATGCGCATTGATAATGTAGCCCACAGCCCGTAGCCGTTGTGCCTGTAGAGGAATATCATATAGAAATCAATCCGCGCCTGGTACGGTGATTATATCGCTGTTGTTGATGAGGACCAAACCACACGAGTTGTAATAATAATAATAATAATAATAATAAGAAGAAGAAGAAGAAGAAGAATAAGAAGAAGAAGAATTATAATAATTGTACGTTATTTATAGAGTGTGACTCATGTAATCAGAATATTGGAAACTTTCCTGAAATTGCTCGGTACTTGCTTTTGGTGTATGAATGTTTCCATAGTAATGTGTTGAATAAGGCCTGAAAGCAAACAGTGACCCCTAGCATAACCTGATGCAGCTCCATGAAGACATTTATATACATGAACTGCCTCGTGCAAATAATCTCTTTCTTATATTTTAAACCATTTTATTTCCGTAAACATTGGTTTTGATGAATACTCAATATAATCATCTAAAATAATGTGTGCTGCCCTTTTTATGAAGTTTAGAAGTCAATTCAAACCAAGATTCGACACAGTTTCCCCTACAGCTGAATAATAATCTTTATTGGAAGAATAAATGAATTGTGGTAAATAATGCGATTTGTAGGTAACTATGTATTGATTCTGCTGAGTAAGGCAATTTTGCACAACAATGCTTTATAAAAACTTGCAGAAACGTCATCCCATTATAAATTATTATCTACTGACACACCAACAAGCTTTTCATATTTGACTAGTTGTAAGTGACGATTATTTGTTGTAAAAGATAATTCTGGTTTTCCTAGTTTGTATAGTTTTTGTGATGTCCCAAAAGCCATACGAATTGTATTACGTCCATTAATTACCATTTTGACCAACTTTGATCTCTAAAAAGGCCCGATTCTAATCTTGTTTCGATAAGGTCATTGTCAGGACTACATGTATGCAAGGTTGCATCATCTGCAAATAAATCTCTATTTGCGGATTCATTATTCAATGGAAGATCGTTTACATAAATAAGAAAGAGGAGAATGCATAAAGCAGAGCCTTTACGGACCGCTGAATGAGTATTGGGAGGTTGTGGGCTACTATTGACAATGATTACTTGTACAAATCTTTGGCTTAGATATGATCGAAATCGGTTTAAAGCTTTGGGTTGTGCTGCAGCGGTAAAGCCTAGATGAACATGGACCCGTAGTTCCACCGACCTCAGAGGCGTCGGCCGTGAAAGATAGGCCCGGCACGCGCGGAGGCAACAAGGCTGTTATTTTGGCTATACTGGGATAAAGCAAATGGAGGAAGGTCTTCTCATAGATGTTTACCTGCTTGCTGATATTTTGGTTGAAGCAAGTTTTAAAATAATAACATGTCAGTATATTTATAAGTAGCTGGGGAAAAAAAAACAGGACCACGCTAACCGCAGTTACAGCGACTTCAATATAATAAATTTAATTGGGAATAAGGAAATTACGAACCGATGCATGACAACAGCCTCGCGTAGCAGCTCCAACCTTAAAATACGGCAGTTCTAAATCGTCAGACCTGATATCTGTCTGGTCGACGTCCAGCTTCCAGAGGATAATTTCCAATTCATCACCCTCTATATGTGAAGGGTATCCACTATCCGCTTTAGAAAATGCTCAATAAAGGAGGCAGTATTTATAGTCACACTACTCCACATTCACATAAATTGACAACTTGAATCGTCTATTTTCTAGAGATCTGGTTAGCCCTGAGAAGGTCTGTTTTTTCGAACTCAAATACATATGGTTACTGTTGACATCTCCCAGGCCTGGCACCACAGGCACATCGCTGGCTCCAGCCCTGCTCCCAGTTTAAGGTTGTGACTGATAACGCAGAGGTGGGTTGACTGGCTTCACTCTCCCAGTCTTCACTTTCAGGGATAGTGAAGACTTCCCTCTGTCTTCTTCTATTATACACTCGTGGATGCTGTGACCTCCTTATTTCCTGCGTACGCAACTGTACTGGTACTAGATATGGTGATGGTACATGCTGCGGTCTTGGTAGTGGCTGTGGTGCTGCTACTGGTTATAGTACTGGTACTGGTCGTGGAAGTGTCCTCACCTCAAGGTTGACCTCACACTGATGTTTCAGCAAGAGGTGAAGCAGGATCCCTCTCTTCTTTTCCTTCTCTGCTTCTTTCCTTTTCTCATCTTCCTGCTCTTCTTCAAGTTTGGCAGCTTCGGCTATGGCCTCCATAGCCAGCTCAACTAGAATGCGCCTTGCATACTCCAGGTGCACCTGAAGCTCCAAACGTTTGGCAATTCTGCTCATGATTATTGCAGTTGATACGTCAACGCTAGGTAGCCAGACTGACGAACGCTTCGATTTATGTATATGAAGCAAGAACATGAAGGAAAACATCCCCGATACCAAAACTTACAAGACCCATATTATCACAAACACTGAACATTTGAACCTAAAAGGAATACTCACTCACGTTTTTACTTACAATCACTAAGTATAGACACACATATTCAGACTATTTGACAAGCTAGGGAAACGAAGTGTTTATATACACACTTCTATTTGTTTATACAAAAATAAAAAAGGAACGAAGTTCCTATAGACACACAAAATTATATGATTGACAATTATATGATTGACAATTTGGACTAGTATCTCTTTTTAAGAGTATTGGGTAGGCCTGAAAAGGGCTGTTTTGTTCAGGGAGTTACGGCAATATTTTATGGTCTAAGATTGCTTGCCCGTCTGGCGACAGACTTTCCCACAAGATAAAATCTGCTTCTGCGGAAAGAGAAGGAGAACTCTTTTGTGTCCACACGGCAGTCGACAAATCCTCTCTCTGGCACCTTCTGCTGCTGTTGTTGCTATTTTCTCTGCTGCTTCTACGTCCGTACTTCTCCGACCACTCTTCTTGTTCTGTCTTGATTTCCTCTCTGAAGGGCTCTTCTAGCAGGTCTTCGGTCACTTTCCACATCCTGACATTTTCTATCTCATCAGGCTTCAGTATCAGGTTTTGCCTGACAAGGTGTAAATTCACGTAAGCTTCGTTCAGCTTTGCTAGTCTTGAAGGCATCTTCATAGGAGGACGAGTCAACAATGAATGGTCAAATTTGAGTCTGCCCCGATTTATATGACTCAAGCGCGGACTCGATAGAAAACATCCCTACTGCTTTTTTAGGATCGGAAAGCTATGGTAGTTGATTTCATGGTGAGGGATAGAGAGAAATCAAAGAGCATGTATTGTCATAAAATGTTTTGAAAACAAATGACAGACACATTTTTATTCTTCAAAACTCACAAACAACAACAACTAACAATTCATATAACATGAACACACATTTTTTCTAACAAACAAAAAAACTATTTATGACAAGGTTGACAACATTGTGAAGTCTTGCTAGACCTTCAATGAGGCAGGTCATTAGACCATTGAAGTGCACTATGTTTCGTAGCTAAAGCTAAGAGATAGCCATAACAGTGACAAAACCATCGATCTACTTTGTCATAGTTTCTAGAAGAGTCATGATCAAAATAAGTCACTAAATGTTCTAAGGGATTTCCAAGACTGCTTTGATGAAGAAAATACACACAATATTGTCCATACAACATGGAATCTGTGCCTTGTAATTTCACATTATTAAATCGTGTCGTCTGGGCATCTCTTCTCTTAAAGTCGATGATGTCGTCTTCCAAAGGTGGTAATCCATACAAATCAAACTCCACGCATTCATCGTGGGGAAAGTAGACGGCTAACCAGTGGGTTCCTAGGAGATGAATGTCGTCCGTGTTGATGACATAAGCTTGATGGTATTTTGGTTTGCGTCGAGGCTGGTCATCATTAGCACACACGACAGGATTTCGAGAAGCAGTGTACGAGCTGTTGTTGAAAAGGTAATAAGGCTCCCAGGTATCCATTGTTTTTTGTTGTTGTTTTCTTCTTATGTTTTTTCCACAGTAATGATAAGTCATCAATTCAACACTGACTTTTTGCTTGAAAATCTCTGACAAGTAACCGTTTCTTCGATTCGTCTCTGCACTCTGAACCAAGAGAGCTTCGATGTGATGGATCTCTAGAGCAGTCAATGGAGGGCAAGATTGATCACTCAAGTCTTTAATCCACTGATGCAACGCTGCTTCTTCTGAGATGAGACCACAAATGTCCTCCAGATATTCGTCCAATATTTCTTCTTGACTCATCATCAGACATTTATGGTGTTGAAGTTGACCGGGATGATCGTTTTGACATCCATAGCAATCTTTCTTGATCAATTCCGTAACTTTTTCTGCCAGGTGTTTGGCAAAACAGGGGACTGGATGTTCTTGTTATGGCCATTTGGACCTCATCGCTATGCCCTCTTCGACTTTGTCTTGAGGTTCTGTTTCTACGTCATCCTCCCATTCCATTTCCAAAGAATCGTCACCAGTTTCTAATAGTCTAGAATGACTTCTCTTAAGCTGTTGATTTCTATCGTATTATCAAATTCGGCATACAAAATGACATTAACCGTGTGGTCTAGTTGTCTTGCAAACTAAAGTTCCACTTGAATCTGGCCGGATGTTATAGGGTGGAAATGTCCGTCTCCGCTGCCTTTGGTCTGGAGTGAAATCAAAGCCCACGAATGGTAACCTCCTGCATAATCGTCGTACGAAATGCCGTGACTGGTGTTGGTTCCTAACTGTCATGTGTCTTCGTACAGGGACAAGTACAATCTCAATTATTTCTTTTTGTCAATGTCAGATTTGAAGGGTCTGGTAAACAAAGTCTTGCCATCGCGACTGACTTGGATCTTGGATACGTCGTAGTGATGAAAGTTGAAATGTTTTTCATTGCGGTATCCGTTGAAGGATGCATTGCTCACGAAATCAATGATTACACGTTTGGGTAACTGTCCTTGGAACAGATGATCTTCGATCATGGATTGGTGACCAATGGGAATCGTAAAGGTTTTCACTTCCACGCGTCGTATCGTTACTTTGCGGTCGTTCTGCTCAAAGAGTGACTGATGACTTTTCCCACTTTAGGTAACACTTCTACGTGACGCATGTAGAGTTTGGCTTCTTCGATTTTGGTTTTGTAATTGGCATCAGTTGCATCCATCAAATGGAAAGCGGTACTGCTGAGATTCAGTCTCATGAGGACATTCAAGCCGCTCAGCAAATATTTCTCTTAAAACCACATGTCCAAATGCGAACCATCCATTAGTTCTAAAATCTGCCCATTACTGATTATGTTTCATCGGACGTTGAATCCCACACTGTGGTCCGGTTCTTTCTCTTTAATGCAATCGGTGTCATTGAATTTATCTGTCGCGTCAGGTGTCCATACCACGCAATCATCTAGATGGGTGTTCTTGGCTTCTTTTCCGTAGGTCAAAAGATTTTCCACGTACGCTGGGTAAGGGTAAGTATCAATGATGCTACTGACTAGTTTGTTATTCAAGTACAAATCCATTGAGCTAAACAAGGAATGCATGAACTTGTTGACGAGAGCTATGGATCATTGTCTATAGTACCTGCATCTGGATCTTGAACTTTGACTTTCAAGTATAAGTAACTGCTATTTAGATAGATGTAATCTTCGGGCTGTCATTTGACTTCACACTCGATGGGGGATGATCCTGAATCCTTGACAGATGAAACGGAGAAAACTTCTACCCATTTGGATTCTTGCATCGTCACGATGATGGGCGGCATGGCAAACAGATCCAGTTCCGACTTGGAACAGGCGCAAGACTCTCGGTGCATTATTTTTTCTTTCTCTCTGTGTGTTTTAATAATCAAAAAACTTCTAAGTCTTGAACGGTTTTTTTTCCTTAGTTTTCTATCTCTGTGGGTGTGAAGACCTCTGGAAGGGTGTCGTCGTCGTCGTCTCTTTCTGCTTTCTCCTTGCTGTGGTGCCAAGGAAGCTGGAATGACTGACTCGACAGCGTCCAGAGCATTTATAGACGTTTCTCGCCGACCCAAAATGTCTTTGCCCGTTTGCAGCAAGATATTCTTGCCTGCTCTGAAGAAAGCTTCTTTGGGGTTTTGTATTTCGATGATGACATTTTGGAGAAATTCTTTGCCTTGCGTCAAAGCAGCATCTTTCAATGCGTGCTATCCTGATGTCACCATCGGTTTCAAAACGGGGGCCACCGAACGAAACATTGATTTCAGCATATCTTCTAAACCATGTCCTCGCTGTCGAGCGACTCCTCGGAACACATGATACTTCACTTACAAGTCGTTAGACAATCGTTTTCAAAAATTAAGTTTCACCGTGACTTTCCCTTTGTAGAATGGAATATCTTGTCCCTGATATCCTTTTATAGCAATGTTGACAGTGTCTAAACAAGACTTACTGACGGGCAAATAATGAGGATGTACAAATTCGCGGTGAACGTGATAGGTTGTTCCACATTCATAGTTAGTGGTCGTGGCAGAATCCACTTTGAAAGGAATGACAGGCAGTAACGTTTCGGAGGTATGTCCCACTACGTTGTACTCCACCACATCGGAGTAAACAAATATCAAATTGAGTCCTTCGCTCAGTTCTACCAGGGATCCAAAAACTAAAATCCATATTGTTGTTGATCTTCGGGATTAAATTTTGTGCTACGATCAGTGGATGTCCACCTAAAACTTCAAACAAAGTACCATTAAACCTGATAGCCAATGCTTCCGTGTCCTGAAATTTCATCATTAGGCGACGAACCACTTTATGATACTCAATCGTAACACTTTTTTGGCTCTGTTTAGCGCTTTGCCAAACGCTTCCTGGAACCTGTCAGCAATTGTGTCCACCAAATGTTGACCGCTGAAATAATAGCCTGTCACAATTTTCACAGTATAGATGGGTTAATAAAGGATTGCTTGCTGACTTTGTGTCATCTGAAAACTTGATTTTACTCATCTCTTGTTGCAATTGCTCGTTCACGATTTCAACGTGGATATTGTTTTGCTTTTCAGTGAAGTTTTGGATTTGTGTAGGGTGAATCATTTTCCCCAAAGCCACTTCCCAATGGGCTTCGTGATCCAATTGAATGATCAGAGGTAATTTGGCCGAGAAATAGCACACGGTGTTGTAGGGAAACACATCCATGGAACTATCACTGGGTAACGTCAAGTAAAATGGATATTCGTAATTCCTGAGTTCTGCTGATCGAGGGGTCACTCGAAGTCAGATCAGTGTCTAAAAGAGGTTTGTTGTTGAGGTGATGACTGTTGGGAGGGTGACTGACGTTGGACGCAAGACTCCCCTTGTTACCGTTAGAGGAGTATTTCAGGAAAGGATTGGGAAGAAGAAATCCGATGAAACTGCTCAATACAATGGTCCACAATTGTTTGTCTCCTTATTGCAAACTCAAATTGGCAATGGCAGCACCGATGGCACAATACACCACACACATTTGGCAGGAAAAGATGATTTGAATTTTAGGCACACGTTTTCCATATCACACCCACAAGGGTTGCTTTTGTAGAACGTGCAGAGAAAATCTGGGCGATGGAGTGGTCACTGTGGTAGCTGAGGCTGTGTTGAAGCGCATGATGGTCACTTCTTTTTATAGTCCATGCCTTGCGAAGCGTTGATCCAAGGTATTTGACTGGAATAAAGGAATGAAACCGCTTCAATAATCGATATACACATGCGTATTGATTTGCATAGTCTAAAAGAGCGATGCCTTTATGTGTGTATAAAACATTTGCCACTAGTAAGGTACCTGGCTAGTTAGTACAAGAGTAGGAAATTCCATGCAGATGTTGCATATATGTAGTACCCAACAGTTGATGGAATAACACAGATTGTACAGTGGTGGAATCATTATGTCAGAACCTGTAAAACATCAATTTAGTGCGGAACGTCGACAAACGAAAGTGCGGTGTATCATGTACGCGGAATTATCATTCGGTGATGGACCTCTCCATGGCGCGTACAAGCAAGGATAAATAAATATTGAGATCCAACGGCGATTCATATTGCAGGCAGGTGCAGACTAACTTTTTTTCAGATGCATACACCAGGCAACACCGAGCTCTGTTATCTCAAACGAATACTCAGGTTGATATTACACTGTCGTCGATGAAAACAGTTATTGGTTTGCCCGATGATGTTAATAAGATTTCAGAGGACCAATGAGATATACATGCAGGACCAGACGGTACCAGTTACAACTTCGCGCCAGACAATGTTAGAATTATCTCAACGATTTAGGCTAATCTGACCCGTGGCGCAATCAGTGTTAGTTGTAAAGCCTCGGCCTCAAAAACGCAAGCATCGCAGTGCTATATATTATTTGGGTTTTCCCGGACTGAGGCCGCTGTTAATCTGATATCATGTAACCATGCAGCTCCCGCGTATTTTCCATGTCATAATGGTCGGTTGGCACACATTCGTTTTAACTTATGGGCCAGGGCTGGCACACGTTAGACATGTGCGAACATACCATGACAGTACAACTGTACATTATAAATCGACCTGATATTTAACTATAACAACAGTCGTACCTGAGCGTGTATACCGGTGCGTGTTGACACCTCGATAACTTGTTTGGCAGAGCGTGCTATTTCATATCTGGAAAGGAAATTTAAGCAATTCTTGTCGACGTTGACATCGCCATGACGATTTATTGACTTGTTAGATACAGCAAAAATTCTGCAAAGTCTGCTCGCCCGTCTACAATGTTTTATAAAGATTCGTCTGGTTATGCAGATCATATACTGCATAAATAATTATACGAACTCGAAATCGTGCAATATCGAAGGCATACATACAACAATTTTAATCTCGGATTTTTACAGCATCGACAACATCGTCATGGAGGCTCAATAATGGTTTTATGTACTTTTCCTCAGAGCCATATATTTGGGTTTTGCAGAGATATTCGCATGGGTATTTTCTGAATCAAACACACAGTGATGTTATCTCGAAAGGGTACCAGCAAAAACAGAATTTGACGAGATTTACAGGACACTCCCGGCAATGTTGAGTGGTTAACGTTAGCATTGTTGATGGATGCTTTAATCCCGTTTATGTTATCTACGCTGTCTTTTCTCGCACAAAACACATACTCGAGGCCCTAGACTGTAATGGGACAGTTTGCATGTCACGCAAGTACCCAACGTGGTCTCAGGGCAAGAAAGCACGTGTTCATAGCCTTTGAAGATGGAACTCAAGCTGACTATTGAACCCGTAGTGAGATGATATTTGACCAGCTATTAGTGTGTGAAGTTTATATGTGATCAAACGGCCACTAGGAACCCACCGAAGAAGTTTTACTCAGCTTTGCAGGCTATCAAGTCGCACGTGTATCATCACAAACTGCTGTCGTACATAGATAGGCATTAAAATACTGATGGCGGTCTGCAGATTTCCCAGCACGACTTTCATGCGCTTTACCCAATTTATTAGTTTCTGTTGAAATATCTGGAATTGTTTAGACAGTCCGTAATCTGCATGCATTTTAACGCACGTGTTGCGAATCTGGCTGGTTCCCCATTATGGTTGATTATTTAACCCGAAGCGGTGGACGACAACTGCTGTTGTATTCCACATTAACTGCATTCTCGGCTGGACGACCCCACAATCGGAGATCTTGTTCTTAACGTGTTGTGTGCATTTGAGCGTTTGCCAGCACCTCAGCTGCTTTTGGATTGTACACTGTCGCTCAGAAAGTGCATCTAATAGTATACGAAATTTAATGAAGCTCAATCAGGTTTGCAGCAAAGAGGAAATTACTGTGTTTACCAGCTGAGTTGCTGTTGGCACCGACCCGGGCATTCTTGTGATTTCTGAAGATCAATCTGGGAACCTTAAAACGTCTAACATTAACGTCCAGTATGTTGTTACAAAGATTCGATACGCTGTAACGAAAAAACTGACCAAAATCGGAGAAATCAAAGACTCGAGTGTGTCTTTTGCTTTTATTAAAGGCTATCCAAATGCAAAGCCACGCAGGCGCTATCACAACTTCCCCGTGTATTAACTTCACTTACAAAATGCGTAGGACTCTTTAATTAGCGACGGAAAAGGAAACATTTGAAGAAATAATAACAAGTTATCGAATTGTTTTTACTGATGTGGAAAGCTTTAATGAACATAAGCCTCACACCTTCACGGTGAACTAGTCAGAACTGTATTCCACATCGTCACATTGGTTGGTTACTTAGCCACCTTTGGTGTTTATGTATAAAATTAAATTTATCATTACATATAAATAATAAATTTTGACAGAGGTAATTAGGTTGCAGAGTTTTCCCACGTGGTGTTGGATCGGCTGACCAGTGACGCCAACATTGATGAAGATTTTGTTCCACTGGTCGACGCGTATCTGCGTGTATAGGATGTTAAAAAAAAAACTCGTATGGACTAAAACATAATTTGTTTACAAACCGAAAAGAAATCAACAGTTGTTACCACCTTGATGTACCAATATTAACTCAAAGCCACCATGGAATTATTACATTACACATGAAAACGAAAACGCTCAGTCAGAGAATGCATTGCCATGTATGAAACTCTCCGGGATTGTTTCTACAACGAAGAAGCGGAGTTCACCAACAAATTCACCACGATCGCGTTTCCCGTTGCTTATGTTGCACCAACATTGACTCGGTCAAGAAGAGTTTAATCTCGAATGCTATTCAACAAGGACGCCCTTGTCAATGTCGCAGTTTCTGGGTAAAGATAAGAACAAACGTTTCAGAAACTATTAAATGTCGTAATCACTATGGTTTTATATAAAGGTTTATATAAACGTGATGCCAGTCCCCGAGAATGTACAATCGTCTGAAATTTGAATATTCATCCTGAAGATATTTTCAGTGATTGTCTGACAGCTGTACTAGTATAAATGAATACTTTGCTAGAAGTGCGAGTGCTCGTTTTACATGAAAATGGGAACCTATCTAACAATTATACTTCACGATTTTATTGTTATTTGAAGAAGTAAAAATAGATCCGCAATGTTGCCGACGCGAAAAAATAATCGAACCGGAACAACAGCTGCGAAATGAAATCACCAAGTGAACCCGCAACTTGTGAATGTAAACGCGTGTGAGTGGTTGTATATGCTATTTGCGGAGTCGCAGAGGCAACCACTGTTGCTCTGGGTATGGAGGAAATCAAGACTGCTGAACTATTACAGGCACACCAATAGGAATTGTTTTTGGAGCCATATCAGTAGTAACCGGTGTGTCTGACGGCACTTGAAAAATAATCTCGTTACGACTGCATTCGCAAATACATGTCTATTCAGAACTATTCGCCACAGCATAAAACAATCCCGATACAATTACCAAACTGTACTCGAGGACTGTTGAGGACAAACCGATTAGCATGGTGAGTTCGATACCAATTTAGCCAAAATGGAAAACCACCGGCGACTCCGAGCACAGATATGGAACCGGTGATTGCCAGTACATGTTGCAGGCGGTGAAAATAGAGTAAATATCGTTTGTCTGCCAATGTACTTTATGGTTTCGGGGTTTGGAACTATAACTGCTATTCTTGTGAATTCGCAGTCGAGTGATCGACACTAGCAGTTTGTTCGGTTGCTAATCTAGATTGAAATCTTCTGCCCCACATGACTATTCTCTTGCGCTGGCGACTGTTGAAGGCGCCAGTCGATAACAATCGCTGGTTAGCATGCATGCGCGTGGGATGTGAAGAAAAAGTCATTGGTGGTAGAAGGCTTTGACTTAGTAGCAAAAAAGTACAAAACGCCCAGTATCATGCTACTACATATACACTTTTCACAGAGAAAGCGGCGCTTTCGCCTGTCTTGCTAACAATCGTCGACCAGACGGCTCTTAAAAAATGATCGGAACTATCAGAAAGTTAAGAGAAGCCGTGGCACATTAACACCAATATTCTCTCAAAAATGGCACAAGACCTTGTTGAAAACGTCCTGTGAGACGAGACGATAAAACCCCCAACAGAACAGATCAAATGGACCAAGAAGAGGAAGCAACAATAACAGGGTGAAGGGATGAAGGAATAGAGATATAGAGAGACAAAGTCACTATCTCCTACAGAAAGAAAAGACTCTGAGCAGTAATAAGATACAGTGATACATAGCCGTCATAGATATCGTCGTTTTCATTTCAACGACCTGGAAACAAACGGTGAAAAATACAATAAGAAGGGTAGTTTCTTTCATTTTCGCGCGATTTCTGCTGACCTGGTCGTTTGTACTATAACTACATATGTTTTCCTTTACGCGCACATCTCCACTTTGGAGAGATGTTTTCCGTCACGTCCGTGATTACAGCATATAATCAAGTGTGCTCGCAAGTTTTCCCATGGATTTACACGGTTTACAACACGCAGACACGCACTCGACAATTAATTTATAAGCCATAGGTGCTGACATTAACTAGTTATAAAAGGCAAAAAGACAATTAAGTCAATGAACAATCGGTCGATTTTGCCTAGACAACAACATTCACTTTTGGGCAAATAAAACAATTCCATCCTGGACCACTAGAAGCCCTCATGAGACGGCGAGGCGCACTCCTCCTGCATCTTTTACTCCTTTGCCTCTTCCAGGACAAGGACAACTGAGAAGTGTGCCGTACACAGGTTAGTAGTAGTACGCCGTGTCTACATTAAACCAATGGATATGGCCCAATGGTTGTACACGTTGTAAATTCAAGTCAAGTTTGTTTTGCCATCGGACCATCATTCCCGGCCGCACAATGTGGCAATGTTTGGAATAAAAGATCTCCGTTAGATGACCCGCTAATCTGAACTAGGCATAACGAAGATTAAAAGATGGTGCTAAGTCTAAACCAGGGGTCTCAAACACGCGGCCCGCGAGCCGCATGCGGCCGGCCAAGCCGTATCATGTGGTCCGCAAAATGGTTAGACTTTGAGACACCTGGTCTAGACCATCAGGCCCCCACTGTCCAATGCGGTACCCTATTAACACACTTCCCGACATTTAAGAATAAGGATAGGCACCATGGGAAAACTTCTTGCAAATAAATTAACTCAGACAATGCAAGATTTTTTTTAAACCCAGACCATCAATCCCATCCATACAAGGCGCCAACGATTGGTTAAATTAGAGGGAAAAAAATGTTATCATTAAAAGGTAATTGTGTCTAAAAATATATATTTTCTCTTCGGAAAGCAACCGGGTCTAATATAATTTTCTCCTCTATTTCTAACCTTAAATAACAATCCTCAAACAATAGTAACAGTTACAGAGTTTTTTTTTTTCCTTCTTCAAATTGATTATCAGATCTAAAATAAGGTGTAAAAAAAACATTTACTTTTGGAAAATAAACTCAAGACATTAGATCGGTGATAAATAGCAGAATGGACGTACACGTTGTAAGTTCAAGATAAGAAAGTAAGTAACAGTTTTTGCCACTGATCGTCGATCCGAAGAAGAATGGTTAGCCGGCACTGTAAAGTGTGAAAATGCTTTGAGTCTTGCGCACCTGTTGGAACATATGAAGTCGTTGTCCAATGTTTGACACCTGAAGAAGAAGATGATCTCCCTCAAAGCAACGAACACACTCACGAGAGTAAGTATCGATACAGAGGTGGAGAAGATCAGGAGGGCATGGTCAGAGGAGAGAGAGAGAGAGAGAGAGAGAGAGAGAGAGAGAGAGAGAGAGAGAGAGATTTCTCGTGACTCAACCATAGTAGGAAGAGATTTCAAGAGAACACTTGGCAGAAAGGAATTTAAGCTCAGTCACCCTGTCCGCCGTAGAGCAGAGCAGTTGAATTTGTTGAGCTCTTTTTGTAGAGTCCTACTTGAAGGGAGCTGTTGTCTGGGTTTTCAATAACATGAACGATCGAGGACAAAGCCAATGGCCATTTTCATGGACACCCAACTCTTTCTGGAAAGGGAGATAATAAAAATCATCACCACTCTCTGTGTATTATGTTTGTATGTTTGTGTCTATTCACAACCAACTAAAACTTGAAATCATCTCTTATATTTATGGGCATAGCGTTTCTATAAACATTCCTACGCTTGCTAGACTAGTGTTAGGACTGGTCAGTCTAGTGTCATGAAAATGTGACGAGGAGGGGCATGCTGTTATATGTATGTGGCATGATGCCCCCGTGCTAGGCATCACTATAAACTGCCACACTAGAGACATCGTAGCGATATCACTGATAAATTGTTAAAGCTACGTTAAAAATCCAAATCACACACACACACACACCGCACGCACGCACACACACACACACACACACACACACACTATGCTTGCTTGTTTTGGACGGTATGTATACATTTTATCCCACTTCTTTTACATCATACCCCACTTGTGTGATAGTATATTTGCGTGATTTTAAGTATAATGTGTATTTCGATAGTATTTAAAAAGTGAGTGTTCGATAGTAGCCATAAATCTGTTGTTCGATAGTAATCAAAGAGTGGCGTCTTGAGGACTACTCAAAATGTGTTGTGTTGCACAAAATGATGCTGGGTAGTACTTAAACCCAAACAGTGGGTGTTGGATAGTAGGTCATTGTATCGTTAAATATTAAATTCCCGTTGAATCATGCATATCCTCAAATATAAACATTCGACGTCACATTAAGGCGGTTATTTTGTAAAATAAAAATGAAGAAATAATTCAGTCATCATGCGGCAGATCTCAAGTAAATTTTACAACTGCATTCCCCGTATACCGCCATACCGTCTCCAATGTAAACTTACGGTTTAATGTGAGTTACTGTTATACCTCAGGGTAGCACAAATTACTGAGGACAACATCTTTTAAGACTGTAACAATGCAGTCCTTATTTAAGGTCAACCACTTCGATCAGTGTAACAATTCAGCCTCACTGCTAACTTAACTGTTTTAACCCGATTCACCCTTATCTTTTGATTAATGTCACTTCCTGTTAGACCTCTGATTGCCCCATATTACTGCTTATATTTTTGTAAATATTTCAAGATGAAGTTGAGTTGAATATTATTATTATTATTATTATTATTATTGTTGTTGTTGTTGTTGTTGTTGTTGTTATAAATAGTAGCAATGATAGGAGTAAGTGATCTCACAATAATACAACTTTGGTAACAACTGCTCTTTATTAGTATCAATGAAACCTTGAAAATGAAACGCAACACAGTTCTCTCCTTTTTCTACCAGCAGCATTATTTGAGCTCTGCTCCATTTGCAAGATTTTAGACTTAGGCGAATCCATGCGCATCGAGTGGACTGCGCAATGTAAATATTATATGTGACCGTGTTCCGGCATCTGCAAACGCAGACAACTTTATTTTTTGCAGCTGATTTAGGAAAATACTGAGACCGATGAACAGAAATTTTGTACTAGAAGCATTAGGTATTCAATTATTTTCCATGTTTTACTGTTACGCAAGTTTTAAACATGCTGTCTTGGTCATACGACGTCGAGCAAGTGCAGGTATAATTCATTGAACTTGGACTGGTCAACACACCCACCGAAAACAAGAGGGGGTGCAGATAACTAAATCAAATACAGGATATCTACTTTGTTTCTGGTGAATATATGGAAATATATTTCGAATGAAGTAAGAACATTGTATTGTCACGAGCGATGAAGCAACGATAGACTTTATATATGCTTCTACTTCATTAGTTAAATGCTTCTTTATATCTGCAGTAACAACACGAATGTTTATATATATATATATATATATATATATATATATATATATATATA
This sequence comes from Sinohyriopsis cumingii, assembly GCA_028554795.2. Lineage (NCBI taxonomy): Eukaryota > Metazoa > Mollusca > Bivalvia > Unionida > Unionidae > Sinohyriopsis > Sinohyriopsis cumingii. Next base: position 117,580,169 of record CM068830.1, on the reverse strand, counting down.
TATATATATATATATATGCATAATGGAACACACTATTATTGCTGTACTTAATATTGTCAGTTATATTGCACTGGCTGAATATTTCCTCAAAAATGAATAGATCCAGTAGTTATATTGAACACACAAGTCAGAGTTTAAATCCATGAGTAAAAACAGTACAGATGTGAAAAAACACAATGTTATTTAATTTTACATGAGTTTTAAATGCAGTGTGGGCAAATAAATATAAATATATTAAAGAATCTTTTATTATTTTTAATATTATTGAAATATTACAGATTTTAAAAAAAAGTTGAACTGTTATTGTTTTCTTATTTATGTAATACATGGAGGATCATAAGCAACATATTGTTGATTTTGGTCTATATTGGCTACAATGGAATGAAATTCCAAGCATAACCTTGTAAGGACCTGTACATAACCATCGGTATATGACTTATAATCATCAAACATCAGACGATTCACTGACCATATTTTGTAATCAAGACAAATGAAGATATAGTGGGGATCTTCGCAAGCCAAGGTTCTGATATGTTAACCCTATCTATACCTTAGTGGGTCAGCAGATATTTTAGTGCTTTGTCATAGTGACATCTATTGGACTTAGTAAGTTGCCTTCCTTAGTATGCATTGTCAACTATCCAATAATGTGTAATAGCGGTGCCATGTACATCGGCGAAAACTGGTGGAGGCAATTGACTTCAGAAGGATACTTTGCAAGTTTAACATTGAAAATATGACTATGAACCAGGGAGAATCCAGTACAGGTGTATTTTAGTGAAAGTTATTTGTATAAACACTGACTGGCAGTGGAAAACTACTTATTTATGAAACCATTTAAGTCGTTTGCTCCCTTTGTCTTAATCATGTAGGAACAGTGTTCAGATTTGAACAACTTAATTTTGATTGGATATGATGGCTTGCTGCCGCATCTAATGAAATTCACAGACCTGAAGCACAGAACTACCTGCTCAATCTGCCAAGGTGTAGTTATAGTTAACATATTGGGACCTTGGCTAGCGAAGATGATAGAAAGTTCGACAAGAGTTTTGTATATGATGATCAATGGAATTGTTAACACTTCACAAAAAAGTGATGTTCATTGTTTTTCTTTGTACAGTAGTCCCCTCTTGAACGGACCCCTGACCAGCAGCCACCCGCTCCTTACAGCCCGACTCCATTGGCACCGACAAGTTTGTGTTCAAAAGTACCCCTCGCGAAAGGCCACCCGGCTAATGCGACCAGCGGCCAGCATATTAGTGCAATAATATAAAATTTACCCCTCACAAGTGGCCGCATTTTATTTGAATATGTATCCAGAACCAGTATTTTATTCATAACGTGTGTTAAGTAATCTGATTTCTGTTTCCCCAGTGTCAGGTTTTTGTTACTGAAAGAAGTGTTGAGTAAAGTACATTTACCACTAAGGTTAATATTATATCATTTACGCCTCACGAGAAGCCAAATTTATTCCATAAAAACCAAGAAACACTCAAATTTTAATCCATACAAAAGGGTACGTACACGTAATCCAATTAGCCTTACTGCTGTGTTATCATAAGATGTCTGGTTTAGTCACTGATAATTGTTAAGATTACAATTATTGAACAGTAGTAACAGCTGAGAAGTGGCAGGATCGATGTACAATACCCAAGTCTGCAGGAAAATGGTTTGATAGCCTTTATGGCTTCCCTTAGTAAGATGTTGAGCTTGTTCACTTTGATAATCAGTGGCTATTACTACTGACAATAATTGTCAAAATTAAGAATCCTAACGGCCGCAAAGTCAAATCTGCGTGATGTTAAATGGTACATATCGAAGCCGTTTTGGCTTCTCTCAGTGTAAAGAAATGTATAAAAACAATAGGGTGCCAGACTGCGAATAACGAATCACGTGACAAGATCACTTTCCTTTAAAAACACGGCAATTTGTTTAGATGCATACAAAATTGTTTTATCAGTATTGTAGTTGGCAACATGAATAACTTACTGCAAAAAGATCAACATGTCATCGAGGAAAAGAAAAATTCTCATTTTGGAAGAGAAAGTGAAAGTAATTCAACTGACGGGGGGGGAGTGTTGTCGAGGATCCTTGCAGAAAACTAATGTCGGGAAGACTCAGATAAACAATATTGTGAAAGATAATGAAACAATTCTGCAGAAGTGGGAAGGAGAAATGGACGGAGAAAGGAAGATTGTTTGAGCCAGGAGACATTTGTATCCTGATTTGAATGACAAAAAAGGCAACAATTTTGTCAGTTGAATTGGGATATGACGACTTTACCGCAAGTAACGGATGGTTGCACAGATTTCAAGTGTGACACAATATTAAGTGTTCTGTCCTTAGTGGAGAATCAGCTGATGTTAATAATGAAGTTGTTGAAGATTGGAACAAAAGACTAAACAATATATGCAGGGGATATGACAGCAAGGATATTTTTAATGTGACGAGACTGGTTTGTTTTTTAGACTGTTACCAACAAAGTGACAGATGATGTGATCTGTAACATAAGTATAAAGACAGTTTTAAAACTATATCAATGGTTATTCATAGCATTCTTTTGAAAATGATGACACAGTTTGTTTTACATTTATTTCACATCATGCCTGTGATTTTTTAATGAAAATATTAAATGTTTTAGAATTCAATGTACTTGTGACTTTCTTCATATGTATTTACTATTCGCATTTGTCATCCCCCCTCTAGAAATGCCACCTGCATTATAAGGCCACTTCCCTGCTGCATTAGGGGTGGCCTTATAAGAGGGGGACTACTGTAGACTTAAATGTTGACATTTTTGAGGAAATTGCACTCTGACAGATTTGCATCCTTCCTGGCTACAGCTTTACATCAGCCAACTGAGAGACTTTTCATATTCAGAATATGTGTTTGTGTGTATATATATATATATATATATATATATATATATATATATATATATATATATATATATATATTAGAAACCATCAGTTTGCATGATTTTTTTTTTCTTCATTCCATGCCAGTGTGTGCAACAGTAACAGATCATTTTAATCATTTTAATGTTTGTTGAGGCTTATTTTGCCAATTACTATATTGATCTGGATAATTATGTTGCAGTTATTTATTGTGATCAGTTAATGAACAGAAGTTTGACTTGTAAGGATTCTTCCTGTCTAATCTATTTCTGTAAAACAAATATGCATTTTAAAAAAAATGAATTTTAGCCTTGAGCTCAAACATTTACTGAAAAATCAACACAATTGTACACGTAAAAAATGTACTGGTATTATTTTTAAATCCATATTTGTTTGAATGAGATAAATCATTGTTTATATAGAAAGCTACAGAATTAGTTGACAGATTGACATGAGTGTTCCCATGTATATATGATGACAATGAATCGGTTGTGTTACAGTTGCTGGGGAAATGTCAGTTATTTTCTGTTGAAAACGTTTAACAAAAAGTTAAATATGGTAGAAAAGGAATAGACTGTACCAGTATTTGAACAGTCATGAAAATGTTTTCTCAGGTTGTATTTTTAAATGAAAAAAGTGTGTTTATAAACTGTTTTGCATTACTTCAATAATGGTTGAAAGTTGGATGTGACTGAAAGCTAAATTTTCAATCCTGTATGGTGCCAGTGGTTTTCCAGTGCTTCGCTAATGATGCATTCTAAGTAGATGTTGAAAAGCATGGGTGACAGGAGACAGCCTTGACGTACTCCGACTGTTGTCTGGAACCAGTCCCCCACAGAACCTTGGTCAATTATTGCACTGGTAGCCTTGGCATACAGCTGCTTGATGGTATTGGTCAACTTTTGACCCATGTTGTACTTCTTCATTGTGGTGCACAATGCTTCATGCCACACTCTGTCAATTCCTTTTTGAAATCTATGAACACATGATAGATGTCTTGTTGATGTTGTGAGTACTTTTCACACAGAACCCTGAGATTGAATATTTATTCTGTTGTGCTTCTTCCACTCAGGAACATGGCCTGTTCTTCAGCGATTATTTCTTCTGCTTGTGGTTTCAGTCTGTTCAAGATGATCTTCAGCAATACCTTACTAGCATATGCTGATCAAACTGATAGTTCTGTAATTTTGGCACAGCTGGAGATTGCCTTTTTTGGGTAGTTTTATAATTAGCGACTGGGTCCACTGTGTTGGCCATTCACCTGTCTGCCAGATCTTGTTGCAGATTTTTGTTAGTAGCTCTATCACTGATTCCCCCCCCCCTTGATAAGTTCAGCTGGGATGTTGTCTACTCCAGCTGCCTTTGCATTCTTCAGTTTTATTATTCCTGACTCCACCTCTTCTTTGAGAATGGGGAAATCATCATCATTTGAGGAGTTTGGAACTTAAGCACCTCTGGGTCTCCTGTGGACTGATGGTTGTAGAGTTCTTTGCAATACTCAGTCCATCTTTCTACATTGTCACTCGCTTCTGTGAGGCATTTTCCATTTTTGTCTTGAATGGCACTAACTCTTGGCTGCTACTCTCTGGTGAGGTCTTTCACAATTTGGAATGCCCTTTTGCTGTTATTCTTTATCAGACTGCTCTCTATTTCTGTGCACTTTTGTCCAATCCAATCTTCTTTTGCTTTCTTCAAGTTTTTTTCTGATATTCTTGTTTATTTCTCAGTACTCCATTGCCCCTGTTGTGTGTCTGGTGTTTTTGAGGTCTTGTCAGGCATCACACAACTTCAGAATCTCTTTTGTAACCCAGGGTTTTTTCTTTGGGCGATGGAGGCCAATGATGTCCTTGGCTGCTGCTGTCACGACTGTGTTGAAAGTGTCTGTCATCACTTTAACTTCACCATCCATCACAAGGAATGGAACAAATTTTCCTCAAATTGTGGCTTGGAATGACTTGCAGATGTTAGGGTCCTTCAGTTGTTCAAGGTTGAATTTGAGCCTGATGTTCTTTGACTTGTTAATTTTCTTCAACCTCACTTGGAAGTTCATAATCATGAGGTCGTGATCACTCCCAACATCAGCACCTGGGAATGTCCTTGTTTTTGCTCTATTGTTGCCAGATCGGTAACGGTTTTGAACCAGTATTTAGTCGATCTGGTTATGATGGGTTCCATTTGGTGTGTGCCATGTCCAGCATCGTGAAGCTTTTATGTTGTCCCAGGGTGTTGGCTAGTACTAAGTTGTTGTAGCTTGTGAACTCGAGCAGCCATCTCCCTCTTTCATTGGTAAGCTCATTGCAAGAAGGTCCACAATGATCTTCCCAGTCTTTCAGAGCATCTTTGCCAACTTTGGCATTCCAGTCTCCTTGGATGACAAGGATGTCTTTTTTACTGACCATGTTTAGAATACCCTGGAGTTTGTTGTAAAACTCCTCTATTTCTTCATCATCATGATCGTTAGTTGGAAGCATAGACTTGGATAATTGTGATGTTAAAGGGAGATACTTTCAGACGCTTGGAAATAATTCTGCTAGATATGAGGTGGCGTTCAAGCACAGATCCCTTGATGGCTTTGTTTACAAGGAAGCCTACTCCATTTATGGACTTGTCAAACTCTCTACTATAGTAGAATATATGCCCATCTTCAGTTTGGTGTTCTCCTAGGGCTTTCCATCCGACTTCGCAGAATCCCAGAATGTGCCATGTATAGTGTTCCAGCTCATGTGTCAACTCTTGGAGTCTTCCAATTTGTGCCAGAGTTCAAATGTTCCAGGTGGCGATGGCAATGCAGTCTCTTGCTCTGATTTTATGCAAAGTACCAGTAGCACACTTGTCACCTCCATCCTGGTGGACAACGGCAGGCATGGTCCTTGTTGACCCGGGCGATGACCGATCCAGTATGGTAAGTTCAGATTTGTCCAGCATTGTCAGTGTGTCTTGGGCAAAAGTCATCTGGCAGAGTCCATCCCTCTCCACACCAAGTAGTTGCCAGAAGGGGATGTAGTACATCGTCCAGCTGCCTTAGGGTCTCCACTCCAGATTTTCTTATAGGGTTTACTCTCTTAGCCTTTTGCTAACCAAAGCCGACCTGCAGGGCAGCAGGAGACTCGTGGATGGGCGGGTGCGTCCATTTCCTGAGCAGATAAAGCATCTGCCACTGCCCATGAGCGAAGCCCTGGAAAACCACTGTGGGACAGTCAGTATTGGAGGATGTAACATCACCAACCTCCGCTTTGCAGATGACATTGATGGGCTTGCAGGCAGTGAAGACGAGCTTGTCACCTTAGTGAAGAACTTAGATGAAACATCTTCCAGATTTGACATGGAGTTAAGCGCTGAGAAGACAAAGCTGATGACAAATAGTGGCAAACAAATCTCAGCTAAGATTAAAGTCAGATGACAGGAACTGGAAACAGTGAGCCAGTTCAAGTATCTTGGTTCCATAATCATCGAAGAGGGATCAAGAGCAGAAATTTTGTCATGAGCAGCACAAACAACGGCAGCTATGTCAAAGCTAAAACCTATCTGGAGAGACAAGAACATCTGTCTGAAAACTAAAATCAGATTATTGTGAGCACTTGTCATTTCAATCTTTTTGTATTCATGTGAGGCCTGGACCATGACAGCAGAATTACAATGAAGAATCCAGGCACTTGAAATGAGATGCTACAGAACCATCCTTGGCATCTCTTATATGGACGACATCACAAATGAAGAAGTGCGTAACACCATCAGGTGCAAAGTAGGCCAATATAAAGACCTCCTCACCACCATCAAAAAATAGAAAGCTGAAATGGTATGGCCATGTCACTAGAACCAACAGTCTATCCACAAGAGTACTGCAGGGGAGCGTCCAGGGTGACAGAAGGAGAGGTAGACAGAGAAAAAAGTGGACTGACAACATCACAGAATGGACCAGGAAAAGTTTTGCGGAGACACAGGCATTGGCACATGATCGAGACAAGTGGAGGGAACTGGTCAGATGTTCAGCAGCACAGCGCCTCAACGAACACACTAGGTCAAGAGACTGATGATGATGATGGTGCCATACAGCCAATTTTATGCTGGTGTGCTATAAAACTCACTCAGTTTAGCTAAAATGAGCTGTTTAGAAACAACCTCCAAGTTTGAGCATTAAAACCTGTACTCATGATCTAGTACCAAGTATGATCCCATCGTGTCCTAACAACATTGATTAGAATTGATATTGCATTCTTAATAATTTTATTAGTGAACAGTTTTACATTGAAAGGTTAGAGGATATAATTTTCCTGCCACTAATATATAGTGTCCATAAAATGTAATAAATAAGCAAGGTAACAATTGATTCATTACTGTCGCTCACTGTATTACACTGATAAAAAGAAGTTAAGAAATTTGACCAAAATTTTAGAATGGCTATTTGTACAATTTAACTTGTATATATAGGCTCATACATCCTGTTACCATGTTGCTACTTAGAAAACATAGCCCAACAAGTTTCAGTATTCTTTTTCATTTTTATCCTACTGTATCAGATACCAACATGTGATCCATTGGTCACAGCGAATGATTTTTATATCCACTCAGAGGGTCTGCAGTAGTGCATTGTATTCAAAAGGTGACCTCTGATTAGAAGAACTCTGAAAAGACTCTCATATTACTGTGACTTTTAAGAATGCAATGGCCATTGATAGTATGGTAACAAAGTGATATAAACAAAAGAAGAATAAGTGTAGAAATGTTATGTAAAGCCAATGCATTTAAACACTGAATTTCATAGATTTTGTTTTTTAACACCATTTTTCAGCGCATGATAGGCTGCACATGGCTGCCAGTATGATTGGCGGAGGAAGAACCAGGGTAAACCCTGGTCAGAACCACTGACCCACATGAAGCTAATGGCAAGCTTTCTCACATACCCACATTGGCCAAGCCCAAACTGTTAAACATTAAGGCTATGTGAACTTATTGAGTATGTTTACATATGCAGTGCTGAAAAAATTTGATAGTCTGATGCCCAAGATCACTCTAATTTCAGATCAGGCCCCTCCTGAATTCTGAGTGAGGTGCTCATTGGGCTTGTTAACAAATATCTAATTTGCCTGAAAACTATCATGGCACTTATGAAATGAGGAAATTTATTTTGACAGTGTTGAAAGAAATGTAAATTTTTAATCGGATTAGTTTAGGTCAAATGTGGGATGTTCTTTCAATATTTAAAAGTAATAAAGGGGTCAAATGAGGTCTTGTTGGGTTTGTAGACTTTGATTTAAAATCAGCTGTTCTTTCCAGGAGTTAAGATTAAAAGAAAAGACCTAAAACTGAATTCAGCAAAAATACTTGAGTAAGTCTTATTTAATTTCTTTTGCATTGTTCAAATTGTTTCACGTGAAAGTTGAATGAATGATAATTGAGTCCCTTGCTCATGCTTACATTAGGGTAATGCAACACTGGTAAAACATTAATTGGCACCTCTGAATTGCATCAAAGTGTAAAGAGAAACTAATGATCAAGAATCCTTCAGATGCAAATTATTATAAATAATATTGATCTAATGAGTTGGGAGGATTTTGATTGATCTCAGGATCTAGAGGAAAATGTTGTTTTATATGAAATATAAAGATAGTATGATTTTGTTTTAATCTTTTCGTATTTGAATTGCAACATTGTGTGACAAATAATAGTAACCAAAATGGGGCAGATTTTGAGCATACAGAAATTGAAGTTGGGGATTGTGATTCTTTAAAGCCACCAGCCCTGGGTCTTTGTCAAAAAAATTTCTTTGAGCACTGATATGGTTCATTGAGATGTGACATATGATGAGTGGTTTACGGAAATGCTCAGATGCCACAGTAATTGGTATAATATTGTAATAGGATTTAGGCAAGTAATGTTAATAGGATGTCAGTATAATGCTTCAGATTGTGTGTTTTGACATGTTAATATGAAAATGAAGTCCTTTTTAGTCTTTTTCAATACATTTTGTGCAGGTTGATACAGTGATCCTAGCTGGGTGGGGGTTCTATACAAACATGACAGTAGAGTCATAGCCACCAGGCTTCAGAGAGTAACATTAAACAACAGATTTTATTGACAGTAAGTTTACTTGTGAGGAATTTGGATTCCAATTTCGTTTGTTTCTGCATTCAAACATGAATTTTTGTGTCGTCTTTGCAAGCTTTAATCTCATTCTATAGCAGTTGTTGCACCCAAATTTTGATTGTAAGTTATTTTTGGTTTTCATCCAAAACTAATAAATACCTGATTTCTCCATTGTTTTCAGACATGATTATGATTGTTATGAGAGTTCAAATTGCTGCTTTAACTCAATTTTATTACTATATTTAATTAAGAGATTTTCTTACAAATGTGTACCATTTATTGTATTCATTATGTTATTCAAAACTTTTCCATCAATTTTTTCTTTTTGATCTCTGTCTCCCTACCTCTTCTTTTTTCTCTCTCCATCAGGATGAACAGATCTTAGTATGTATAAAAACTGCAGATCCACTTTCATACATTTATGCAATCAATGAGGTGGTTCTATTAAGAATGCCAAAAAAATGAACCCCAAAGAACAGAAAGTAGGCTTCATGTATTAACATTTTCATATTTAGCTCTACACATGAATTACTTTAGAATTGATTTTGCCTTGTATGTTTTTCTGGCCATTTTTTTAAATGATCTTGAAAAGAAAATGGATTAATGAGGAGCAAATTAAAGTGAATAACCCCAATTAAAGGCATTGTAATCAAATTCTCAAAAAATGGCAACTTTATAGCACAAATACACCTCTCCCTTGATAACTCGTGCATAAAGGGGTCCAAAAACATAGACTGTACTATAAGCAAAGATGCAGTGTACAGAGGGAACTCTGAAAAATGAAGATGTGGTACCATCCCAGCTAGACATGCAGACTGGAAGAGATATAGCAGCACCGTTTAATGGCAGAATAATCATTGTTTTTTTATAATCGTGTTGGGAATAGTTGTCATTTTTAATTGTGTTGGGAATAGTTGTCAATAAGCAGCTTTTTCTAATGAAATTGTTTGCTTTCTGGTGTAAATTATCCTTATTTTCAAGATAACCAATATGTGAAAGATCGAGAAAAACAAGTCCAACAGGTTTCAACACATCACATGCATGTGCCTCATTGTGTACCTGCAAAACATTGTGTATTATGTCACAGCTTTTTGTACAACAAAATAAGATTCCTTTTGTTCAAAATATGGAGTCATTTATTCCATGCACAAATTTTCAATGTTGAAACTTGATTTTATAAAATTGTTTTGTTAGTGAAGTATTGATGCTATGTAGGTTTGCAAGTAATAGTCAAACTTCTGATATCCTTGAGCAAATCTCAGAGTGCCAATTCAGGAATTTTAAGTCCACTGCAAACTTTGAAATTCCCTTTGCCATAATGAACCATATCACTCAAATGAAGCTTTTAATTCACTAGGTACTTTTTCACTTGGTTGCCTTGCTATCTTTGATCACATTTGTGAATGTAATTTAAGGTAATTTAATTGTTACTTACACAGTATTTATAACAGTGTTCAAGTGGTCTTTTGAAATAAGTTTACTTTACACATGACCATGACTGCTAGCTTGTAGGATGTGCATGCGTTTTAACACATTAACCCCTGGAGGTTTTTGCCATTTTTGCCTGAAAATCGAGTAGGAAACACATTTTGAAAGCTATTTCTGAATAGACTCGAAAACACCAAATCCCCGGTCATCTTTCAATAACATACTGCCTAGTTGTGTTAGAAACATCATTTTTCGTTGGCTATTTGACTTGCGCATGAGCAGAAGGGTAAAAGTTGGACTTGTTTTATTTTTGGTTTTGTTTTTTTTAGCTAAACGGAGCTATTATTTTTGTATGGAGACCACTCTTTATTTCATACACGCATCTTATCATACTTTTTGCAAAGGCTTATCTGTCTGTTTGCAGTTCATACCGGTTTGCCTTAGATTTGAGACCAAAAAGTCTAAAATCCGGACACAAAATGGGATTCTGACCACGGGCAAATTTTACATAAAAAAAAGTCGGGTCCAAAAAATGACGTTTTTCTATCTGTATTTTGTAGTGCAACTAGATATTCCAGATTATTTGGCATCATTGTAGAGCTACATCTGTCTACCTTTCTATAATACCATCCACATTAGTGTATCTTGCATGACCATGACGCTACAGAGCTTGGCAGTAGGCTACTACCTCCTGCCCCGTAAAGTCGTCGCTAGGGGTTAATGTGTTAACTGTTTTTAAAAAAAAATTCATTCCATTAGATTTGATACAAAGGACATAATTAAATTGATAATACAAAGCAACTGAGTGTAGCAATACGACAGATACACCCACAAATCAGAGATTAAAACAGTTGGCATTTAATTAGGTTCTTATAGATGCTGACAGATGTAGCAATGATGGTAGATTGACATTTGTCGTGTTTGAATACCAGAGGGCATATTACATTTATGATGATTACATCAAAACTGAATTAAAATGTATGACTGAAACACAAATTTCTCTTGACAACACTTATTTCACTGCTATTAATTTCTTCAAGTGTTGCCACTGGTAGACATTAGTGGCATTTTAACTAATTGAAATTTTGTCAAAGATTGTTTTTACAGTGTACTGATTTCTATTGTAAAGAAAATGTAACAGAAAAAGGACTTATTATAAGTTGAGAATTTTGTGATGTTGATTCAAATTACTGAACAGCATTTTTGACAATACAATGAACAATATATAAGGTATGGTTTACCAAATTTGATTGTGATTTCTATTCAGCTAAATAAAGATCAATTCTTTTTGCCATATTCTTGGAAAATAACATGAGATCAACCCCTGCCTCCACATTATAAGTGGGTTCGCAAGTTATCTAGGGAGCAGTATAGTAGGTACTAGACACCTACATGACAAGTATGGCTTGTACTTGAAATAATTACAATATATCAAGTATAGTTTCATATGAATATTACTGACTGTGACTCATAGAAAAGTCCTGGTGTATCCTCCAGCATGTAACTAATGGAGACAGCCTTTTTGCATCTCATGATGTACTAGCTGTCATTTTACCTTAACTTGCTCTACACCTGTTAGCTAGGATTGTTCTGATGTGCCTTTAAATTCAGCATATACATATAATATTAAAAAGGCTATATGAGAACAGTTGTTGTTGTAGGGTTTAACGCCATTTTTCAGCACAAGATAGGCTATACATGGTGGCCAGTATTAATGGTGGAGGAAGAACCCGAGAAAACCCCGGAAAGAACCACTGACCCATGAGGAGCTACTGGCAAGCTTTCTCACATACCCACATTGGCTGAATCCAAGACTTGAACCCATGCAGACAGAGGTAAGATGGCAGTGATCTGTAATGGAGAGCACTGTAGACCACTCGGCCACTTGGGGCCCCATATAAGAACAGTACACTGAATCTAATATACTCAACATGAAATGACTGCATTGTACACTGCCTGCTTTCCACACGGTGTTGGGCTGTGTTGGAACTCAAAGCATGTTTGTGTTTTGTACTGGTGTGGTTCATATGACCCAGATAAGTGGTGTAAAATTGAGAATAAATTACTTACTCATTCTTTATATGCTATTTGAGAATGGCTAGAAATTCAAATTTGAATCAAAAGAATTTTTTTTTGGAAGCATTTAATACAGGTTCAGGTGAAAAATAGCTGGTGTGATGTGCGTGACTTGGATTTTTTAACGTAGCTTTAACAATTTTTCAGTCATATTGCTACGATGTCTGCAGTGTGGCATTTTATAATGATGTCTAGCACTGGGGCATCATGCCGCAGTCATGTAGCATGATGTCCCACCCAGTCACATTATCCTGACACCAGGCCGACCAGTCCTAACACTAACCTCTTAATGCTGAGCACCAAGCAAGGCAGCTGTTAGTACCATTTTTGTAAGTCATTGTTATGACTTGGCCTGGGATTGAACCCTTGACCTCCCGCATCCAAGGTGGATGCTCTAACCACTAGGCCACATGAGCGGTGAAAAATAGCTGGTTGACTTAGTACTATCATATCACACACGCACACACACACATTAAATAAAAATAAGACAAAGTTTCTGTGTTTAAAATTTATTGGACTGTGGAATTTATTATTAGTGGCAGCTTATGATTTTGCTACTCTTAATAGTGCATTGGACAATTTTGATGCATCTTTTTGCAGTCATTAGAGGCTGGATGGTACTTTTGTTCAGACTTCCCAGAAGAACTTGTTGAAATTTTTGTGCACTGAAAACACTTTTTCTGGATCTGTCTGGTGATACTGTGTTAATGAGTGTCATATATTCCAGAACAACTAATGTAGACATAGAGCTTGCAGTAAGTGAAAAGTATACACTGCTCACTCTTGCTACTGACCAGAAGTCACACTCCATTAAAAAGAAGTTTTGTTGGGCTTTGCTCACATTACAAATAGCTCATCCTTCCCTAAATTACACTAGTGTTTTGACATTTTGCCTTCAAAAGCGAATCACATTTTCACACAGCAAACTTTACAGTTGCAAGTTTATGTATGGAGTAAGCTCTGATTTTAGAGAAACTTTTCCACTAATCATATACAGACAGTAATCTTTAATATAGATGGCTGAAACAATCTCACATGGCAGCAAGTGCATTTTTCTTCAACATACCGGTTTATCTCAGATTTAGTAGGTGAAAAGAAATTTAGTTGTTCCATTTATGTACTTGTGCAAATTAGATTAATATGCTGTCCGAAAGCAATGTGCAAAAGACTAGCTAGCACAGAGTTAACTTAGCTGTTGTCAATCAGACCAGTAATCTGTGAAATGGCGGTTCTTTATTGCTGACTGCCATCACTTTTTAATTGCCTCTTTGACAATTAACTGTATTAACTACCAAGTGGTTATAGTATTCCATGAGAAATTGAGTGTGACGGTATGTGAATAATGACTATTTTCTTTTCCTATATGATTTACAGATTTTTTTAAATTCCACCTGTATTAGGGGGTTTGGAAATCAAAACTATAATTGGTGTTTGCTTGCTTGTGCATGCCATGTCAATATGTTGTTGCCTTTTTCCAGAAGAATTACTTCACTGTGGTCAAATGACATGGGGGCTTTGGGTGGCTGAGTTGTCTAAGGTACTCGCCTTTACAGATCCCTGACATCTCACCTTTGTCCCACTGTGTTCGAGTCTAGACCTTAGCCAGCATGGCATGTGAGAAAAATTTCCGGTAGCTTCCAGTGGGTTGTTGGTTCTTCTGGGGGGGGGGGGGGGCGGAGTGGGGGTTGTTCCTGGTTCATCCTCCACCAGTTGTCCTGGCTGCCATTTATAGCCTATCATGTGCTGAAAAATGGCATTAAACCCACAAGTCCATGTAAACTGACAATCCCACAAATTTCATAACCTTCTTAGGCTCTCAGCTGTTGTGTACTGTCAATCTTTGGTGCTTTTATTAAAATGTGACCAATTTCGGATGGATGGAAATTCCAGCCTGTGTGTTTTTATGATGCACATTAATTTCAGCTGGAACATCAGTCATAATTTACCTTGTTTCATCTCTGGCTAAATTTGCTTGATGTACCAGTGATAGACATTAGCTAGATTTACACCTTTTCTGCCAATAATATCACACCTATGTAAATTTAATATGAATTGGATGGAACCATCACTCCATCAGGTCACTGATTTTCACTGCGTAGGTGTGCATAACTAATTCAAAGATTGTTATGAGTTTATAATAGAGGAAGAGGGAATCAGTTTTGATTTTCATGGTTTAACTTATAATCAAAAAGACTTTTGTTGGATTGCCATTGGTTATAATCAATGAGACAAACTTTGATAATATGGCAGCTTGTGAAGTCAGTTGTCAGTGTGGATCAACTTGAATTGTGTTTTATTGGCACTTAGTTTGATTTAATTGGTGAAACATGAAAATATTTTGGCAATTTACTTAATTTCTCATTTATTAAGAATTTACTGGACATTATGCTCAGTGATTTATTTTGTGCTTTGGAATTACCTGAGATTGAATAACAAAATGGAATAAATTTGTTATATTAGATGTATTTGTGAATGGGTAATGACAAGGTCCATCAGTCAAAAACTTTGTTGTAGAGAGGTTGTTACTAAACTTGTCAAGAGTGGAAATATAATTAACTTACATGTATTGTTAAATTGTGATGTTCCTTGATAAAACTGAATTTGCCTTGTTTGTGTTGTTTGATACAAGATGATCAGATTAAATTATGATGCAGAAATTGATATTTGATTTAATATAAACATTTATTGTTGAATGGGTACATTTTTTATTTATTTATAATGATTTGAGAAGTTACAATATGTTGAGAAGTAAAAAATATGACAAAGTCTAAAGTAATAATTGTTGTTTAAAGTAATAATTTTTAATATAAAAATATACACAGTCAGGCATAATTTGAAAGAGAAACACAAAAATCGTAGTGGCTGTTTGTCTCACACTGACTGCTACTTATCCATTTCTTACAAAATATTGTAATAGTATTTCTCTTAACTGTAGGGACAAAGATAAAATGCATTTTGGACCAGTTTGGAGTGAGGTTTTTTATTGTTTGGACGTTTAAGGTTGAAGAAGGGGAACAAGTTGGGTGATGGAACTCTTGCTATTACAAACAATCCTCCCCCTCCTCATATATCATTCACAGGGACTGGCTGTACCTGCTGAGATAGTGAAACTGTCAGATGTAAATTTGAACTTATAAGCAGGCTATGTTGAATGCATTAACATTA
The DNA here is from genome assembly GCA_028554795.2 of Sinohyriopsis cumingii. Taxonomy (NCBI): domain Eukaryota; kingdom Metazoa; phylum Mollusca; class Bivalvia; order Unionida; family Unionidae; genus Sinohyriopsis; species Sinohyriopsis cumingii. Next base: position 117,564,519 of record CM068830.1, on the reverse strand, counting down.
CCATAATTTAATTCATAAATATTCTTCCTCCACCAGTTATACTGACCATCATGTATAACTTATCTTGTGTTGATAAATGACTTTAAACCCAAAATAACAACAGTGCATATTAATGAGGTGATCATGTTTATTAGCCAAGCTTGTTACCAATATAGAGACTAGTTTAATTTTTATCAGATTTGATGAATAGGCTTTGATTAAGACCATGGATAAGTATAATTATAAGCAAGATCCATGTGTGTAATTTTGCATCTCTCTACTTGAGTTTTCATCACTTTAGCAACTCTGTTCTGATTATATTTTATTAAATTTGGAAAATCGGCTTATATCTTCAAGATATATACATGTAATGTGTTTTAATATGAGCAAAATCTATGCATATTAATAGGTGATCTTGCTTATGATTGGATGAGCTACTTACTACTAAAGAGACAGTATTTTAAACTGGATTTTAATTTAATCAAACTTTATAAATTTGCTAATATCATGAAGATGTTGGATGCTTGTTTCGTATTAGGGAGATGATCTTCCGACTGACAGTTTGTAATATTTTAAAAGTTTTGATCAAACTTGGTAAATAGGCCTTGGTCATCATGGTCTTGATTGAGTATGATTCTAAGTGAAATTCATGCATATTTATGATGTGACCTTGCATTATTTTGGTTGAGCTTGCCAATAATCTAGCAACATTTTGGATCAGATTTTGATCAAACTTTTTGAATAGTTTTGTATTGTTAAGATGTTGGATAAGTTTGATTAAGATCAAGATGTATGTATATTAATGAGGTACTGGTAATCTTCTATCAGAATTTGTATGTTGTTACCACTTTGGAGAATAAATTCTAATTTGAGTTTGTTCCACCATAAGCTCATTAGGTCATATAAAAAAAAGTATGGTTCTGGTTACCCGACTGATCTTATTTTGTATTGCTGGCCTTACATGTGTTTTGGGGGAAAAAATGGGAATAAGAAGAAAACAAAAATTTAGGAGAAAAAAATTATGAGAGGGATGTAACTGCAGTCAAGAGTTAAATTCAGTATGTGATTGATGCTTGTTTTCGAGTTTAAGCTTCATTTAAATATGCCCAGACCCAAAAAATTTGCACCTACCTATCCTAATTTTATCTTATCCACTTTAAATGTTCATGAACATTCAACTACAAATATCTGGCAGTAGGTTATGTTGTAATGGGATACAGATTCGACAGATTAAAAGGCAGCAACTTATTTCTGAACCCAGGGTTTGCCACTTTTTAAAATTAGATGTTAACCCATCTTACTTGTTAGTTAAACTTGAATTCAGTAGCTCAGTTGAGGTAAGTTAAAAATGCCTGGACTCCCATATAAACATAGATGTTAATCCCTACTGGCTGTAGAGTATTCTTGATTGGTTTCTTGATGAGTCACCTTCATTGCTGATAGAATGTAAAATTAAGGAAGATGAGACTGAATTATGTGGAGGCCGTCTGTAACAAGATAACAGGGTGGGATTTCGGATTTACAACAGAACACTTTTGATGGTGATACAGATACAATGTTTAATAATAAATGAGAAAAGAATTATTATTAATTTGTGTGTATAATATCCAGATATTGGATCAGTTAACATAATCTGCACGAACTAAATAATGAAAATACAAATAAATCACCTTACACAGTACAAGGACAAGGGGTGAATGATTGACAATGATTTCACAACGAAATAATGATGTGTTTTACTCAAATAGTAAAACTGGTATTTACTTGTATAGTAAAAGTGTATTCACTCAAATAGTGAAAATGGTGAAAACAAAGGAATAGATGTACAGAATATCGTTACAGTCCCCAAAACACACTGGATATTACAAACCCCAAAGATTAGTCCACAGCTAAAAGATTACATGTATGGAGTTACACACTCCATCACCAGCACACTTGACTACCAGTCACACTGGTCAATCAAGCAATCATCATGCACCAATCTTGGTCAGCAATGCCTGATCACCTGCTACTCGACTATCAACACTTTACTCAGTTCTGCGGCTGCTATGGTTCAGCTTCACAGCTGCTATGGTCAGTTCCTATGGTTAGCTCTACAGCTTGTACCACGATGACTCTGATCACTGGTCACTCCAACCACTCCGATCACTCTGGTCATTCTTTGATCACTCGGGTCAGTCCAACCACTCTGATCACTCTGCTCAGCAGAAAATACATCTAACACCGTGTACTATATGCCTGACACAGGCATATACGATACAACATAATGATGTTATTTACGGTAAGCTACACAGATTGCATTATCGGCATAAAATAATTACAAAACTAGACAAGTTCAGAAGTGAACCCAACCATGCCCGACAAGAATCCTACAGTACTAAACGTTTCTTAAAAATGCAACTTTATTTAGTGCTAATATAAATCTCTTGCTAAGTCACAAACAAGAATAGAAAATATTTGCATGATATTATGTAAGCCGAAGCTATATAGAAAATATACAAAAATAAAACATGGTAGTGCAATAGTTATAACTTATACACTAGAAATTAATAACTCACATACCTCTACAGCTGAAGATGTGCAAGTCCTTAAAGCAGACCGTTCACTGACATGACGTTCCATAATGTAAAGATTTTGTCTTATGGTGAGGCATTTATACACAGATGATGCCACAATACTTGTCTGTGCACTGGAAGTATTTGGTTTTTCCCATCAAAAGCACTTAGCACATGTGGCATAGGATGAACTGAACTCACTATGTCGAAATCTTTGTACGTTATACGTAAATCACCCTCGGGTATTGTTGTACACAAAAGACGCAACCCGAGTACATGTATTTGATAAATAAAAGGATTTATATGATTCCGTGACACTGTCCCTCCCATCTGCTGAGGTGGTCTACTCACCACTGGCCCTATCCTGGTTTTGTTACTATTGTAACTCATCAGAATTGTTCTGGTTGATCCATTTGTTCAACTGGTCCTTACAGGTTGGATCAGTTGATTTATTTGATAACCTGTAAAAAATGTAGCATGCAATATGTTGGACAAACACCTCAACAAGTTTCTAAGAGAATGAATAATCATTGCTTTCATATAAAAATCCTCAGTTTTCCTCTAATATTTCAATAGACTGTAACACCAATAATCACTCTCGACTCGATTTTTCTCTCATGTGAATAAATATTGTGCATGGTGACATGAATAGACTCATAAAAGAAACTTATTGGATTCATAAATTAGATACTTTGTATCCTAATGACCTTAATGCCATTGCACTATATAAAGTTGTATAATTTTTTAATTGATATATTGTATATCCTTTATAACAATATAGTTTTACGTATGACTGTCTATATTTTATTATATTATTTTACTGATTCAGGTTTCATTAGAGACTCATGTATCTTTTATTTACTGTCATTCATATATATATATATATATATATATATATATATATATATATATATATATATATATATATATATATATATAATTGTTATGACAATGCATATCATTTATGATGTTACGTAATGACATAATTGTTATTTTAACATAAAAGACATGATCTGTTTTGAAAACATTTCATGCCTGAAGAAGCATAAATGCGAAACTAGTTGCACAGAATTTTTGGTATTTGTGTTTTTTTATGCCAATAGCTTTAGGATTTTGAATCATTTATAAATAATTATCTTCTTGAAATACGTGACTTGTTAGGTTATAAAAGAAATGTAGAACAAGTCATGACAATCACATCGTAGCCTATGGGGCTACATGAATCTAATAAATGATAGGCCAGACCTAGCATTCTGGTGGCCCATGGTCCAAGAGCAGAAGAATTGCCAGTTCCTGAATTCATAGTCACAAGATGTGCATTTGCACATGATTATCAGTATCAACCCCAAACTAATGTTATTCAAACAAACAAAGCCAATGGATGTTTTGATTTTATAAAGAGATACTTTTTGTTGCAGGGAGGTTTGTTTGTACAATTTCAAGTCATGCCTGAGAGGGCATATGACATTTGCCATCAAAATAACAAAATAAATTGAAGTGTGTCATGTATGCAGCAAACTAGACAGAATAACACCATACTTACATATTTACTTCTCTCATGCTTTTTAAAAAGCATTCATATACTTTGTCTAGTCTTGCATCTGTTGCCCGTCACCTCCTACATTGATGGATCGAAATAAGCTAAACCACCCGTGTATGGCTACAGTATTTTACTCATTTCTTGTGGGCTTTGGGCAGGGGTTGTGTCAGAAGGTCAGATTTATTTAAAATTTAAATACAGTGGAATATTAAAATATATTATGACAAATTATTTTATGTGCATATATAGCAAAAAGACTAAATGTATTTAACAGATTTTATGTAATGACCTGTTCAAAATCAATGAAACAGCTGTTTTTCTAGAATTTATTTATATACCACAGGAAGCAAACAAAATCTGCTATGCATAGCTACATGTCTGTTAGTCATTATTTTGCATTCTGCAGCTATGGTTAAAGCCTTGGTAAATATAACATTTCAGTATTATATGGCTTATGTTAGGCAGATGCAACAACAAATTACAGGTAAATATGCGTAGACACTATTAAATGTACACCATGTCTCAGAAGTGCAGCAGATGCCCATCCATAAGAGGTGACCATGGGACTGGGGGAAAGAGGGTTCAAAGTGACACTGCTACAGATTAGGCAGTATTTGAAATTTCTAGGAATTGATAATTTGAGATAACTGAAGATGCTCAAGTATAATTTTAATTAATGAAGAATTACAGCAATTATAAAATGTCAGAATAAGAGAATATTTCTTAAATTAATGAGTTGTATTTGACCTTCATGGCTTGTGGCAGTCTTTTACATACATGAATGATATACATTTTGTAATTTCAGAGGACAAATTTACACAAGCACGATTTCCAATGAGCACACAAAATGGTGTCATGCCAATATTTCTTCTGAAGAGACGTGGAATATGAAGTGCTGTCATGGAAGAATATCTGACATACACAAAGAGGAGGCTGGTTAGTAAAAGAAAACTTTTTACCACTTTCACTTCAGTAAAAAGCATGGATCAGACTGTAGGCAGTGTAGACCCAGATCTGCAGTTGTATGCTGCACTGGCAGACCTTATACTTAGCAGTCCTTTTTAAATCAAGTATAACATACGGGACGTAGATACTTATCTGTCACACAATTATGTGATAGGAGATATTTACTCTCTACTGTAGATATTGTGAGTATGTTTTCACAGATTATCCTTGGCTTCCAAAATGGGGAGAAGCTACTTCTTCTCCAAGGCAGAACATGGAGAAGTGAGAGATCTTTGGGGAGACTTGATGAGTTTTTATCATGACACTAAAGTGTAGGTAATACAGGGGATGACAGTTGTCATTTTCAGCCACTCAGAGCACTAATCCAGTGAATGCTTCAGTAACTCAAGAGCATAAGAAAGGACAAGGTTTGAGAAGGGACGATTCTGGCCCCCAGTCAGATTCATATGAAACTCATATAGATAAAAGAGGTCACTCTCTCTTTCAAAAATATATATTTAATTCTTATCCCAGATGACTTTTAATAAATAAAATCTACTATTAAAAAGCCAGTGGTTTTATCCTCTGTTGTGGAACTTATTTTCATGGACTATAGACAGTATGGCTAACATGTCACTGTGATTGCCAAAAAGAGATACATCTAAAATTATGCATTTACACACAGTATGCCTAATAGTGAATGATAGTATACAGAAGTGTCTTTTTGTTTTGCAGCATTGTCTGAATGATATGTTCTTAAATTTAGCATGGATACCTCTGACACCTATTTTAGTCAAAAATAGCATTATCAGCTGTTTTTTTTAAATTGATTTGAGCATCATTCCTCAGTGTGCCTCTTCTGTATTTAGCTGTTCTCATTCAGATACAGTTTGACCCCACTGCAGCATGCTTCGTTATAGCTTGAATTTGGCTGCAACATGATGGTGGCGTGGCTCCCCAAAATTCATATATTTGTATGTATGTAAAGTTTTCTTTTTTCAAAGTAAGAAAGAACTAATTTGAAAAAAGTTCCTTATCATTATGACCATGCACAGTTTATCAGGCACTCTCATGATTCAGTTGAATCCACATAGTGCTGCTAGGCAATTCCTGCATATGATGCACAGTTTATACAGGCACTATCATGGAGCATTCTAACCTACATAGTGCTTCTAGGCACTTCCTGCATACGATGCACAGTTTAAACAGGCACTATCATGGATCAGTCTAACCCACATAGTGCTTCTAGACACTTTCTGCATACGATGCACAATTTGAACAGGCACTATCATGAATCAGTTTAACCTACATAGTGCTTCTAGACACTTCCTGCATATGATGCACAATTTAAACAGGCACTATCATGGATCAGTCTAATCCACATAGTGCTTCTAGACACTTCCTGCATACAATACACAATTTAAACAGGCAGTTTCATTCATCAGTCTAATCCACATAGTGCTTCTAGACACTTTCTGCATACGATGCACAATTTAAACAGGCAGTCTCATTCGTCAGTCATATCCACATAGTGCTTCTAGACACTTCCTGCATACAATGCACAATTTAAACAGGCAGTTTCATTCATCAGTCTAATCCACATAGTGCTTCTAGACACTTCCTGCATACAATGCACAATTTAAACAGGCAGTCTCATTCATCAGTCTAATCCACATAGTACTTCTAGGCACTTCCTGCATACGATGCACAATTAAACAGGCACTATCATGGATCAGTCTAACCTACATAGTGCTTCTAGACACTTCCCGCATACGATGCACAATTTAAACAGGCACTATCATGGATCAGTCTAACCTACATAGTGCTTCTAGACACTTCCTGCATATGATGCACAATTTAAACAGGCACTATCATGGATCAGTCTAACCTACATAGTGCTTCTAGACACTTCCTGCATACGATGTACAATTTAAACAGGCACTATCATGGATCAGTCTAACCTACATAGTGCTTCTAGACACTTCCTGCATGCGATGCACAATTTAAACAGGCACTATCGTTGATCAGTCTAACTCCACATAGTGCTTCTAGGCACTTTCTGCTTATGATCCACAGTTTAAACAGGTACTGTCATGGAGCAGTCTAACCTACATAGTGCTTCTAGGCACTTCCTGCATATGATGCACAATTTAAACAGGCAGTCTCATTCATCAGTCTAATCCACATAGTGCTTCTAGACACTTCCTGCATACAATGCACAATTTAAACAGGCAGTCTCATTCATCAGTCTAATCCACATAGTGCTTTTAGGCACTTCCTGCATATGATGCACAATTTAAACATGCAGTCTCATTCATCAGTCTAATCCATATAGTGCTTCTAGGCGCTTCCTGCATATGATGCACAATTTAAGCAGGCACTATCATGGATCAGCCTAATCCACATAGTGCTTCTAGACACTTCCTGCATACGATGTACAATTTAAACAGGCACTATCATGGATCAGTCTAACCCACATAGTACTTCTAGGCACTTTCTGCTTATGATGCACAATTTAAACAGGCAGTCTCATGGATCAGTCTAACCTACGTCGTGATGCTAGGCACTTCCTGCACATGATGCACAATTTATATAGACATTCACATGGATCATCAGTGTAACTTGCATAGTGTCGCTAGGTGTGTGATATCCAGCTTGTTGCCTCAGTTTCCAAGTGATGTCTCGTCACTTGTCCTCAAACCTTTGCCACCCAAAGGGAGCCTCTACTCAGGGACAGCTCAGACTGAACATGATCTTACTCATGATGTGCTGCAAGTGTTGTGAGCCATCATCTTCGACCATTTTATCCTGCTACTTTGTAGGTAGCACAAGATATATCGGCTACACTATCTTTATCAAAGCACAACAAAATTGGCTATGCCCTCCTTGTTCCTCTACAACACGTGCTTGGTTTGTATCACCAACATTAGGTGATGATTGACTAAGGAAAAATCAAATTTCAGTTGCTTCCAGAATCTTACAGAGTTACTGATGTTTTGGGCTGCTTAAATCATTAGATACAAGTCCCAAGCATCTATTGATACTTTATATCATAGATGCCATCACTTAGATTGTAGAAAGTAGTTCTACAAGCCCTATACAACAGATTTCCATTTGGATATCCAGCAGTTGATATGTAACATCGTGACCATGGGCTCAATGTTGGATCTAGTGTCTGTGACGATCTTCCAATAGGTAACACATCTTACCATCTTATCAGTGTGAATCTTAGTGGACATGCCTGTGAGCCTTTTTCAGAACAGCCCACTTCTTAAACATCGAGGCCCAACATATAATTTCCATGGCTGTAATAGTTGCTCTGATCTTAAAATGTCTGGAATAAGATGCAACACTTTCTACCTACACCTTTCTTAAAGTCCAGTATAAGGGCATTCTACACTTGCAGCCTTAATCATCAAACCTCCTCCTTAGTTATCAGGTTGGCAGAATCAGCAAACAAGTCCCCAATGATATCTTCTTTCCTTTCATCACATTATCAGATACATTATAAGGATTTGCAAGGCAATCAGGAAAAGATCACTGGGACATCTCATGAGCACAGGTCACTGGGAGCAGTCCTATAAAACTTACAACTGTCAAAAACCACAGTTCTCCCTTACTAAAGTGGAAAAGAGGCAAATGGAGACATGATTATTTTCACCAGGGTTTCTCCCCATGAGACCATCTATCTTAAATGACATCATTTTCACATACACACACCCATTATCACAGTTCCTGGTAGGGGGAAGGCTCCAATCTTTCACTGCTGAATAGGGAAGATTTGCCATAATGACATATGGATCCAACAGGCATTTCCCAGGACTTGGAATATCAGCACACCTCTTCCCTTAGTCCAGAGTTCCTTCAGCTATAAACACATGACTTTTTTATTTGGTTGTCATTCTAAGCACATTCAATTAACTCTTTTACATTCATTGGTTCATGATGGAATGCAGTAGCATGTTCTAAATGCCATCCAGTGGGTAGACTACACATTTAGTGTGGACTTAAAACAAGTCCCCACTCACACAGCTTCCAGGAAGTTCCTGTGTTTTGCCTACAAATCAACAGGCTACAAAACAGCAGACAAGTTGTATCTTGGAGCAAGACATGATATTGTTACTTTCCTTCTCATTCTCATTTCTTATGTCAGACAGGACATCTATGACCTTGTACCATTTCTAAATTTTGGTCATCTAGGCCTGGAATCCAACATTCAAGTGAACAGTGAATGGATAGTCACATCAATATGGGGTTTGCACCAAAAGTCTTCTAGTGGTTCCCAGTTTGTTTTAAATGAAAATGGTGCCAGTCTTATATCTAATTTGGCTGCCACTGCATTTATTTTGAAAATCTTATCATTTAAGAATATCAGAAATGGTTTCAACAGTCTGCTGTTAAAAGGAAGAAATGGTCTCGTCATAATATCCTGGAAATTCTTTTCAGAAATTAGATCAGTCTCTTCAACTGACTCTTGTTTCAGACATGTTAATCAGTTTTTTAGAATCTGCTGAGAGATGCTGCGATTTAAAGTTAATGCAAATAAACCTGAAGTGACTGGATTTAATCAACATACATTGTTAATCAGGCTTGTGTTAAGAGGTGCACAATCATTCTTTTGTATCATTGTATTCCTTAAATTGCTTTGAGGAGAATGATCCATCCTGAACCCTGTTGTTCAAAACAAAGATTTTCAGATGTTTTCAGAGTGAACTTCTTAATTGTTGTCACAGATTTCGTGGCAGTTGCCTTTCACAATACTGATATGTTTACAGGTTCTGCCATTTTGATATGACATCATGTGATGTAAATGATGATATCATAAATATTTGAGGAGAGCAAATAACGTACCTCAGCACTGCCAGGAGTGCTGTTAGCAACTCTCCTGCACTTTACAATGCATGAGCCCTGGTTAATCATTCCTCTTGTGTATGTGGGATATAAAATTTTGAATATATTCTAAGTAAAGAACACTCAAAAGCTTTTAATTTTAAATTACTTATAGATCAAATTACTGTTGTTATTAGGAAGCAAATATGAAAAAATTGCAGGGTTCAGCAAATTAGGTTTTCACAGTAAGCCTCATTTTCATATGTTCATTCATTTCACAGAGCCAGATTTAAAATTTCAATGCACCTTATTCACTTTGCATATATTATATTGCTTTAAATGTTTTCATATTTTTTTTCATCAAAATATATCAGCAATCATTAATGTATGTGCTCCTGTATTGAATTTAAAGGCATTTTTCTTTCCAGAGTGAGTTAGAGACAGTGGACAGGGTACATGTGGTGCTGGGAAATGAGTCATGTGACCTTGATTCTGCAGTGGCTGCTCTGACCTATGCCTTTTATCTGCACCATGTAAGAATATTTTTCTTCTCCATGTTTTATACTGATGATATTTCTCTCTCAAAGAATGTCCTATTACATTATTTGCATGTAGCACCATAAATTGTTGTCTTAAATGTTCAACAGTTAAGGCTGTAATATTTACACATAAACAGCTGAATTTGGGTTAATGCTTATAAATGTTTACAAAATCTGTTACCATGTACACTGACATGCACATTGTACATCTGGTGTTAGTTTACAAAGTACATCAAACTGCATTATCAGTTTATTCAATATTCAGTTGTGTAGCAGTAAAGAACCAAATCATGGTGGTCCTAAGGATGTTTTATCTAAGGTTTCAGATATAGTCAGGAAAAGTCGTATCTTTCAAACTGAATCCTGTCAGAACTTAAAATCTGAATTTTGTAAGAATAAGAAGTTTAAAACATGCAACAAAACAGACAACCAGGTTCTGAGCATACTCATTGGCAAGGACATAACATTTAAATGGCTGTTCGAATGGTGGAAAGGTTGAATTTTGAACAGTTTAATTAAATGGCATTGTTTCAGTTATTTCATACCATGAACATATTTAAATATGCTTGGAGATCATGAAGCCTTACATATTGTTATTTTATACCAACCACCATCAGACAGCTGCAACATTGAACAACAATACAGAATCAACAGAACAGATGTGAATACTAATGGCCTGCTGACATATTTTGTGTATTTATACTTTTATTATGGGCGCGGTGCAGCTTACCTAGTTCTAGTTTATGCATATGTTTGGTTGTGCACCACTGCAGTAGAACTTAATCTACTTCAAGTGCTGCATCTGCAAATTTTTTGTTTCAGTGTTCTGTTGTTTCATGTCTTTTTTAGGTCAAAGACAAAATTTTGTTACAAAAGTACTCTGCAAGTTCTTTGAGTGATACCATGTATTGTGTGATTCATGTTTCAGTTATATAAGTTTGGCTGCATTTGCAGTTACTTGATGACAAGACTTTTAAGCTCATGTTCTCTAGTTACAATCATTGTGAAATTCATTGAATAATATTGCAAGCAAAGTCGCTCACTTATATATTGTTATTCAGATGTTTCAGAAATTATTCATTGTATTTCCACTGATGAACTGACTTTTCTAACCTGGATCCCTTCTTCCTATCAGTTTCCCCCACCTGCCCCAGAACCACAGCAACAGTTTCTGCTGTCTGAGGGTCCAGAACTCTGTCTTTAAAGTTAACAGAGAGTTCTGATAATGTGCCATCTTTAATGAAATAGAAATCATTTAATGATAAATTTTTTCGAGTCAAACTTTATTCTAGCAAATTGACAAGAATTAAATAATTTAAAATTTTGCATAAGAAAAATGGAAGACTTATTTAGGGAATTAGTCATGAATATATAAAATGTCAAATAATGAAATGCTTTTAAAACCTTGGTTATAAAATGATCATTTTCATCTTTATTTTTTTTTGTTGTAAACAGTAATGTACACTACATGGAAAACTTGTGTGTTTCCCTTTTTTTGATTTTCTTTGTCCTGGCTTTTTAATTTTACTAATGCAACATATATTTCAACTTAAATTTCAGTCTAGAAACCAGTAATCTGATTTGCTAAAATTTAAGTCTGACTTAAAATAAACCAATAAAAAGTTTTGAATCTAACCATAATTTTACAGCTTATGGCCATGACTGGGGCTTGATCACAAAATGCACGGGAAGGTTTTATTGTAGTATGGAAAATTCACAAATGATGAAAATTAACTTCAGTGTCAGAAATTTACAGAGACTTTACAGTCATAAAATTTCTCCTTGTGCAGTGTTTAGAAGTGAACATTCTCTGATTTTAACATTTTCTTTTCATTACAGAAGAGTGTAAAAGATATAGGAGTGTTGTACCTGCCTGTTCTCAATATCACATCAGACCAGTACCGACTGCGGACAGAAACAGTCTATTTTCTGGGAAGGCTGAACATCAAACAAACTGACCTAACCTTTCGAGATGACATTGACCTTCAGACTCTAAAGGCCACTGGAAAGTTAGACTTGACACTAGTTGACCACAATGTACTGGTGGTACATGACCAGAGCCTGGAAGATATGGTTACTACTGTGATTGACCATCGACCCAGAGACAGACAGGAAAAGGCAGGGTAAGTAAGCTTTCATTGCAGAATTTTATCCAAGTGTTATCCAACAAATCTTGGATACATTTTAATATCTTTCATAGATCTTTCAACCATTCCATTGGTCTAGTGGTTAGAGTGTCCACCTCGAATGCGGGACGTCACGGGTTCAGTCCAGGCTGAGTCATACCAAAGACTTATAAAAGTGGTACTAACAGCTGCCTCACTATGTGCTCAGCATTAACACATTAGTATTAGGACTGGTTGGACTGGTGTCAGAATAATGTGACTGGGTGGGACATCATGCTACAAGTCTGTGGCATGATACCACAGTGCTAGACATCACTATCAACTGTCACAGTGCAGACATCGTAGCAATGTGACTGAAAAATTGTGAACACATTAACACTGGAGGTTTTTGTCATTTTGACCTGAAATTCGAGTAGGAAACACACTTTGAGAACTATTTCTGAATACATCCTAATACATCAACTTCTCCAGTGACCTAATGCCTAGTTGTGTTAGAAACATCATTTTTCATTGACTGTTTGGCTTGCGAATGAACAGAAGGGTAAAAGTTGGAGTTCTTATTTTTTTATTTTTTTTTTGCTCAACGGACTCATTATTTTCGTATCAAGACCACTCTTTATTTCAAATGCTCATCTTTTCCTACTTTTTGCAAAGCTTCATCTGTTTGTTTGCAGTTCATACCAGTCTGCCTTAGATCTGAGACCAAAAGGTCTAAAACTCTGACGCAAAATTGGATTCTGACAATGGGTGAAATTTGGGTGGAAAATAATCAGGTCCAAAAAATTAGGTGTTTCCCTCTGTATTTTGTAGTGCAACTAAAACGTTCAGATTATTTGGTATCATTGTGAAGCTACATCTGTCTGCCTTTCTATAAAACCACCCACTTTAGTGTATCATACATGACCTTGATGCTACAGAACTCGGCAATAGGCTACTACCTCCTGCCACGTTAACTCATCGCCAGGGGTTAATGTGTTAAAGCTATGTTAAAAATCCAAATCACACACACACTTCATAGGTCCTTCAATTTTTGCGTACATCTTTTCCTTTATTGCACCCTTATGAATGTATGTTTTGTCACTAAATAATGATGTGCAAGACAGACCTTATCTTAGTTGTATTCCCTGGGGCTCCCTGAGAGATTTAAAAATCAGATTTATATGGACATGTTTTGATGTCTTATTACCAAAAGTAATACACCATAGCCACCACTTTCTCACATGCACTGTGCAGTGCTGTGACTGCAAAGCCATTAGATTAACAAATGCAGATAAAACTGAGGTTTCCAGTTGAAATTGAAATTTTTTATACATGATTTCAGAAATCAAAGAAACATGATTTAACCCATTCATTACTATTCTTTTGATTTTATCTGAATATTGCTAAATGTGAAGATCAGGTGCCACTGTTTCTTGTGAATCCAATTATAATATAAATTGTGCATGGTATGTGTAAGACCTGCCGTTTTTATTTACTGTCTTTATTCCCATATATATTCATCATGTTACAACAAGTAAATAACTGTCACAGCTTTTGAATGGAAGAAGAATGTTGTGTCAGAAAACTGGTTGAAAAAGTGGAGTAAGTTCTAATGAAGTCAGAAATGCCAAAAGTCTCCCCCAAAAAGAGTGGACTATCAGGATTTATATTTTTGAATTTATTTATTTTCTTGAGTGAATATAAAAAATTTACATTTATTTTGCCCATTCATTGAGCTTTCATATCAACTAATAACCTTTAAAGCAACGTTGACCTATAGGGTAGAGAGTTCCATAATATCTGTCTTTAGTACCTTTGCCACATCATGCAATTACCGTATATACTCGCGTATAAACCGAAAAATTTAGGAAAAAATAAGGCCTGGAAGAAGGGGGTTCGGCTTATCTGCGGGCCAAGGTCCAAGTCTGAAATTTTCAACGCTTTTTCCCCTCGATTTCCAGTATTTATTGTTTCTTTCGATCGTCGAAGATGAGATCACATGCCTAATGATGCCACATGGCTCATAAGATTTGTGCTGTCGTGAAGTGAAACAAATATTTTTTTTCTAACTTATGTGGTAGGATGATGAATGAAAAACATGTTTTAACGTACTTGACGTCTATTTGACAGATGTCCATCCACCAGAAAATGCAGCCATACGTGTTATTTGAGCCATGGTGGTATGTGTATTTTCCAAAAGAACCGCCATATTAGTAATCTCCAGTCAAGTATTTAACCCTCAGCTAATCAGTAATCATTAAACTCTACGCTATCATACAAATGCATGCTAGCTTATTTCAGTGTAAATATGAAAAGAATCTACGTAAAAAAATAAAAGAATTACGATACTGAAGGTATATACGACAAACATTTTGATCGAGAATAGAAATACATGTATGATAGTCTTAAAGGAACAATAGCGAGAGGCTCCATAGGGGTTTGTTGCGCGCACGCTTAGGAAGGGTAAATAACAGGGCAATATATGAGTCAGCGTGAATAATTGTAAAACAATATAATTTGTGGGATTTCTTTGACAGGTGTTTTAGAAGTAACCGGCAGCCACAGTTTATATACTACTGTTGTTCAGTTGTTTGTAAAGCAAAGTGGTTTGTTAGCGGTAGAGTATTGTACAATAGCTACCATATGCTTAATCTGTGGTAAATGCCTCGGGGATAATAGGTTTGTTTTGTTGTACAATGCCAATGACTTTACTAATACATGCCGACTCTCAGATATATTGTTTAATGAGATATGGTAGTGGACAAACTTTTTAAGGACAAGTTATGAAAGATGTGGGCAGAATGGGTTTGTTCAGGGGCTGTGAAAATGACAAAAGGCGGGAATTTATTGAGGCCGGACATCAATTTGGTCGCCAAGTGGGTAAAAGAAGCGTGGGACTCAATTCCATCGGAAATGATTGCAAAATCATTCAGGAAGTGCTGTATCAGCAATGCCACGGATGGAACAGAGGATGATGCTATATTTCAATCTGACAATGACAAGGAGAGCGAGAAGGAGAACGACACACTATCGTATGACCATGATGACAATGATGATGTATATGATGAAAGCACGCCCGTAACAGAAGCCGAGTTTCGTGAACTGTTTGGCGAGTCTGATACAGAGCCAGATTTTGAAGGATTCTAAAAGTGATAGAACTTTTGTAATTCATGATTTTAGAATGAGGATTAATTAAATTTCCATTAAGACTTAACACTTTAGAATTGTTTTTATTTCAACATATAAATTAGCTTTCTTACTTTCATTTTATTTAATAATGTGATTTGCCTAAATAAACGTATTCAGAACTCACTTTGTGCATCTTGTGATGTACCGGTAGTCTAGAAATGATGGGTCAGCTTATATGCGGGTCATGCACTTTATAACAGTTTTACCAGTTCAGTTTGGGTGGTGGTGGCTTATACGCGAATGGGCTTATACGCGAGTATATACGGTAGTCATATGATTGGAATGGCAGAAAATGTTATACAGTAGTCACAGACATGTGGAAATAGTTAGAGTCTGCAGTCCAGGCTCTAGATAAGCAGGATATTCACATATTTTAGGCTAGTAAATTGATTATAAAGAGACAATAAATTTATTTTGGAGCATTCACAGTATGCAAACAGTTTAATTTGAAGCATTACATTTCAGGTTGTCAGTGTATTTACTGCTCCAGTTAGCTATAAAGTGAATGTTTTAATTATGGCAAATTTGAGAGTAAATTATTAAAATAAACAATGCTTTATTTATAGAGGGTGACTCATCAGTCAAGGACTATTCTCCTTGAGGCCCTCTGAAGGAGAGTATAACAATGCACATTATATGAAGATAGAAATAATTACTGTTTATTTTAACATGTTTAGTATTAAAATACTAAATTCCATGATCTAATTAGAAACACATACATGCTCATGATATTTCTTCTTAAATACTGTAATATTTTCAGCAGATTTTACATGTAATGGAAGCTTTTTCCATGGAACTGTACCAGAGTATTGGAAGCTCTATTTAAATTGCTTTGTTCTTGGTTTTGGTGCTAGAAGGTTTCCATGTGATATTGATCTCAACTGGTATTGTGTTGAAAAAGGCCTGAAGAAGTCCTGAAGATACTCTGGTGCAATTCCATGTAGACATTTATATAAAAGCACTGCCTTGTGAAAGTCTATCCTGTCATATATTGTGAACCATTTGAGTTCTGTAAACAATGCTTTTGAGGGATGATCAATAGATGTGTCAAAAAATATGCATGTTGCTCGTTTCTGAAGTTGATAAATCCAGTCAAGCTAAGATTTAGCACAGTTTCCTCATACATTTGAACAATAATTCATTGTTGGAAGAATATATGACTTGCAGTATATATTGTGAGTTTCCATAGGTAAATATTTCTTGATTCTGCTGAGTAGGACAATTTTGGGTGACAGTGTTTTACTAAACTTATCAATATGGTCATTCCATAATAAATTATTATCTATGGGCACACCTACAAGCTTTTCATGTTTGACATTTCTGATGGATCATTATTTATTGCAAGAGATAGTTCTGGGTTCCCTGACTTGTGTAGCTTTTGTGATGTCCCCAAATTCGTACGTTTTGTTTTACCTTCATTAATTACCATCCTATTTTGTTGTGCCAAGTTTTGGACTTGAGTTTAACCTCATTTGGATAACTTCAGTATCAGAACTAGATGTATACAAGGTTGCATCGTCTGCAAACATACATATATATATATATATAACTCCCATTAGTCATCATCTGCTTCAGCTTAAGACCTGCTGCTAAAATTCATTATTTGGAGTTTTCTGAACCATCTCTTTGTATATTTCCAAGCTTCTGATAAACGAACCTTAACAATTGTTTATAAAATCTTAGCCTTAGTCTTATCTCTAAATTTTCTGTATTTATTTCTCTTCATGCTCGTATTTTTCTGGAACTAATATTTATTTGAGGTTTATTGTCAAGGTCATGTACTAGACTGGTGACTTTTCAGCTGTAAGCCAGATTAGTCACATTTAAAGATGGCATCTTAATCAAAGAACCAACTGTCGCACGATCGAAGAGTGTTTATGCCATGAATTCAGTTGCATCTGCCACATGTGTTTAGCATAAAATGTGGTTTATGTTTATAATTAGAAAGTGTTGATATAATATTCTAGTTGCCATATTATGAATCCAAAGGTTGCCAGAGGGTGCCCAATTGGCAATTTTCACTTTTCAATTCTGTTTTAGTTGCAGGTTGGAATGCTGGTATTTCTCCATTAGTCAGGGTTTTACTTTGGCTTTGAAATGATAGTACAGTATGTATTTGATTATGGTGAGCACACTCATTAAATAGATCTGATTTAGTTTTGGTCAATAATCAATTTCGTTGAGACTCTGATATCATAAGCTGTGTTTTAATGTGTTTTCAAAGTGTCCTTCTGAGACAAAAGAAAAGAAAGACATTAGTTCCAAACCAGGTAGAAAAATACGCATTTTACTGAAATATTGTCAAGAGGTATGCTATCAGCAGCAGTCACATCTGAGGACAAAATTAGGCTACTTTGAAGTGTTTTTAGGTTGTGGAAGTAATTAGTCATTGAATCTTTTCATGCCGTTCTTTTAGGAGATCATCACTACATACATTGGGACCTCTCTCTAAATCTGGATGAACATAATGAATAATGTGTTTTAAAGCAGTTTGATTGTGCTTTTTCTTTCAGATTTTGAACTGAGCATGCTTTAAAGGTTCAATTATAAATCTTGACAAATGCATGAAGTTATTTTTAGTTAAATGCAGTTAAACTGATTGTGGGAGAATTAAATCCTGTACTACTGAAGGAAACTATAACATTACAGATGTATAAAAAAACCACTTAGATTTGCCATGGGCTGGAAATATTGATTTTCTAGATGATTCATAAAGCTTCATCTGTCTACTATGTACCAGCTGTCAGTCAATTACTTCACTTTCAGAATTCCAATAAACTGTTTACACTTCTTACTATTTACATTTTTGCCATTATTTTGAATAGCACAATCAATTTTTTCACCGGAGTGTTTAGAAAGAAGGCTTGTGAAATTTAAATTTTGAAAAAACTTTAAATAATTTGCACTTGTTGTAAAATTTTATTGAAGTTAAGAACTAATGTACTTATCAGTTGTGAAATTTTCTTTTCTTTAATCTTACAACTGTAGAAAGGGGATGCATCTAGTTCTAACATATACAGTATAAATAAGGATTCTTGTACTTACATCTGCATGCATGTTTAATTAACACAAATAAATTGAAATCAGTAACATAGATATATCACAGATTCATGATTGATATAAACTTCAGAGACATCTGACACATATTTTTGTCAACATTCATGGCAAATAATAGTAATGCATCATGAAATCATAGCCACTGAAGAGGAAAAAATATTTATTACCAATTAAAATGGACAGTTAACCACACTGAAACAAGTTTAGGCCTTGAACTTAAATTCAAGTAAACATCATGACAAAAATAAGGTAGACAATAGAATTTCCAAGAATAAAACCAGCCCTGAACTCAAATCCAAGTAAACATATGTAAAAAAATGACATTAGTCAGTAGACCCAAACTCTGACCGTCAGTTACTGACAAAGGTCAACCACACAATACAAATTAAATTTACATAGTAATATAAAAAGAATGTGTAATTAACATGTTCAAGTTTTTTCAGAAAATGCATCAAAGGTCAATTGGGGATGTACAGGTAAAACCCATTATAATGTGATGCTTGGGGTCCAAAGATAAACATCACGATATAAGCGGGATCCTGTTAACAAATTTTTTTGAAAAACTTCCTCAAAGAAAATGTGCATTGAAATTTCAATATCATTTTTAACTAACCTCTTGATCATATATCGTTTGTTTTGTTCACTGGGTTTCATCAGACATCAAATATTCTTCAATTTTGAATTGTATACATGCCAATATGGCAGAAACAGTGCATGGTGAAGCTAAGGCAATATTAAACGCAGTGCTGGTATTAAAAATCTGCAAGGGATACGAATAATGGGCTTTTCCGAGAGCATGTACTTAGGATGTTAAAAAGAAAGGTTACCTTAAATTAAAAAATGGAAGCCATGCTGCCATCATGTTATAAGCAGAATCGCATTATAATAGGTTTTCCCTGTATATAAAAGAGTGTTTTATCGATATGGTCAAAATTCCTATATTAATATCAGTCTTTGGGAATCATTGATCAGAGTTTTTAGTTGTGTTTAGATAGAATTAGAGAGGAATCATTAATTTAAAATATTCATTGGAATTACAATGTGTTCATTGACATTTTGGATCAAAACACTCATTTGGAATTATTGTGAATTCATTTAAAGACATTCTGGATTATATCATCATGATACATCAAGACTATTGGTACATTAGCACATACAAGACTGTTGGTGCATTAGCACATTCAAGACTTGGAATTCATTAGGAAAATTCAGTGCTTTTGGATTTGTGATAGAACATTTAGGATTATTTGGGATTTAATTCACAATACTGTGTTTTCCTTTTATTTTTTACTATGTATTATAGGGCAGTAAAATACATTTGTTAAAGTTTACAAAACATGTTGGTCTTGCTTCTTTCTGTTACTTAGTTTAAGACCATAGAGTTGTAACATTATTATTAGTCTCCCACTCTGTGAAATTTAACATTACAATTGTAGTTGTGTTTTTCAAACTGTAATCATGAAGCAAATAATCTTGATTTTAGGTTTTTGTGACTATGATTCTATTGCAATTGTAATGAAATATTTTTGATCACCACATGAACTTTTATCAGTCGAATCTCCATAATGCTGGAAATCTGATTTTAAACACATTTGGTTGTGAATGCCTCAGGTCTGGAAATGGCTTACTGTGACATCAATGAATGATATTAAACATAATTAATATGTTGTTTGAAATGAAGCCAAGTTTTTCACATGTGTGAAGAAGGCCTTGCTTATTCACAACTTTATGGTCATGATAAGGCAATCTTGTTCATCTTCACAGTCAATATTCAGTGCCCTTTACACGAGATGATTGCATATTTTGGTATTATAAACTTTCCCAGTATTTGGGGTTCTTTACAAATCATAACCAGAAATTGTCTTGGAAGAGTGTAAAATAGAATTTGTTGCTCACTCACATCTAAAATTTCTTCACATAAGTGTTTTGATGATGAAACATTTTCAGACTTGTAATGCCAGAAATGAGGCAAGCTACCTCTACATTTTTAAGTGATCTTCATTATATAAAGACAGTAGCACATTATCAGTTTGAATGATAGAATTAAAGCTTTCGCCCAGGCAGAAGCTTCGAAGATTTCATCAATGCCAGTTTAATTCACACAAAAAATGGGTATCCAACATAACATTTGCCATGTAACTAAGGCTGTATTTCTTAATCATAATATTGATGTATTAGTCATTGATATTTATACCCTGATAATATATTGATCCACATTTCCAAGATACTGATTGAAAAGACTATTCACTATCTGGCTCCTTTTTTATATGCCTGCAAGAAAGCAGAGTGTCTTATGTTATGATGTCTGTTACCAATACCATTTCAGTACACAACTTAAGTTCTCCACATTTACATTGTTGATGGTTTGAACATAGACTGTGTCATGTCTGGTTTTAACATGTCTGTGGCATGATGTGCCAGTGCTAGACATCACTTTAAACTGCTGCAGTGCAGACATCGTAGCGATATGACTGACAAATTATTAAAGTGATGTTAAAAATCGAAATCACACACACATGTATGCATGCACACACATGCACACACACACAGATTATGATTGGTTGTAGAATAATGCACCTGCAGATTATGGTCTATGTTATTTATTCTTCTGAATAGCTCTAACAAACTGCACAGACCCAGATCTACTGGTGCATTATGTAACAGCAGATCTGGGTGTGTTCAGTTTGCAATTTGGCTTGTCTTACAAGCAAGTATATTCACTAGCAAAAGAACAATGTCTTAACTTGCTAACTCTAAGAATATTTTCAAGCAGATAATGAAAATGTATTACTTGCTGTGGTTTCTTAAATTCTAAGCCCAGAAAACTAATCACACCTTGTGATATACATTATCAATAGGTCATGTAAGTTACAATCTTCTATAACATATATTTTCTCCTTTTCATCAAAGATAGGTGAATGCCACATGTTTCTGTATTGATTTCTGCTACAGAAATACAGTACAGTATGGAAGAAAATGAAAGCTGTTAATGCATTCCATGACCCTTGTTAGTGCCTTGCGATTGAGTAGATCAAATAGATAAGAATCAGGCTGGTATATTAGCATTTTACTACTAAATATTTTGTTCCTAAAAAAAAGAAAAATCTTCTCAAAATGACGGGACCAAGTTCTATTTATGGATCCCAGCTGTTTGTTTGAATTAAACAACAATAACTGGTGCTAGAGCATGCACAGAAAACCATGATTAAATATGTTTCCTGATATCTTGTTCCTTGTTGCTTGCATCAGCTGATGAGACAAGACCTAAGACCATTGCATTAGCTAGTGGTTTTAAGAACAAAAGATGAGCATCAGTCAAGAAATGGGTGAACATAAAATAGAGGATTATATGGGTTTGGGAGGCCATGACTGGTTGATAATGAAAGTCAGAATTAAGAAAAATCATTTGAAAGCTGATCTTATAATTAATGGAAATGGGATAGAGAAAGGTCCTGCTCTTTTACTCTAAGTTTGCCTTTTTTCACAAGCAGAATTTGGGAACGTTGATTATATAGTAGCTGTTCATTCCTTTGGTGTGGAAAGGGTGTTCAAAGTTTTAAGCACTTGTAGTTTTAAAAATAATACAGTGGTTCGTATTATTTATAATATGAATATATTGAGTTCTCAGTATTATGGTGCTTCCTTAGGTTTATTATTAGAATTGCATTAGTATTACGAGCTCTAATGAGAAACAGTGGCCTTACAGTGTTCCACATGTGCATTAAAATTAAGTTACTGTCACTGCAATATTCTGTTTCAGTTTGTGGATAACAAGCGAAATCAATACCTTTTTATCTGATAGATTTTCGGTAGGAAAATACACTTTCAGATATGGTAACTGTTTCCATGAATGAGAGGGGTGTAGATTAGCTTGGTGTGGTGTTTTATGACACAGCAACACAAGTTATTTAATGTGAAGGCAGATAATTACAAGGACCTTGGCCATAGACAGTAGCCAACCAGGGCTGATTTTAGTCACTGTGTCATACCTGCTTAAGCTATCATTATTAAAGATTATTAAAAAGTTTGTGATTATCAGTAATGGCTACAAACATGTCACCAGCCATGCTCATAAACAGGTTTGAGGCTGCATGACTTCATTTATGATTTCACTGTTTTTACCAAATGCATTACTCATTATTTATTTATCCATCCATCCATCCATGGACAAACAAAAGGTAAAAATATAACAAAAAAATAGTAATTAGTATTAAACTATATGCACAGGGAGAATACCCGAAATGTAGGGTGGGGCAATGAAAAGGGTATTGGTAGAGAAATTAAGTGTGCTTTTAGTGCCTGAGTTTTCTCTGCTAATACTGTCTGAGTCACTGGTATCACTTGACAGATTGTTGTCTAACTTGTGTATTGTATGACAGTGGCTTTCCTTACAGTATTTATATAATTAGCTTTTAATTCACCATTTGTTCCCCGTAACTCCCTGTTGCTCCTCATGTACCTTATTTCTTTTATGGAAAATTGTTGCATCTTCAAAATGATCGCATGAAAGCATCCAGTCAGTTTAAATTATGTGTTTAAAATTGTTAGTTACCAAACTCATCAACATTTGTTTGTAGATGTAAATTGTCAGATGATGATAATCTCATTTTGTCTGAAGTTTTTTACCTTTTTGAAGGAAAGACAGAGAAATGGAACATTTATATTGCCTCAAGTTATAGATCTTCTCGAAGGGACTGATTAAAGAAATAATTCTATCGAAGATACTATGAAAATCCACCAAGTTTAGAAGGGTAATTCTTAAATAATCTTAGTGGGGGTTTCCCCTTTATATTGATTCTTTTTTGTCCTCTAACCACCAGTGAGAGGAGCACTCTACTACATGCTGGGCAGACCCCAGCACAATTTGTTACATGTTTTTTTAGGCTCTAATAAACAGTAACACAGAAAGAGTGAAAACAGCAAGCTTTTTAAAATTTAACAAATAATTTATTTCCCCGGAAAAATTCTGTAAAAATGGAAAAAGGAGAAGATCTTACGGTTTCAAGAATCAAATTAAAAAATAATCCAAGAATAATACACAATTTAAATTTTAAGTTCGAATCCTGATGGAAAATCCAAGGTGGATGACAATAACATATACTGTTGTCTGTACTGTGTTGTTTTTTACAGTTCCTTGTAGAAATACAAATAATGACACTCCGGTGTTGGAAATCCAAATTAAATTTCTAAGCAGTGTCTTTCCAAAATCTCTGTGAGCACTCCTCAAAATATTTCCAGAGAAAAAAGAATTAATCCTTTTGAAATCCAACTGATCTGAAGAAAATTATAACTCAAAATCTGGCTGCAACAAAATAACTTGACATCAGTGTAAAAAGCCCAAAACGGAGAAATCTCTCTCTATGCATCTCTATTAAAACTAACAAATGCGCAGTAATGGAAAAACCAGAATTGCAAAACACAGGGCCATGTTTACCGTGTTTACATAAAAAAAAATCACGTACACGTACACAGAATATGGCCTTGATTAGACCAATGATTTTACTCCGAGAATTAAAAAAAAAAAATTAAAATAAAAATAGAACTTATTTACATAATAAGCACTTTACTGAGCTTTTGAACACAATTGGACCAAACATTTTGCAGCACTCTGATATTGATTTTAAGCTCAGAGGTCTTGACTGCGTTTTAGCTGTGCTGGTTTGCAAGTATGACACACATAATCAAGTATGAATTATATTTTTTTTAAAAATCCAACTCAGTTTGTGGATATATTTGAGGAATATTTTGAAAGATATCAGTTCAGTAATGGTGGGTTTCTTTTGGTTTTTAAATATTCAGTTACAGATTTAACCAAACTGGACCTGCATTATTATTGTGATCTTGTCTGGGACAAGTTCATTTATCTTCTATCCATGATGTCAGGCTTAAGGTCATAGGTCATGACATTGAATTTTGTTTTTCACTCACATGTACCTTGTAAACATGATAACTCAGAAATGTAAGATTTTTTTTGTGCCATGATTAGTATGATGGAGTGGGGGCCCAGAGTGGCCGTGTGGTCTAAAGCTCTCTCTGTTACTGTTCACTGCCATCTCACCTCTGTCTGTGTGGGTTTGAGTCTAGGATTTGGCCAATGTGGGTATGTGAGAAAGCTTGCTAGTAGCTTCTCGTGGGTTGGTGGTTCTTCCCGGGGTTTTCCCAGGTTCTTCCTCCACCATTAATACTGGCCGCCATGCATAGCCTACCTTGTGCTGAAAAAATAGCATTAAACCCCTAAACAACAGCAACAAAAAAAATATGATGGAGTGTGGTTAAAAAGAAGTAAAAGGACAGAAGAAATGGACTTGTCTAGAATTCCTGGAAATTCTTATTTGCCAGGTGAGCGTCAGACCCTTGTAAGACTTCTGTTTGATTTAATTAGGGCAAGTCAATTTGGGACAAATGCTTCTTCAGAAGCCACTTGCCTTTGGCCTTTGTGTGAGATAAATTTTGTGGAGCACTGTCTTGATGTAAAATTTGTTGATAAGTATTGATCTTTCCACCATGGACCAGATAATTAATTTGGTCATTTGGAATTGAAACCTTCAGTGTCTTAGAACTTCACAAGCCTTTTTTGTACAGATCAATTATTCATGTGTAACAGAATTATCAGCTGTCTCTACTTCCATAGGTCTTCTGTACTGCAGACAGACTGTCAGTCTGTATTGCTTAATTCCATATTATCAACAAAATTTGAATGGATATAGTAGTTAGTATATTTAAAATTTGGAGTCACTTGATCAAAAGTCATAGAGCAAAAAGACCATTGCATGATGTGCCAACTTCCTGGATTACATTGTTTGTTTTGTTGTTGCCCATTCCCAGATCTGCTGGAGCATTATATGCCAGCAAATCATGGTTTAATTTGTTCATTCTAGCTGAACATTATGGTTTACAATGTTTCTTCTAGCTGGCACATTACATGCTGACAGATCATCATTTGCACTTTTCTGGCTGGCACATGTGCTAACAGATAATGGTTTACAATGTTTATTCTAGCTGGTACATTATGTAATATATGATTATGGTTTACTGTTCTAGTTGGTTATTATCATTGTTAACAGGGTTTTTTTTCTAGTTGGCACATTATGCAGTGACAGATCATGGTTACATTGTTGAAATGGGTATTGTTGTTGTTGTTGTAGGGTTTAACGCCATTTTTCAGCACACAATAGGCTATACATGGCGGCCAGTATTAATGGTGGAGGAAGAACTCGGGGGAAAAACACGGAAAGAACCCCGAGAAGTTGAAATGGGTATAGGATCTGATCTAAACGTTTTAATTATTATGCCTTGCATTGTCAGTTGTCTGTCGGCTAATTTTTTAAATTTATTCTTTTGCATTTTCCTAGACAGCTATGAATTTAAATGTTCAGCAGAAATTAGCTATTTTTGCAATATAACCAATTATTGTGTTTTTCATTCCTGAAATTGAACCTCTCTCAAACTGCCATTCTGCTATTATCTGGACAATTAAAATGTAGATTTATAATTGTAACACAAGGAATGTCTTTTCAGATCTTTTAATTGTTGAAAATTTACAAGAGCAAGTTGCGCTGAAAATGTTAATATTTATAAGCTACTACAGATAAGCCCTTGGTGAGTATAAATATCATAAATATCACATTCAGGGAGAATCTGATACTCAATTCCCACAGAGATTGTCGATTTAAATGTTTTGTCCTCATATGAACACTGAGAAATGTGATTGGTGAAACCAGAGGAGATTAATTTTTGAAACATCTGTTTCAGTAAGATAAATTTTGTAATCCTTTTAAGTTTATCTGTTATTTTGAATACAGTTCATGGTAGTGGCTACCAGCTGAAATAATTAAACTTAATATATTTGGATGATTCATAGGGATTTGGAAATTGCCCAGAAACACTGATGTTTTTTGTATTTGTAAAGAGTACATAATTTTGTAATCAGATCTAAGAGAAATTTTAATTACAGATCCATTTGTTAGTGTTATCATAACCATATGCAGTTCAGTGGGGAACCTTCATGTACATTATCTATCTACATACATGAATGTGTGCCTGTAAGTACACCTTCCAAGTTTTCATGCAAAAAGTGAATTCCCCCTGTGGCATTTTTGTAAATGGGGATTTTCATATTTTAGTGGTGGTCATGGCAGTTAATATGTGTAAATAAACATGTGTGAATACATACTTTTGATGAATAAAGATACAAATCTTGTTTATCTTTATTATTAGCTTAACTGCTAGCTGTAGCGTGTTATGACAGTGGCACTGTGCTATACATTAGAGCTGCACATAACCACAGAGACATTTCCACCAGATACTGAAAATGGAATGTCTGCCATCATACAAGTTTGCCAAGTGCAGTTTGTGAAACTCTTTAATAACTTGAAGGTCAATGAAAGTGTCATGTTGCTCAATTGCAGAAAGGCACTTACAATGCTCTTACTATATGGGCATTAATTTGATCTAGAAGTAAGTACATACATAATCAGCTTGTGGTTTAGTAATAAAGTGAGCCCTGTCTTATAGAGGAGTTCAGACAGATATGATTAATAATTACATGTAAAAGTAAGAAAAGAAGTGACTAATTTATAAATATTGAATATTTTCATTAAAAAATCTTATTCTTGTTATGAATTAATGTGATAAAATGTAATTTTAATCAGTTACAAATAATGATCAATTGTGGTGCAAAACGATTTGAAATCCATGTCAGTAAAATCAGCATTGAAGAATCGTGCATTGTACAAACTATCATTATCTGTCCATTCCATTTTTACACTGTTGCAGAATATATCATAGATGATATTTATTTGAGTCTTTCTGACATCAGATTTCTCAGCAGTAATCAAAGGACACTCCCTCTTTTTGTATAGTCAACTTTTTCTTCCAAATTGAACATGCCTGATGACATTTTGCACTTTTTGCAACAATTTATTTCTTCTTTGGCAACTTTACCACTGTCAAATCAAATTGTAGCTATGATAGGAAGTGTGTTTGTCATGTGATTGACTGGTTTTAGTATGATACCCCACTCCAGTGGCCTAGTGGTTGGAGCGTCCAACCGGCCGAGTCATAACAAAGAGTTACAAATATAGTACTTAAGCTGCCTCGCTTAGCACTCAGCATTAAGAAGTAAGTGTTAGGACTGGTTGGCCTGGTGTCAGGAAAATGTGTCTGGGTGGGACATCATGTTACATGTCTGCAACACGATGCTTCAGTGCTAGGCATCAGTATAAACTGCCACATTGCAGACATTGTAGTGATATGACTGAAAAATTGTTAAAGCTCTGTTAAAAATCCAAATCACACACACACACACACACATTCTTGAGCAGAATAACACTGCTCCAGAGCTCTTTGCTTTTTATCATCTTGATAATTATCATTGGTAATAATAGCCAGTAATTTTCAAAGTGACAGAATCTGACATCTAAGATGCACACAGCAGTATGGATAAACAGATTACTTACCTCTTTTTATGGAGAAATTTATGTACTTTCTCATCATGTTGGAACAAAGGTCACAGTGTTGAATTTAGAAATCAAGAATATTTATGAGATGTCTGTCTGTAAACTCCAACATGTGCACACTTGTGAGGGATGATTTGACATTTTTTGGCATTAATATATTGGCTGCTCTGTGACAGCATATGAGGGTGACCATGCAAGAAGGGTGCTTTTCAATACAAACTCATTGGTGTCCGGGAATTGTGGCCATTAAAAGCAGGTGGCCGCTAATTTGGGTGGGGGTGTTTAAGACAAGGACTGCTGTATTAATAAGTGTTGCATGTTTTATGATTCTCATGATAAATTGTGTTTGATTTTCACTTGTATGATCATTTGCGTGGAGCGGAAAAAGAATCATTAAATGTAGGGGGACTAACTCTGTATGTATGTATGTACGTACGTACGTGCATACGTACGTATGTATGCACAATACATCCAGTCATTTGTCTCTCTTACTCTCATCTTTGGTTCTATCTATTTATCTGTCTGATCTGGCTGTCTGTCTGTCTATCTATCTATCTATTTATCTATATAGCTAGCTAGCGAGAGTGATAAAATTAATCAGATTGATTGTCTGATTTATTCTTTCCAATGCTTTCTAAATGATGAATATTGATTAGACGGAGCTTATATATGACATTTGAAATTGGCACTTAAATGCAACAGTATGGCTAGTTGTATCTAAGTTGGCCATGGTTTTGTTGGTATCAACTCTTTTTATGTTGTTCATTTACAAGTGACTATACCAAATTGATATTTGAATTTTTTTTTCTTTGCAAAATATTCACTTAGTCCCCATCATTGGCACATAATTTTGCAGGTCTACGTGTATTAAGTTGCTGATCTAGATTTTAGTCCCTCTATTAGTCTGGTGTCTGATCCTTACCCATCTAGTTTTTGTACGAGAAGGACTATTGTGCTACCCATAAACATTATTTTGCCTAAACAAAATGGTGCATGTATCCTGTGAAAAGACTTTGTGAAGTATGTACAAAATAATCTTTGTTCACTTAAGGAGTCAGATCTGTTGAATTCCAACTAGATTTAAAACCTTTACATGTATCACCATTGTTGCTGATAGATGCAAAGTTTGACTAGTCACTAGTTCATACTTCGTAAATTACCTTACTTTTGGTCAGTTACCTATAGTCTTCGTATGATTACATAAAGTTGGATTAGTGTGATGCACAATTTTTTTAGTTGTTGTTGTTGTTGTTGTAGGGTTTAATGCCATTTTTCAGCACACGATAGTCTATACATGGCAGCCAGTATTAATGGTGGAGGAAGAACCTGGGGAATCCCTGGAAAGAACCACCGACCCTCGATAAGCTACTGGAAAGCTTTCTCATATACCCACATTGGCCGAATCCAAGACTCGAACCTACACAGACAGAGGTGAGATGGCAGTGATCCGTAACAGAGAGCGCTTTAGACCGCTCGGCCACTCGGGGCCTCCACAATTTTTTTAGTATTCTTTTTGGGATGTATGGAGAGAAAAGCTTGTGTGACCTTTCAGTACATTGTAGGCTATGCTTATTCTACAAATGACCTTAAAATGATCTGCAACTTGTCTCATTGACACAGTCTGGGAGAAGAAGAGCATCTCGAAAATGTCTTCCCTACAGGCAGTTTGTTCAAATAATAGACTTCATCATGAATCATACTTTCTCTGAAATTTTTCTTGTAAAAAACACTTCAAAAGAAATAATACATTAAATGAAAAATAGGATTCTTTTTCATTTTTTGAGGACCTTATGTTTTTAATTGAAATGTTAGAACACCGATTGCTGAAAAGGTCATAATTGTTTTGTATACATGGTATTGGGTACCTGAGTTTAAATGACAAATATATAAAATACCATTATAGAACAAAAGGGGATGAGACAGATTTGCATCATGTGTAGTCAGGGTCCATAACCTTGTCTAGTATCAGGCTTTCCTGTGCCAGATGTACATCCATAATGTTGTCTATTATAAAGCTTATCTGTGCCAAATGTACAGTCAGCATCCATAGCTTTGTCTAGGATCAGGCTTTCCTGTGCCAAATGTGTTGTCAGTGTCCATAACCTTGTTTGGTATCAGGCTTTCCTGTGCCAGATGTGCTGTCAGGGTCCATAACCTTGTCTAGTATCAGGCTTTCATATGCCAAATGAAACTGCATCTGGGACCATAACCTCGTCCTGTATAAGGCTTTCCTATGCCAAATGTGCTGTCAGGGTCCATAACCTTGTCTTGTATAAGGCTTTCTTATGCCAAATGCGCAGACATGGTCCATAACTTTGTCTAGGATCAGGCTTTCTTATGCCAAATGTGCAGTCATGGTCCATAACCTTGTCTAGGATCAGGCTTTCATATGCCAGATATGCTGTCAGTGTCCATAACCTTGTCTAGTATCAGGCTTTCTTATGCCAAATGTGCAGTAAGGGTCCATAACCTTGTCTAGTATAAGGCTTATCTGTGTAAAAACACATTCATAATTCTTCCCTCAAATTACATAAAAGTGACAAGAAGTAAATATTTTCAGCTGTTAATTGAAAGAATGGCAAACATGCATCCATTTCTCCAGTGCATCAATGACTTTTCTTGTGCCATTTTTATTGCCATACATTTAGGCAGGTTGGCTTGCGTTTGACCCTTTGATTTTCCACTCAAGAACATTGTTGGGGAAGATTTAAGTAAAAATTTCTTATGTTTACTATTTGTTTAAACAGGAAAAGAATCCTGGAGATTTTCAGGTAAGCAGCTTTTAGGATTAAGTCACTCATTAAAAATGAATTTTTCTTGTATGTTTCATGTTGGCACAAAAGTTATGCATTTCTGGACAGATTTTAATGAAGTCTTAATTCAGTTATTACAGTTACTTGTTCTTGCCACAGTTACTTGTTCTTGCCAACCAAAGGAAGATGCAAATCAGTTTGAGGGCTTTTAGCTTCAAGGTAGAAGTCACTTTAATTAAATAATCATTTTCCGCAATTCTTTTCATTTCAGCGAAGTAACTTAAATTCTAGTGAACAGATTTAACTGAAATAAGGCACAAAAAGAAGCCAAATGATTTTGAGGTTGGTGGTTTGAGGTAAAAATAAAACTTGGTTTTAATTTTGCATTTCATTTCCACACAACTTCAGTTCTGGATGGCAGATTAAAATGAAGTTCTGTTTTGATTGTACACCCATTGAGAATGAAGGAAGCAGATTCATTTTGGTTCAGTATTACTAAAAGTAGATTTGCTTTGGATTACATTTTCTTCAAATAACATACATTCTGGTTCACAGGTTTCAGCTGAATGTAGTCCTTTGGGTTATATGCCAGTATTACTTCAGTTTTTGACATCAAACTAAAGCTAGGTTACTGTGACAACTTTTATGATTTATAAAATATAATAATGTAAAAACAGGTTTAGATTGTAATAAATAATGATGCCTTTTTCACCAATTGCCTCCAAAACTTACACTAAGAGTGTATTTTTGGATAAATGTTTGGTTTGATTTGGTGTCTTAAGGCACAGCAACACTAGTAGGTTTTTGTGCAAGAAAAATGGCTTGCTGTGACCTACTTTCTATGATTTACTGAAAATTACTTCATTGTTTTTACTGTATCAGTTCTTGTCCAATTTACACAGTGCATCTTGGGATGAATTGGTGTCATGTGACTGCTTCTGCTGTGGGGATGGAGAACACAGCATTGATGTTCACTGGCATGGGAAAAGAATATAGTGAAACTCGTGTGGTTGGTATGGCCATAAAGAAAAACTGTGCTTAATTTATAAAAACTGATAGCCCAGCAAGGAAGAAATTGCGTTAGATATTGCTAGCTGTAAATCTGCATCTCCTGTATTTTGCACTAGAAATCCTTATTTTGTCACCAAGACTATATTCTTACAGTAATGATTAAGACTATTCCAACAGTAATGATAAAGACTATTTCAACAGTAATGATTAACCATGTTATTGTCATTCCTGTGCGAATTCACACAAACTCAGTGAACATGGTTCTTTTGAGAGGTCAAAAAGATCTATTAAATCCAGTGACTCTTGAAGTATACAAGACGATGCTGAGCCAAACTTAAATTATAGAGATAGAAATAGTGAATACTCTGAGGGCACTATTCATAGATGATATATCAGTAGTTAAAGATGAGCATGCCTGTACAATGTCGTGATGTACAAACGGTCTTGCTCTTATTGATTTTTAGATAGTAATTCAAGTTCACATTTAGCTATGTCGACTTTGATATTTCTAGATATTTGTTATAGTATCAGGGTAAGCATGCATTAGTGTTACAACATATTTTAACAAATGAATGTTGTCATCTTAAAAGTAACAAATTTAATAGCAGTGACATATAAAACACTACACATACTTACATAGCATTCCTTATTTCCCTAAGTATTAACATGATTTTATGTCATATTCATTTTTCTTTTAATTTAAATAAATGATATCCTTCATTTCTTCACTTCCCCATATAATTTGATTGCCACATGTAAAATTATGCACCTTTGGCCTAGTGGTTAGAGTGTCCACCTCGGATGAGGGAGGTCATAGGTTCAAACCTCAGCCAAGTCCTACCAAAGACTTATAAAAATGGTACTAACAGCTGCCTCGCTAGGTGCTCAGCATTAAAAGCTTAGTGTTAGGACTGGTTGGTCTAGTGTCAGGATAATGTGACTGGGTGGGACATAATGTTACATGTTTGCGGCATCATGCCGCAGTGCTAGACATCACTATAAACTGTCACACAGCAGACATCATAGTGATATGACTCAGAAATGTTAAAGCTATGTTAAAATTACAAATCACACACATGCATCTTTGTGTCATCCTGTTCCTCAGTACACTCATGATACTGTTCATCACAGAAAATGACATTCACAGTCTGGAAAAAATGGAAAATAAAATATTTGTGGATGTACAAACAGATATATTTTGGCACATGAACTATAGCAAGCCAGGTACAAAGATAATGATTAAGTGAGTGAGTAGTAATCCAGGATTAAATACCCCAGAAGAGTTAACTGCATATGTGATTTGATTACTAGGGCTCCAGTTAGGTGTAAGGATATTTATTTAACATCAGTTTTATAAGGACAGTGGAAAATACTAATGTCTTGTGGTACAGGTACATAATGTAGTGGTGGGTTCATTAGCATTGACTTTAAAATGATAGCATAGCACAACTGCTTTAGTAAACAGCCCTGGAGAGAACACCTGTCTGTTGAAGCTGGCAGTTGCACTGCAACTCGATTGTCTGAGGGTAATGGTTCATCTCATGTAATCAGTTACAACTACAATAATAGTAAAGGTTAAATGTGAATCCTCAAAGCTAATATCTACTTACACCTGACTAGGTCTGGTAAAGAAATGGCTTTGCATGGCAAGTCTTACTATTAGATACATACTGTTAAAACTTTATACTGATATTGAATCAGATCAGAAAAGTCCGTGTGTCAGGCTTAGGTGAAACTTTTCTTGGTATAGGAGTGGATATGAAATTGAACAAAAAGAAAGGAAAAAATTTATTAAGAGGAAGGGAGGTTAATTGTATATATCAACAGTCAGGTTTCCTGACAGTGAAGAAAAGACTGAGATCAGTCAGCTTGAGACAGTATGGATACAGATCTGTCTTGCCTTATCAAAGCCAGTACTGGTACATGTATATTATGTCTACATGCCACTTGATGCACTTGTCTCTTGTTTGAGACTGAATTGACGTAGCTGACTTGCTTCATGATCTAGAAGTTATTGCCATGGGGGATTTGAACATAGTCAATTTAGGCTGTAAGGAAGTAAGATGGCTAAACATGATTGAATCTTGTGGGTTATCTCAACCTGTTACCTCACCTACATAATTCGCTAAAGAGATAAGAGAATTCTTTATTTCAGACTGTATAGCCGATCTAAATTAAAGTATGAAATAAAAGCGTTTTTTTTAGACATAAATGATCATAGGTATTTTGTGTACAAATATACAAGCAAATCTAGAACTACAGAACGGAACCAGCATTGTTAAAAATAAAATTATATAAGACATTGAAAGAGTATTTTTTTCCAACTATCAATAATCTGAGAATTTAAATAAATATCATAGTTCCACAAAGATTTCAAGATACAATTTTGACTACTGGCTATTCATGTTATCATTAAAAACAAACATATTCTTTCTCATTACTTCTTCAAAACTGAATACATTAGTTTACAAACATGGTAGAGGAACAGTTCCATCTTGGAAGGCTTAATAGAAAATGAAGACTATTATTATAAGCAATAATTATTTTTTTATACATGAACTAAAGTTTGTCCACAGAGGAGCACAGTACATTGTGTAGCAGTGAGATCTGAATAATTAAATTTTGATATCTAAAGAACAATTTCTAAATTTATGTAGAAGCATGTTTGTTTGAGCACACACAAATCTGTAATGTCTCATAAATTCTAGATCAATGAATAGACAATTTCCAGGACGCAAAGAATAATATAAAATTTTTAACAATACATGAAAGAATATTTCTTAGAAAGGCCAAATTAATGTATAAAGTATCCAGAAAAGCCATTCCTGTCTATCTAAGCAGTATCTTTCACCAAAGAGATGCTGATGGTGCTCCAAATTTAAGGTCTGTTAGAAGTAAATATTACATTATGCCAAAGAAGGAATTGTTTCAAACTTTTTTTCAGTATACTGGTCCACTGGACTGGAACAACATTCCCAGTGACTCATAGCATTACTTCTTTTCATAATTGAATGAAATGGATGAAATCTTAAGACAGTTGAACATTTCTAGTAATATAAATACTGCCAGTTTTTTGGGTACTTTAGCATCATTTTCAAAATTTAATTTTTCAATACAGGATATTTTATATATGTTTATGTGTTCACAGATGTATGTGCATATGTTCCAGGCTAGATACTTGATTATTTTTAATCACTTAATCCTTTAGTGTCAAGCCAAATTTATCACATTATGTTGTATACTGGGTATATTGCAGTGTATATTGTATATAATGACTAGAAGGCCTCAGGCTAGATTAGTTCTGTAACTAATTGAGTTACCTTCTCTAAATAAAGTCATTGTAATTATTATTATTATTATTATTATTATTATTATTATCATTATTATTATTATCCTACTCTACTGATTCACCCTAATGGGAGGAAGAATTTTCATCATACAGTCATGGTATCCTCCCCTCCCTCCAGGAAAGTGCCAGCTATGCTTTAAAAACAATTAAATATTACATCATTAATATTAGTTTACCCCCCCCCCCCTTTTAAATCAACATGCTGATTTAAAAACAAAAAAGAATGAAATACTCTTAGGAGCCTGTATGGCTCATGAGAGAAATCAATGAAACAAGGCATTATAAGGACTATTTTCATCAAGTCAAGGACTGGCACAACTGCAAACTATGTACACCATACATACTGATAATGGCTTTGGGTTCAGTCTACTAAAAGAAATGAAATATAGAATATCTATTGAAAGTGCAGAAAGTCCAACTGAACTGTGGAAAATTCTGAAGGATTTTACCCCAAAATAAATACAATAAGATCCCAGTCAACTAATGCTTGATATGACAATAAATACTAATGTGAATCATTTTGTTAACATATTTAATGAGCACTTCATTAGTGTAACAAACTGAGCTTCCGATATATCAAATACTAATGCAGGTAGTAAATAGTTAAAAGATTTATTTAAGTACAAAATTCCCAAAATGAAATTGTATAATTCACAATTTTGTTTGTGTCATGTGCGGATTTTGTAAATGAACTGAAAAAGTCTAAGAAAACAACTGGAGTGGATCAGATAGGTTCATTCATCTGAAATAAATGCGCTGATATTATTGCTCCATCTCTTACTTACATAATTAATCAAAGCATTGATAAGGGAATCTTCCCATCTCAAACAGAGGCAGCAGAATTTATGTCTGTTTATAAAATGGGCTGAGAATGAAATCCAGTTAACAGTAGACCGATGACTATTCTGTCAATGATATCCAAACTATTTGAGAGATGTGTTTTTAGACATATGGTTTATCAGTCATGAAAAACTAAGCATTATTAATTGGAACTTAGGAATGATTATCATATTTTTAAACATATTGTTTATCATTCTTCTCCCCCAAACAACAAGACATGTTGCTTGGAACCTGAAGCAACGATAATCAGCAAACAGAAATCTAAATCTTGATTAAAGAATAATTTAAAATGTTGACACAAAAAACTTGTGGGAGTCCATGTTGATAACTGTCTAGACTGGTGTAAAGCAAGTGAAACATGTTTCTTTTGTTGTAAGCTCAAGAATATATTAGGATAAAATGTTATCTACCACTTAATTATATGAAATAACTTTACAGCACATTTCCCACTTGGAGTGCTGCTGCACTATTTATAGAAATATAACTGATAGAAATATTGAAACAATCTTCAAATTTCACAAAGGGCAGCTAGAATTATCCTAAATTTGCCACTTGATGCACCATCCAGAATTCTTTTATTGGAATTGAAATGGCTGAAATTTGAGTACAGATTAGCTTACCACAAGTCCATATTAATGCTGAAAGTAAAGAACAAAAGTCAGAAGAAAACCATGCCCAAAAGCATATACTTTTAAAAGCAATTTACTTACTCTTGAGCAATTCTTTGGAATGAACTCCCAAACACCATTAGCTCAGAAGTAAATCTGTGTTTTCAAAACAAAATTGTAAGCCTGTTATCTTGAAATGCAATTTTCACTGTAAATATTTCAATACATGCACTCCGGTTTATTCTGTTTTCATATCAAAATATACACCTGGTGGTCTTATACTTAGTGTATTAAAGCATCCATTACTGCATTTTATTATTATTGTCCTTGGCTTGTTGAGCTTTCTAAGGTGATCACTTTACAGATCACCAAAATTTCCTCAGTCCATGTGGGTTTCGAGTCCCAGACAGGGCCAGCATGGTTATGTAAAAAAACCTGCCAGTAGCTTCCTGTGGTTTGGTGTTTTTCCCAGGACTTTTTCCAGGTTCTCCTCCACCATATATTCTGGCCACCGTATAGGGCCTATCATGAGCTGAAAATAGTGTTAAACCCAAAACAACGGCAACTATTATTTTTGTTTTTGTTTGTATTTACAGAAGTTTATTTATTCTAAGGGCCTGAGGGGAGATTAATATGAGTTACCCTGAGAAAATAAAGTATTTGTTATTATTATTATTATTCTTCTTCTTATTATTATTATTATTCTTATTATTATTATTAGCCAAAACTTGATCACAGTGACTTACATGCCAAGATTTATTAAACATTCATTAAAAAATTCATGCATGTTTATAAATTCCAATACCTTTTGACCAAAATGACATTGAGGTTGCAATCTTGAAAATGTACTGAAATTAGGTCATTATTTTCTTGTCCTTAGTGAACATTATGTAATAAACGATGTCTGTAAGTAATTTCCATACCATATAATGTATTGTCACTAAACTTGCATTGTATATGCATCCCAGGATTCAGCAGTGTCACACACCTTAACTGGGCTGTTGTGTTTTCCTTTCAGTAGTTACTGAATGTTACTAGAAGGTTACAGAGTTGTGCCAAAGAAACCATGATATTTTGGGAACTCCTGCTCACTTTAAAACTCATTTGAACTTAAAATCAGCAGTGCCTGAAATAGTTGCCTATGGACAAGTCATTTTGCTTATTACCTCAGTTTCAAATAAC
Source organism: Sinohyriopsis cumingii (assembly GCA_028554795.2). Taxonomy (NCBI): domain Eukaryota; kingdom Metazoa; phylum Mollusca; class Bivalvia; order Unionida; family Unionidae; genus Sinohyriopsis; species Sinohyriopsis cumingii. The sequence continues at coordinate 117,526,579 of CM068830.1, read as the reverse complement.
TTGCTTGTGTTGCTTTGCAGTAATACACCAAGGCACACCATATCAGCGCCTTCCTTTAGATTGAAAGTTGGAGGGTGCATTGCCAAAGTTGGCAGTGGGTTTGGGGGACCTCCCCCAATGGGAATACATTTTTTTAAATAAAAAGTAGCTGGGTGTTAAGTAAAATTATAGCCAGGCAAATCACTTGGCTCCTGGCTGATAAGGAAGGCCATACAAATGCAATACAGCCACAGCTTTGAATTAGCTCGCTATATGCAGTGAAACTCCATCAATCCACACTCTTTTATTTCCATAGCATTTCACACATATTAAAGAAGAATTTGGACTGATGAATCACTTCAAGGAATAATTTAGAAAATCTGCTGTACAAATTATCATTTGAATACTGAGACATTGAGGTAAACAGCTTAGATTAATGAGGCATTACATAATATACAAGCATATCAGCTCCTATCCTGTTAAACAGTTTTCTATTTTATACCTCTTGCATGATGTCCTATGCACAATGCATTGCGTAATATAATCCATCATGTTTTTCTTTTATTACATGATGTCAGGTATTTACTGGGTGCAGTCAAACACATTCAGGACCCAGTAAAAGTGTTGCTATGTAATAGACAGTCTATTATGATAACCACAGTACAAAAATTATGTTGCATCATACTCTGTATTTATGCAGACAGTCTATTATGATAACCACAGTACAAAAATTATGTTGCATCATACTCTGTATTTATGCGTGATTCAGTAAAAACAAATATGGTTCCTTTTCAACGTTGTATTGATTTTAATATTGTGAAAAGTAATTTTAGTACACTGATAGGGATATCTAACTTGAGAGAATTCATGTGATCACCCCATTGTCCTTAGGTTTTGCCCACAATATCCAACGGTACAAACTCTAGAATATGTTGTCATTCTTCATCTTACATACTGCACCTAAATGTAGGCATTTAAAAATGGGTATGTTCTAGAGATAGTATTTGTAAAAGGCACATAGTTTATGCTCCCTGGTTGTCACACATAGATAGGTTCACTTCCTTCTATTCCTCATAAACAGATTTCACTCCCTGACTGTCCACTTTGACTCCACTCCCTGACTGCCCCACATCAGTACCCCTCCACATGTCTATCCTACACAGACATCCCCAACCCCTGACTGTCTCACATAGATAGATTCCACTCCTTGACTATCCAACATAGATACTCATGAACTATTCCACATAGGTTCCCCACCTGACCATCACATATAGACAGGTTCCACTCCCAGACTACCAGTATCTTACATAGACAATTGCTAATTCCGGTCTGTCTCACATGGGTTCCACTCTCTGAATGCCTTGCATAAACAGGTTTCTTTCTCTGATTATCCTACATAGACAGGATCCACTTCCAAACTATCTCATATAGACAGGTTTCACTCCCTATTTATTCCAAATAGACATGTTCCACTCCCTGACAATCGCACATACTTCCAGTTTCTGACTGTGCCATATAATCAGGTTTCACTTCTTGACTATGTAATATAGCCAGGTTCCAGTTCCTGACCATCCACATACACATCCACATAACACAGGTTCCACACAATGTCTGTCTCACATAGATGGGTTCTTTACTCTAACACTATCCCTTATAGGTTCAAATCCCAGTCTCACATAGGTTCCAGTCCCTGACAATCCTACACAGATAATTTTCACTGTACAGTTATCAAAAGTCATGGATGCACTTCAATATAGCATTATTGGATTAATTTAAGAACAAGGCTTTATGGTGTATTGTATACTTGTACTATAAAAGCAGTCATTCTTCAGCACAGTGGATTAACAATTGTAAAACTGAGTTGTATTGATTGTCTAAAGTGTCATTTATATTACAGTCCATTGACAGCTGAAAAGTGAGACACAGCGTGTTGGAAGAATTGATATATTTGATTGGCTTTTGCTTACTATTTTCCATATTCTCTTTTGCAACAATGATATTGAAGGTTATGTGAGAAAAATGTTTGAAATCATATTAAAGAGCAGATAAAAGGCATGGAGATAGCAAATAGCTTGGGAATTTGTCAGCAATTAAATTAACACACATTGCAGTATTTTCTAGTGATTTCTTGTAGCTTACGTCATGGTAATATGTTGAACATAAACCATGTATAGTGTATATTGAAATCTTTTATTAAGTTGAAATTACCTCCACTGGCTATCAATAAATAGTTGTAAAGCTTGTAGTTTGGTTGCATATACATGTAACTGTCTGTACTCTTGCACTCAGATTACATGCAGAGCATTGGCTGGATGATTATAAAGCAGCTGGAGCATATATCTGTCAGGATGATCATAGTGATAGAAAGTATATTGACAAACAGACTTAACACTTATAAATATTGATTAGGTCCAGTGTCATCTACAGCTGACCATGGACAGCTGAGTGTGACAAGCAAGGTGCAAGGAGACATTGTTCAGTTGATAGTTCTTGATTTTTTTTTTTTTGTTTTTCCTCATATCAGTCAGATTTGGAATCAGAATTACCATACTTTAAGAATGTGATTATAGAATCAGGTGTCACAGGATTAGAAAATAAATAATGCTGGAAATGGAAACCTGCAAAGATATATGTAAGTATTTCTGGTAGATGTTTTGTTGCTTGTAGCATTAACAAAAGAGAAACATTGAAAGATGTACTGTGGTTGCATGGTTTTGAATAATTATATCATTTTGTTTGTAACTAATTACAACAAGCAGAAGAATCCATTACTGAGCTGTACAAAAATTGAGCAGTATTTCTTTTAATTCAGATTTTAAATTTGTCAGTTGACCATCACTGTTTCCCAGGTATATATAATGTGAGATGTACTGTTGACTAATACAGAGTAATATTAGTTTCATTTGAAAATTTAAGAAAAAATATTTCTTGATGTTTAGTGCACTATGATTTATAAAAATCATCATTTTACACTTTGTTTTTCAATATATTAAATGCTGAATTTAATTGGATTCTCTACATTTCTTACACATATGTTAATACATTGTATAACACAAAATGTGGTGGCATGTCAGAGTTTAAATTAGTAAAATCCATTGTACAATATCAAAATCTTTCATATAATTCACATCATCATGGGCCATCAAATAATTGATCTCTGACAGCTTAATTTTAAATAGTTTGGAAAAGCATATGTGTGCTTTTGCTCTGTATAAAACTTGTCCATATATAGTAAAAGAAAAAAAGCACTCACCAGCCATTCTTAAAGATTGACTGATTTGAGGTATGTTTTTCAAATTTGTATTTCACTATCATCAGTGATGTACTACCAATTAATCACAATTTCTGAGGACAAATAACCTAGTGCAAAACGTAATAATGCAGCCATCCTGAAATACGACTACTCTGAAGTAGTGACCTAAAATCCTTATTTGTAAAACTTTTTGATGGAAACTGAGCTTTTTATGCTCTTTCTGATGATGCATTATTTTTGCAGAAAGAGCTCTATTTCTAAAGATATTCATACAGAAGATATCTTTTTCCAATGCTTCTTTCCTGGTGAGAAATGACAGAAGAATAATCATATGTGTTTATGTGGGATAGTGAAATCCCCCACCCCAATGAAAATTCGTGGGCAGGAGCTAAATTGTTCCTGCATGCAATTTCTGACTCTGTGCTATTATCCTATCTCTTGCAACAGTGTATATGCTAGATTCCATTATTCCTACATTTCTGCTTTTAATTAGGAGCTTTTTTGATGGTATTCACATTTTAAGACTGAGGAAATGCTCAAGATTTCACACTGCTTACATTGTTATATTACCTAACAACTTGTCAAATATTTTTCTTGCTTTATCACTCTTATGTTTGGATGAATGAGGAAATATGCAATGCCTGATTAAAACTGGAAAACATGTTGAACTTTCCAAGTGAATATAAGGACTTAATTAGTTTGCATTTGCATTCTGATTGTGGATAATTAGCTCCATTTGTCATAGACCAGAAGTGAACTTTTTTCCATTGTTCAGTTTTTTATGTCCATTGTTTGATTTTATCCTTCCACTTGCACAAGTTTGTTATTGCTACTCCTGAAACTACTTAAAAGATTGACATGAAACTTTACACACACATTCATCCTAGGATCTAGTTGATTCCTAGCTAAATGAAAATAATTCTACCCAGACATCTTGCAAATCTAAATGTAAAGTCATATTGAAATGTGGTTTTCACTGGATGACTTTATATGATGTCTAGTTGGTTCTAAATGACAGTGGTTCCACTTGGACATCCAACATGGCAGCCATAGTGGCCATCTTCTTGTAGTTGCTACATCTCCTGAATGGATGGTGATATGAGCATGGGGCTTTCAGTAAAAGACATATGATGTCAGTTGGTCCTAAATGAAAATCTGGTCACTCTGGCATCCAATAGCATTACCACAGCAGCCAGATAATAATAATAATAATAATAATGATAATAATATGATGATGATGATGTGGACTTATTATAGCACCTAGTCTTTAGAAACTCTAAACGCTTTGCAGTATTTGCGAATACATTAAAAATTTACACAAAAATGATCAAAAAATAAAACACAAGAGATTTTTTTAAAAAATGGAGACAATGAATAAGCATGCTGAAAATCTCGAAATTGCTACTTCTCCTGAACAGACTTGTGTCAGCATGGTGTTTTCACCAGATGACTTCTTACGTGTCAGCCTGTTCTTGAATACAAATTGTGCCTGAAATCCATTATTGCTGAAAAGTTCTAATCTTGATAATTATTTTGCTACTCTTCCTCGAGGGAAATTCATATATATATATTGGGTTTTCACCAGAAGGCCTCTTTTGATATCTGTTTGGTACAAAATGAAAATGGTGCTGTTCTGATATCTGTGAAGGTAACCATGGCAGGCATGTTGAAAATCTTGCTATTGCTACTTATAAGTGGAAAGTCAGATCAACGTGGTGTTTTCACCAGAGGATTAATTATGATATCTAGTTGGTCTCTGAATGAAAATGATGCTGTTTGACCTTAAGTATGGCTGCCACAATGAACATGTTGAAAATCTTGTCACTTATTCTCCTGAATGGATGGCGATATCAGTGTGGGATTTTCACATCATCTAATGGTGTCTGTGTTGGTTTAAATGAAAATGGTGCTATTTTACATCCAAAATGACTGCCACAGTAGCTGATATGAAAATGTTATTGTTCAAGAATATCAGAGATGGTTTCAAGAATCTAAGTTAAAAAGAAGAAATGGTCTTATCTTGAAGTCCTGGACATTGTTTTAAGACAGAAGAGCATTGGTACTTTCAAGGGACTCTTGTTTAGGTTTTAGGTTTCTTGCCTGGATTTACATGTATTTCAACTCAGAATGAAAAGAGAAGAAAGCTGATGTTACATGAATTTATGATAGTCCTATTTATGTAAATTTTAAGTCAACAAACATGGATTAGATCACATTTCTGTCAGCACAATGTAAGCACATGCTCAAGAAAACTAGTCTAAAAGCAAAAACTGATGACTTTGCCATCAGGGATTCATTAAATTTTCACTTTGCAAATGTTTAGAGGACCAACCGCTTCTGGGCATCTAGATTAGCTGCAGCTGCTGATTTAGAGGGAGATAATTCAATCTCCCCAGTGTAAAGAACACCAGACAGTCTCCTATTATTTCAGTCAATGAATGTCATATTGTTTTTAAAAAGACTTTAGAACAGTGCTGCATTGGATTTGATTGAATGAAATGTAAATACATATGTTCTACACACAAATTTGGAGCTAGAATTGCTGTTATGAGCACTGTCTATGTACATGCTCTGCCTATATGTCACTCTAAACATCTCTTGCTCATACAAAAAACATTGAAACTGTTTTTTTTTCTCCTTAGGGATAAACTATCTTCTTTGCTTCCGGTCTCTTTCTTTGTGGTTTCTTTACTTTTTCCTGTATTTTTGGAGTCCCCATTTTTCCTGAATCTGTACAATATTAAATGTGAAAGCTTGTCTGTTCACATGTAAGCAGTCACATGCTCTGATACCCGATGCAGTTTTAATACTAATAAAATGCATCAGAATCATTCAAATTGATTGCAAGAAGTAAAGACAGTGGGTTCACAACCTTTCTAATGCATGACATCATCACAGAAATAATGACATGTGAGAAGCAATGTTTGTGACTTGATAAATTCAATTTTCAAACATTGACCTCAATTTCTTAATTCTATTCACATTTATGGTGATACTTAAAATGTAGGTATCATTTTAATGCAGAGAAACTTTTCTTTTTAAAATGGTGTAACACATATCTAGGAGTTAAACACGTGAGGAGTTGAGAGGCATAGAATCTGGTCTGATAGTATTGCCAGCCTGGTCACATAGTGTTAAGTTTTACTTGGATCACCAGTATTTTCATGACTGCAGCTCCATTGATACATTGACACACTGCATTGAAGAGGCCAGCACACATTTCTATAAGTATGTAATTACTTGTTTTTTACAAGGAAAGTATCACTGAAATATTTGAATTTATATGTGACAGTGGAATATTTTCAGTTAAAAAATAGGTTTAAGTATCAATTTTATTTATTTGTGGCCACTGCTAATGCTTGGTTTCATAACCAATTCATAATTTTGGTAACTTTTTAAGCTAAATTATCATTGTTACAGTATTGGTTGTAAGTTTTCAAACCCTCATTTTTGTACATCATTAATTCATTAAAAATAATTGTTTTTGACCTGTCAATTTTGTATAAATAACCTTCATTCATATTAAAGGATGTAAAATTTGGGTACTAAAAAGGTTCTGATTAATTTTTATCTATAATTATTTGTACATGTGAAAAAAATTATTGAAAAATTCAAGGCATTATGGTGCAAACTGAAGCATGTCACATGAAAGCCACATCTTCAACACAGCTACCAGATGTTAAGACTTGACTAAGTTGATAAACATCTAGATAAATCACAAATTCTTATATAAACCAGTTGGTTCAAGATGATATATATATATATATATATATATATATATATATATATATATATATATATATATATATATATATATATAGAGAGAGAGAGAGAGAGAGAGAGAGAGAGTTTAATGGTCGGTCAGTACGATACCAACTATATATTGCCCACTTAAAGTTATGTAGGTTGAATTGCCCACTTAAAGTTACAGTATAATGTGTAAACTTCTTTCATTTACAAAAATTTCACAACAGTTATTGCATTAAACATGCATAGACATAGACCAACTAGTTCTCCACACAATTTTTCAGTCATGACTGGAGGCACCACCAGTTGTGTCAGACAAAAAAAGGTAGAAAATGTGTTAGCCTAGCCTTAGGGCCCACAGATGTTATTTTTGACTCACTGGTCCAAGATCAATTGGGTCCTCAGGATTGCCCAGGTCATCACAAGCCATGTTCCTAACATCAGCCAAGTCTGACAAGTGAATATTTCCTACAGTCCATTTACCATGAAACAAAAGACAGAAAAATAAGAATGAATACAATCTCAAAATTCAGACAACTACCTTATCGCTTATTTAATCACATAATTATCTTAGTAACCATGGCATTTTAAAATATTGAAATCACATTGATCATGTCTTTCATTTCTGGATCCTCGTTGAATCTCAATGCTGTAGTTAATAAAACTTAAGTCTAAAAGTTCTCAACATCTTATAAAATACATGTATATTTAATACCCTAATAAAAAAGAACAATTTGAATAATAAAAATAATAATAATAATAATAATAATAATAATAATGATCTTATTTAAAGAGGGTAACACAATTAGCTAAAAAACTAATCTACCTTGAGGCCCTCATACAAAGGAATTTATTTATTTTAGCTGCATCTCTGAAGCCACTGGATATATTGGGTTTGGAAGAAGGAAATAGAGTGGGCATTTCTAATCTCAACTGGAATACTATTCCAGAGCAGAGTTCCAGAGTATTGGAAACTTTTTTTAAATAACTCCTTATTTGGTTTGGGAATTTTATACTGTTTAGTAGACATAGATCGCAGGTGGGGAGTATTACCAGGTAGCCTATACTGGAATAGTGATTGTAAATATTCAGGAGCACTATTATGAGATATCCTGTACATTAATTTGGCTTTTCTCAAACAGATTCAGTCTTTAGTAGGTAATATTTTTAACATACCAGCTAAATTTTCCTTGCTTTCTTTCTGGATTGATATTAGCCCAAATGCTCTTTTTTGAAGATGTGCCAGCTTGGCTATGCTTTTATCATTTTTGAATTACCCCATACTGTACTACAGTAGTCCAAATAGGATTGTATGTAACTGTTATAAAATAGTTTTCTGTGCCTTTCAGAGAGAAAATGTCTTATCCTACTGAAAAGCCATAAACTTGAATTGACTTTTTTACTAATATGTTTGATATGATCAGTCCATGATTATTATCTACCAGAACACCAAGTAGTCTATCATGACAGACCATTTGCAAATTTGTATCCTTCCATGTCAGACATAGTTCATCACTATCAAAATTTGTCCTTCTTTGCTGTGTAGAGATAAGTAATATTTTAGTTTTACCAGTATTTACCACCATGCCATTGCATGTGCACCAGTTTTCCAGTTTGTTTAGGGCATTCTGTAAAGAAATTTCAAGTCCATGCTTTGTGTTTTGGATGTCTGACAATGTTGTGTCATCTGCATAGAGATCTGTAGATGATATTGAGTTTCTTAGTGAAAGTGGTAGGTGATTAATAAATAAAATGAATAGTAATGGACCTAGAATTGAGCCTTGTGGTACTCCATATCTAATTGTTTCAGGTTCAGACAGAACATTATTTATGTAAACATGTTGTGTTCTCTCACTTAAGTAAGAAGTAAACCATCTAATTGTTCTTTCATCACACTGGTTGATTTTCAGTTTCTTCAAAAGGATTTCATGATCCACCATGTCAAAAGCTTTCCTGAAATCTACAAATATAGATCCTATTATTCTACCTTGGTCAAGTGCTTGAAGCCATTTATCAGTTAGGGAGAACAAGGCAGTCTCACAGGAATGGTTCTGTCTAAAGCCTGATTGATTAGGGTGTAACAGCAAGTGTTTGGTTAAATCAAATGAAATTTAAAGATTGTTCATTGAAACAAAATGTTACAACTCATAAAGTCAATTTAGGTACAGTCAGCAACCCAAAAAGTAACAATGCACTTGGCAAAGAAATCTGAATTTCCACTGACCTTTCCCACCCCATTTTCAATATTTAGACATATTTGTGGTCAAAATATCCAAAAATTGGGGTGGGAATGTTCAGAGAAAATTCAGACTACTTGGTAGATTGTCAGGTGCCATGTTTTCTCAGAAGAAAGCATGTGTACAATGGTCCCAGGACAAATCAGCTAGTTCTGGTCCCTCTGACATGGTGAAGAAGTGGTTGTGCACTCAGCTTTGCAAATGTTCAGGCAATCAGGGTCTTGATGACTAAGAGGGGTATGTTTAATATACTAACAATAACCTCTTTGGTGCAAGCAGTATATATATATATATATATATATATATATATATATATATATATATATATATATATATATATATATGCATGCAGTTTGTTTCATTTGATATTAATGCATAATTTATAAAATTGGAAATGCGAGTTTTGGATTCAGCTAATGTGGGTATGTGAGAAAGCTTGCCAGTAGCTTCTCGTGGGTCAGTGGTTCTTTCCGGATTCTTCCTCCACCATTAATACTGGCCGCCATGTATAGCCTATCGTGTGCTGAAAAATGGCGTTAAACCCTACAACAACAACATCAACGTCAATTATGGTTAAGAACAGCCAAATGTTTGACTGACAAAGATCAAGCTTAGACTGGTGGTTAGCTCATTACATACTAAATTTACAGATTTTAGGGATATTGCACAATACTTGGGACTGGTCTCCACAATTGAGCAGCTTCTGCTTGCATCAATATTAAAGATCCGATGAACTAGTGCTGCTTATATATGACCAGTCTGTGATAAAAAGAATCAGTCATGAGCCTTGGACCACCAGAATTTTCAGGCCTTGAAGCTATACAAGACTTGGTCATACATGCAGCAGAAAAAATTCATATCGACGATACTGACATGTGTTAATTATGTTCTATTTTCCCAGCAGTATATGTGTAAAGCATTTTTAAGTTACTGTACATGCATTTTAAAGATTCACATTTTAAAAAAAGTTTCACAATGTGATTGATTATTCGAGAATAACACTAATAAACAAAGTTCACATTTTTATAACATTCTAAAATGATTTTTTGTTATGTTAATGCCAAGGAACTAGAAGACATATTGTTTTGTGTTGCCCATCAGTCATCAGTTTGTCTGTCCATCCATCCATTGTACTTTCTTGTTAGCAAGATCGCTGAAAAACTCTTGAGCCAGACCAGACCAAATTTGATCAATAGATATCTGAAACACTTCCCAATACAATGACAGGCTCTGGTTGCTTTGGACTTATTTGATAATTTTTTGCTGGAGTGGGTGAGTGGGCTTTATGGCGATGTTTAAGAAACATTACTTGAATGAGACAAATGAAATTGTATATTCTTATTATATTTTCTTGTAGATGAACTGATTATATTTCAGGCTGTTACGGCATTTTTTTCTGATTTGTACAGTTTTCACTTTTTGAACCAAGATATTTTTTGACACAACCTGTAATTATAATAAAGCACACATCATCAGTTGAGGTGAAGTAATGAAATTTAGTAGGCTTAGTTATATTACAATGCAGATTGAATTTTCTACTTTGTTTTCTTTTGACAAAAGCCTTCATAACATTATTTAGAAAAATCCTTTGAACTGGACAAATTAAATTTGTCATGCCTGCTTGTAGACATACTGTATGTAGATCATCCCCTACAATCTACATCATTGTAGGTGTTGCATTCTAGGAATTATGAGATGCCATGATGAATTTTTGCTTTGATTGAAGGTATGTATTTCTTTAAGTTCTGTTTTAATCAAACCTTCCAGGCAATTGTTAATCTGTACCAAAGACAACATATTATCATCTAGTCAGTTATCATTGAGAATTGTATGATGTTTAACTTGAAGCACTTGAGACAAATATTTAACAGTGATAATAAATATCCTGAGAATGTGCTGACTTTGGTGCACTTGGTATTTTTGTATGAAAACTCTTTTCAAAATGCATATACATTAAATAAACTTACCTTGAATCAACAGTTCAGTCAAATATGGTGGCTCAAATTTCCTGCAGTGCATCACTTCTTGTGACATTGGTTGTTGACCTTGTAGATGATTTTTCTTTCCTATTTTGTTCCAAGCTTTCAGCATTATGGGTGCTGTTTTGAACAAATGACAAACATATCCCAATTTCTGCAATGCTGAATCTATTTATTTGGCAAAACTCCTTTAACCTCTTGAGAGGAAGAATAAAACTCCAGACTTTAAAATAAGGATATATATATATATATATATATATATATATATATATATATATATATATATATATATATATATATATATATATATATATATATATATATATAACAATTATCTGAACAGCTTTATTTCAGAACCTCCTAGTATAACTCTACTGGGATATAATTTCTTTCATAACTTAATGCTAATTATAAATCAGATTTCATTTTGTTTTGCTGAGTAACAGTTTTCTTGGATTTTGTGATTGTTACAGGTCACAAATTATAAAGACACAATTAAATTTTTCTGTGGAAACAAGAGGACTGGTTCTGTAACCAGTGAAATTTGATATAAAAAATGCACAAAACATAGCCATTTCATTCATTAATTTCTAACCCGATTATTGCCAATGTGTCCCAGACACTGTCAACTTGATGGCATTACTGTTCAAAAAGGAGTTTCTGTAGCAACATGGTCGCCATATTGGCTTGGGCCACGTAATGTTTTTAACAACAGATGTTGTTCACTCTCTTTTGAAAATTTCTCTAATTCTGTAAATTCTTGATTTACATATCTTTGAACACATGTAGACAAGAGTTACTAATATTTAGTTGTTAGTTTGTTTTAGAAATATTAAGACTAGACATTGGACGCAGGTGACACTTTTTACTGAAATAGACTATTCAGGAAACCAGAAGTAGACAGCGAGCAGTCTGTTTGCTTGTTTTGATCAGAAGCTTCTATTTGCATTGAAATGGCAATAATCTGACAGTGTTGGGGGCAACAATCAGGTTAGAACATATCAGAGTAATGATAAAAGGAGTGGATATACAACAACCTGAAAATGAAAAAGTACTTGGCATCATGATAGACAATATCTTTTGCTGGAAAATGCAAGTTGATAAGGTCATTAAAAAAAGTTAACTCACTGTTTTATCTCTTGAACAGAATAAAATCTTGTCTCCCTCAAGAGCAGAGAAAGATATTCCTCAATGCATATATAATGCCACATCTAGAATATTGTTCTATCTGGGGTAAAATTGGTACTGAAAATTGGGAAAGATTACTGAAATTTTAAAAAAGAGCTATTCTTGATGCTGATTTAGATACACTATCAACAGGTCTTTTTTTTAAACCCGAAAGTGGCTTCTATTTCAGCAGAGAACTCAGTTTGAAAAGGGTTGACTAGTTGATAAATCCTGACATGGATTGGATAATGATTATAATAAATGTAACTTTACATTTTTTTAAATGTATGTGTGTATGAACTAAGATCAATTGCAAACAAGTTATATTTACCTAAACAAGACTTAGAGTTTTATAAGAAGAGTTTTGCTTTTTCTGGAGCCAAACTACGGAATTCCATATCATCTTGAATAAAGTCAGCTGACTCATGCCAAGCTTTCAAAAAGCTTAGTCAGCTTCTACAGAAACAATCATTGGTATGATTTTATTTTATTCAAGTCTACTACTTTTTACAACATTCTTATCATATATTCTCCTATAATGTTTTACACGTTTGCTTCTACCCTTTCTATGAATCTTGTATGTACTCATCCTTAACTTCTTGTGCATATTTTATTGTTGTGGTAGATCATGTCTAGTTTTTTAATCACTTTTGCATTATATATATTTATACAAATGTAATTGTTTAAAGACCTTATGGAAAATTGGTCATTTTACCAAATGAGCTTCTTCTTTAAATAAAGCCATTATTATTATTATTATTATTATTATTATTATTATATTTTATTATTATTATTATTATTATTTATTATTATTATTATTATTATTATTATTCAATGAATAAAATGACGAAGTTTTATGCATTTTTATGCATATTTTTATATCCTTGATACTTTTCTCTTGTAAAATCAATAGGGGGGTATAAACAAACAGAAGGTAGGCAACACTATGGTCATTACAGTAACATTTTGCCGTGCATGTTATTAGATACAAGTATTAAACTGTTATTGATGACAGCAAATGTTATAATTCTGTGTTCAAGTTTCTTGTGTTATGTTCACTCAAACATTGATATAAATAATATTATTACATGCCTAAAGTTTGTATCTTGATAGGCTAGGATTTCCCATTTCACGTGTGGTAGACGTTTTGCCTGTGATAGGCTAGGATTTCCTGTTTCGCCTATACTATATTTGGATTTCCTGTTTTGCCTGTGATAGGCTAAGATTTCCTGTCTCACCAGTGTAAACAATAGCTACATTGATATAATGCATTCATAGGCAAAATACTGTTTAGTTATTAAGTTCAGAATGTTTGTAGCAAATTCATATGGACTAATTTGGTCAGTATTTTAGTGTGTCCATTCAGAATTCAAATTGTTTATTTAGTATATGCTTTTTATTCATTGATGTTTTAATTGAGTTGTACATAAAGCCAAATATAATTAATTTCATAACAAAGTTTGATTTTTGTTTTGTATGTTTTTGTGGTGAATATCTATGAGTGTTGCTTTTCAACAATAGGATCACTATGGTTTTGCTGCATTTGGATTTGTGTGGTTTGGTGTTTTATGGCACAAAACTGTAACTTTGTTATTTAAGGAATTGGAGTAGAGTGCCTAGCCCAAGGACACACCATGGTAGCCACCTTGGGTTGATCCACAGGTAAGGCTTGAACCTGTATTCTCTCAGTCATAAGTCAGGCATGCTAACCACAACTCCTCACTGCTGTTGGAAATGTACACTTCCAGGATGACTAAGACTGAAACAGCATAGCAATTGTAAAGTTTGAAATAGTGTTCCACATGTTGGAATTAGCCTATGCCCAACTTTTACAAATAGTTAACATGTTTAACCACTGGTAACCCATCTTTATTTTTTACATTATTTTACATTAGCAGGATGATTACTGTATCATAATACTGTCTTTGCATCAGCCAATGTCCAGTCTAATTAAATTTATGACATAGTGTTTCGCTGTGCCAAATTTGTCCACTTTTGCCATTACAGGCACTGCTATACCTTTTGTGATAGTAGCATTTCCATATTAGGCAGTCATACTCAGTCTGCAGTTGCCTTGTCATTGCGTATGAGCTCATGATAAGTTTCATCTAATTGTACATCAGTGGAAGCAAGGCAAGTGTTGTTATGAAAGAGTATATGCCCCTAGCAACCAGTAAATATCCAAAGGTAAAAGAAGACTGATGCACTTGTTAAGAATATTTTCAAATTATAAGCCAATCCTCTTATTGTGTTAAATCATGATTTTGTCCCATGGACTTGTGAGTGCTACTGTAATAAAAAATCAGATTCTGAGTTGACATCTACCAGCACCAGATACCATAGAGAACATGCATAAATTATTTAAAACTAGATAGAAGTGAAATTTGCCTTTAACAAGAAACATTTGTCAGGACAAGAAAATATACATAAGACTATACAAGTATTCAGACTGAAATAGCACTTAACACAGCAGATACTGAGACATAACAAAACTTAATAAACAAGCTTTTGGAATGTCAGACCCATCATTGGAGTGCACATCCCTTGCATAAATAAGTTGTATAGATGATGATGTTGTATTGTGTCTTTTGTGTATAGGACACATGTACCTACACGTTTATACCTCCAGGAGAGGGAACCTTGATTAGTGTGAAGTTTTGTCAAGTGTAATGTTGGCCATTCTTTGGTACAGAAGGTTTTTGACGTGAACTCATTTGAAAAGCTTTTTGGTTATGTACCTTCAAAGAAAATCTTGGATTTTTTACAGGAAAGTGGTTTGAATTATTTTTTTTTAAATGTGTGATCATATACTGTTAGGAGTTTATATTTTTCACCTTTGTCTTTTTTTTTATGTAACATTTTCTAAATTATACTTTATTCCATTTATCTTTTACTTTGTTAGACTACCATATATGTTTGGAAGGGTTTATTTTCCTGAAGTTTTTCAAAAATGTTACCTTAAATTTGTTTGGAACTTAAATATGCTTGTTATCAGCACTGTATGGCTAGGATATTCTGGCATTCCATTAAACTTTGAATGAATGAATGATTACCTGTGATAATATGGACATTGGTGGGGAAAATAGCTTCTAGTTTGCCTACAAATGCACATACCAAACTTAGGCATTATGTACCATCAAGGATTTTAGTAACACAAGGGACGCAGACTTTTGAGGGAAGGAGATAATAATAGGGAAGCACAGAGATACTATAGACCACTTGAGATGTCAGAAAGAAAGTATACATTAACTTTACACCCGTTGTTTTGTTTTTTTTGACAAGCCTGATGGACACCTCTTTTACTATACAGGATGGAAAGTGGCTGCAGTTTGAACAGATAAAAACTTAGGCTTCTGCTTAACACTGTGTCTTGATTTCGTGTTTGACTTTTGGGTTTGAACCAAAAATTGAACATTGGCTTGCACAAAACCTAGCACAAAAACTTGAAAATTGAATTGATTCCACTGCCACTGACACCAGTGGTTGCATCAGCAATTTTCTCAGATTTTTCTGTTTTCAAAAATGTGAGAAAAAGTGGTCCTTTGGTCAACTGATTAATGTTTTTCTTCTAGTGTTGACAGATTACAACAATTTTTGTTTATGCTAAAAAAAATTGCTGACCTCAAAAGAATAACAAAATCTGCAGCAGTAGACAGTTGTTATTAATGGTGACAGAAAACTGAGACATAAATAAAGTAACTTTTATTGCTTGTCATCACAAATCCCCACACTCATTTACTATCTTCTACTCTACAAACATGCTTGCCCACTCACATAAGAAGGGTTTTCATCTAAAGTCCATTACATTTATTTATATGTCTTTCAGCTAAGACTGGATAATACATAAAGTTTGGTCCAAAAATATTTAGACAGGTAGATTAGGATCCACACCATTTATCATAATGCATAGAATCAGTTGAATAGAACCAAGTCTGCTGCACATTCTGATATCAGATTAGGATCTGTGCTGTGTGTAATAATATGTAAATTGACAGAGTTGTTGTTGTTGTTGTTGTTGTTGTGGGGTTTAACGCCATTTTTCAGCACACGATAGGCTATACATGGCGGCCAGTATTAATGGTGGAGGAAGAACCAGGGAAAACCCCGGAAAGAACCACCGACCCTCGAGAAGCTACTGGCAAGCTTTCTCACATACCCACATTGGCTGAATCTTAGACTCGAACCGCCGCAGACAGAGGTGAGATGGCAGTGATCCGTAACGAAGAGCGCTTTAGACCACTCGGCCACTCGGGGCCCCATTGAACAGAGTTAAACATGATCTATGGCACATATCTGGGTCGAACGTTTCACAGGTTGGTGCATGTTATATGCAGACATATACAATGATAAAACAAAATCCCTTAGAAATTATATGTACTAAGATGCAGTGATGTCTTCAAGTACATTGATCCCTAACTATAAAGCCCCTCAGCATATTACTACTCTTTTTATGTCAAGGTTATGGTAATGGATTACATTAGTCTAAGTTTGTTTTATTATTAGTGCCTAATTTGTTTCACTTTTAGTTTTCATATGCCTGCTCTTTTGCAGAGTATATTTTGCCATAAGCCTTTCTGTCTGTCTCTGTTATTTAACTTTTCTTTTTCTGAATGGTACCTTCATTTCTACAGCACCTACTTTTGTCAGACTTTACAGGTAAGTTCTTATTGATGAAAAAGAAGGCTATCAGAATTATGATCAAAGGTCAGGGTCACTGACACAAAGAAGACAAAATGGTTTATACGCAGTGATGCTAGTTCAACACTACAGACATGGACCAGACTTTGTGGATGAGTTGCATATGGAGTAATGGAATAAAAAGATTATTGATTTTGTGATCATATGGTCAGAGGTCAAGGTCACTATTACTGAGAGAAGACAAAAATGGTTTCTGATCAAAAATTGTATTTCTCATTTGTGCGTACAGGTGTGAAAGTTTGTGGATGACTTAATGTTGGGTAAGAATGAAGCCTGCTGAATTGGAGATTAAAATGGTAAAAGTCAGGGTCACTGTAACTTAAAAAAGAAGGTAAGAACTTGCAAACCACTTATAATGACTGAAGTTCTGGAGAGTGCCTACATTAATGGTATTAAAGATACCTACTGATATGGAGTAAAAAAAAAATTTGGCACAGATAAAAATCGGGTTTCATAAAAAATAACTTTTTGCTCTTCTTTCAGTTCCATGACATTTTCTGGATGGCTTGCATATAGGGTAATAAAGAAACACTTAGATTCTCAGGTCTGAAGGTAACAAGAAAAAATATGGCTTTTGCACAGGAATTTTAGTACTAGACCACATACCATGACCAAAGGTCCAGGTCATACTGACTTCTTTGCCTATAGTCTCTAGGGTCAACCATACTAGTGCCTACATGGAGGATTATTAAACAGTGGGTGGTTGTAGAATGTGCAGTGCACAGTACTTTTGTTTGCTCATGAAAATTAATTTATATGACATTTCAGATCATTACATATGCTATTTTTGTGATTTAATATACTGTAGTAGGTCACAACCTCAGGTTGGAACAAGGCTTCATCATTCATAACTGGTCACTGTTATGTCTCCCATGTACATTGTTATAGAGGGAGCATTGTATATAGAGTCGATAAGGCAATGAAATCACTATAACAGTATCATTATAAAAAATTATTTTTTGTTTTATGATGAGGTACCACAGGAGAAAATCTTTAAATTTTTTAAGACATATGGTTTATATACAAAAATATTGTGACTGTATTTTTCAGGATTTTATGATTTTTACCTTTATGTTTCATTTTATACACATTGTACAGAATTTTAACATTGTTAACTTTTTACTTTTATCTTATGGTACATGCATCTGGTTTACAATTATTTGGATGGGTTTATTGCCATACACATTTTAAACATTTATATTCATATTTTTACCTTTATCATGTAGTTCTTCATTATCAGATTTTTCTTTCTAAAGCTTTTTGTTCAATTATTTATTTTTTGTTTTCTTTTAAAACTTATCCTTTAATTATCATCATCATCATCATAAAGCCAGTATTGTGCTGACTAGCCATTAAATCCTAATAGGTACATACAGCTGTACTATTTTTTTTGTATTGATCTTTCTAGGTGTTTGCATTCAAGTAGCACAAGATACAAGACTATTTCATCAATGGTAGACATACATTTTATATTACCATAATAGCTTAATTGAAGAGGCAGCTGAGAACAATCTTCTTTCATTTCTTTTGTTCCAAACGTCTTTCGTGCAGATAAATGGTTAGATCATTCAATTCAGATGTTTGTATGCTGCACAAGGAGAGAGTTTGAACCTGAAAATAAAATCATAATGGTTCATTGTCCTTCTTGATTGTTCCTGTTTGGGGGGGGGGGGAAGTAGTGATCGGCTGATTAATGCTTTCAGTATTGACATTTCATCATGCAGACAAATTGTTCAGCAGAGGAGATTAACATGAATTGCAATGCCAAACTGCTAAAGCTAAATGGCAATAGGATAGTAAATCCTGATCTTAACAGCATTTTTGTAAGCTCTTTATTTTCAAGTTCTGAGTTTTTTGGGGTGTATCAGACAATATTTATGTTAGAATGACATCAACAGCTTTCATAATTATTGATGATTGATTAAATTTTCATTTTGAACTTGAATTTGTTATTGAAGTGACACAAGTTGCAATAAATCAATGGTATTTCTTCTTTAGTGATCACTCTTGAAAATACAGTTTATTATAATTGTTTCGTTTAAAAGGCATAAAAATTAATCAAGACAATTTTCTTGCAGGTTGTTTCGTTTTTTTCAAAGGTCATCCATAACAGTGACAATTGCAATGTAAAGTGATATTATTGCCTTTGTTTGTATCTTTGTATTATTTGTTGGCTTTTAATAATGATTATGTTAGGTACATCTCTATTTTGTACTTGACTTTGTCCAGAATCAAAACCATGGTGTACCTGGCCAGTAACATTTATTTTATAAACAACATAATACATTGCTAATATTTCTTTTTGAGTGTAGATTAAATATTTGTATAATTATTAATGGGAAATATATTTACTTGAATCTGAGACCAGGGCATTAAGATTTTCACTTGGAAATTTCAAATTTGCTGACAGCTTTGAATGTTTTATAGAGGAGTCTGACCTTGCTCTGTTATTGTGTCTTAGCTTTTTATATAGTACTGTTTACTTGAGAGAAAGAAAAAAAAAACTCATTCTGAAGCAGAATTAGTCTCCTTGCTGTGCTCAGTTGTTCATTTGGATGCATTGATTTACTCACTGGAATTACAATGTGCTCAGTAATATTCCACAAGAACATTAATTTGGAATTATAGTGAATTGAGATGACATTTTGGATTATATTGTTAGGGATATAAAGTGTTTGCTGAATTTTACAAAACATGTTGGTAGTTTAAGACCACAGTGTTGTAGCACCTTTTATACTTTTTATTCAAAAGTTTTATTCAGTGTTGGGCAGTGCATTGTATCAATTGTAATGCATCATTTTCTTGGTGAGATCAGAGTTTTTCTTTGTATATTGAACAACATCTTACTTTAAATCTTTGAAGACAGAACATAAATGTTCCATGTAAAATGGGCTTTTGAAATATTATTGTTGTTTTCACTCTTTTTCTTCATGGACCACTCTGGTGGCCTAGTGGTTAGAGCTTCTGCCTCGGATGCAGGAGGTTGCAGATGCATACCCCAGCTGAGTCATACCAAAGACTTATAAAAAATGGTACTAACAGCTGCCTCACTTGGCGCTCAGCATTAAGAGGTAAGTGTGATGACTGGTCAGCCTGATGCCAGGATAATGTAACTAGGTGGGACATGATGCTGTAAGTCTGCAGCATGATACCCCATGCTAGATATCAGTATAAACTGCCACACTGCAGACATCTTAGCGATATGACAGAAAGATTGTTAAGCAACGTTAAAAATCCAAATCACACACATCACAAATGTTTTTCATGTGTTCAGCAAAATCAAACATAAGTAAACAATTTCCAGTCTTCTCATGAAATATTATTTCATCTCATAATAATTTGTTTGAAAGATTTGTATAATTTTTTTTTTTTTTTGCTCTTCTCCCAGTTCAGTTTGGATTATTATTTGACAAAACATAACTTTTTCCAACACAATATCAAACTAACTTTGCATATTCAATGGTGTCACTATATCATCCCCTCACCATTGCCCCAAAATTACATGTTCATTTGTACTTAAGTTGTGATTTGGCAATATGATAAATTGTCTTAACAGACAATTATTTTTTCTATGTGTCTTGAAATTTGTGCTTTGGGGCAATAAAGAAATCAAGGAAAATTGGTACCACAAGAAGAAAGGTTAATTCATGTGTGATATTGATTGGAAAGTTAATTCATAGCAAGTTTAAATAAGTTAACTTATAAACATGGTTTCAAAGCAGTGAATTAACCAATTATCCAGCTGAATGGTGGCATAACACATGCATGAAATGGTAAAATTGGACTGTAAAGTGGAATCCAGTGGTGACTGGATACAGAGTCCATAGAGAATATACAAGTGCATCACACTTAGACAATAGATTAAGTAAGCTTATGCCAGTGTACTGTCATTTGATTACTTGGGAAATTGTTTAAAGGAATAGAATTAATTTAATGCCCACACCAGTAGTGTAGAAGATGATCCCCATTCCATTAAACAGTGGGGGAGCTGTAACTGGGATGCAAGTGGATGTTACTTTCCGCTAGAATATGAACACTATCACAAATTGCAACCAAATTAAAGGGCTGTTTATTGTCCAGATCAATCATGTAATTAATCATCATCCATTTTTACTAATAGGTAATAGTTTAATATAAATGAAAAGTTGCCTCTTTTGGCGCTGTAGAGGCAAAGAGTGGTGATCTATACTGACATATAAGGGATCTTTTAAATAATGTTTTGTATAAACCATGTTTTAGCACTTTGCCTCATGTACATGGAATAATTCAGCATAAGCCTTGTACCCATGGCAAATTATTCCAAACATATATATTTACATGATGCATTATAATGTAATCACCAATTTCGCAATGTCGTTTTATTGATACTTGACTTAAGCATGCAGTTTTCTAATTGATGTTATGAATTTTCCAATAATTACAATTACAGCATTTTCTTTTCAGAGTTCGAGTGGTGATTGATCTTGTTGGTTCCTGCTGCACACTTATTGCTGAAGAGCTCTTGAGTGACCCAGATTTTAATCTAAATCATCAAGTGGCCTTGCTGCTATATGGTAACTTAAAAGATCTAAAATTAAAATCACTTAATATAGGATACATTGTATTTTAAACTTAAATAAATCAAATCCACATGTTGCTAAAAAATGTCTTATCTGGAACTTACTGGAAATTTACCTTTTTGCCAGTGTTACATTAATAATGGAGCTGGTATTCTCATTGTATTATGGTCATCTTATATAAATGGTCCATAAATTCTACTACATACAGTATGTGTTTGGCCCAGGTTAGAAAAACATAGGTATGTGATCACAATAGATCAGTGCCTTAAGGTTATTGTTTGGTTTTACATAAAGTTTAATCAATTGCTGGCAATATTATATGGTCAGGATAATATATGTACATGTTTTTATGTCCATTGCAGATCTCCATTCCATTTATATATATTGTAAAACTAATTTTCTTTTATCCCTGTGTAACTTTTACCTTATAAATTGTTTCAAATCCGTCTCAATATCACTATATCTTTGTGGGAGGTGACATCAATGCACATATACAAGTGTTCTTTTTCAGAACAGTGATTAAAAAGAACATAATTTTTCATCGTGATGGATGTACCGAATAAATGTGTCAGTACCTTATGATACATGATATTACTTTAAATTATTATTTCATTATACACATCTACCTCGATAACTCACGTACAGTAGGATCCAAAAACATAGACCGTACTATCAAGTGATTGCATGATTTACCATGGGACCTAAAACAACAGAAGAGATTCCACTCCCACTGGACATCAAAAAGACATGAAGGGATGGGGTAACAAGGCTGTTTAATGATTGAATACTCACTTTATAATCCTGCTGGGAATAATTTTCAAAAAAAACTTTTTCTGGCAAAGTTGTTTGCTTTTCTATATAAATTACCTTTATATTCAATGTACCCAACTTGTAAAAAATTGATGCAGTGATATTGTTATAAGTAACAGTGAAAGTTCTTATCATTGAGGAAATCTCTGAGTGCTAAGTTAAGAAAGTTAACTCTGAAATTTGCTTCTCCACAATGAACTGTAAAACACAGCTTTTTATTTCACCTACTGTATGTACTCGTTTTGCTTGGTTGCTTGCTACTATCTTTGATCACATTTTTGAATAAACAGGCTAATTTAAGGTTGTTATATTAATTATACAAAAATGTTTATAACAATGTTATATTTATAACAGTGTTATATTTAAAACAGTGATATATTTATAACAGTGTTATATTTATAACAGTGATAAATTTATAACAGTTATATTTATAACAGTGATATATTTATAACAGTGATCAGTTGAAATGAGTTACCCTGACACATGACCATAGCTGCTAACTCTTATGCAAGTAGGATTTGCATGCCTTTTAACTTTTCTTTTATTCCTCCCCCTTTATTTGATTTCATACATAAAATACATAATTAATGTGATAACACAAATCAGGTTAGCTTTTAATTCAGTACAGCAATACACCAAATACTTCTGCAAGTTGAATATCAAAGCAAGGGCAGCACTTAATTCGTTTCTCACAGAAATGCTCGTGGACGTAGCTGTGACAGTAGATTGATATTGGTCAGCATTTGAATACATGATAGCACATTGAATTTTTGATGACTACACTTTAACGAAACTAAAGAATAGAACTAAATTGTGAATTTCATTGGCATAACAGATTTAATTAGTATTTATTTATTAAAATGCTGCATCCATTAGGCAATAGTGACATTTTCATTGATCAAAATTTTGTTGAATATTGTAATATACAGTGCACTAAGAATGTTGTTTGGAACAAAACATTATATATATATATATATATATATATATATATATATATATATATATATATATATATATATATATATATATATCTATATCTGTGTGTGTGTGTGTGACTTCTTATTATAAGTTTGAGAATTTCATGTTGTTGATTAAACTTTCAGGGCACTATCCACCATTTTTGACAAAAAGAATGAACGATATATCAAGGTTTCAGTTACCAATTTTGATAAGTAATTTTCTTACATTCAACAGATAAGGGCTAATTTTTGGAGGCCAATTTTTTTTTTATTTTCTATTGAAAGAGAGATGAGATCCATGCCTGACCTCAGTAAGCAGGTTCATGAATTATCAGGACATGGGTTATTGAGAAAGTAGTATATTATGGTTTTAAAACAGGCTAGTGTTAAAGTACTTAACAATAATGTGTTAAGTCAGTAATACAGCACATCATTATGTTTATATTTTTATAATTATTTCCTTATAACATATTTTTTTAAGCCCGACTGGGTATATATCAGAAAAATATATGGAATGGTCTATTGTCCATCATCCATCCTTTGCTTGTCATTCCTCCATCTGTTATCAAAATTTTGTTATCACTACTCCTAAACTACTTAGAAGATTGCCATGAAACTTTACACATACATTAATCCCAAGGTCAAATTAGTCCTGAATGAAATCAGTGCCATTGAGACATCCATTGCAGCAGTCATAGTGGCCCTCTTGAAAATCTTGTTAGTGTTATTCCTTCTGAATGGATGGTCATATCACCATGGGGCTTTCACCAAAAGAATACTTATATTGTTTTGTTGGTCCTAAATGAAAATGGTACTAATCTGAAATCCAGTGTGGTTACCAATGCAGTCCACTTGAAAATCTTGTTATCACTATTCCATCTTAATGGAAAATCATATTGACATGCGGTTTTGACCAGAAGACTTTTTCTTATGTCCAATTCTTCCTAAATAAAATGGTGCCAACTTGACTTCGGCTAGAAAATCATGTTACATGTATCTCTATTCCTCCTGATTAGCAAGTAATATCAAAATGGGGTTTTCACCAAAAGACTTCTAATAAAATCTTGTTGAAAATGATGCTGATCTTACATTCAACATGACCACTATGATGGTTATCCTCAAGATCTTGACATGAGTTTTTCATCAAAACATTTTTTAATGTCTAATTAATTCTGAATTTAAATGGTGCCAATATATTATGTCTGATATGATTCCCATGGTGGCCATCTTGTTATTGCTCTGGAATATTAGAGACAGTTTCAGTGCTCATCAGTTTAAAACAAGGAAAGGTCTAATCTTGGATTCCTGGAAATTCATATCTGCCAGTAGATTGTCAGTCCCTCCAAATGACTATTATTTCCTAATATTTTTGAGGTCCTTTGCTCTTCAGTAAAACCCAATATTGAAAAATATGCCTTGAAGACTTGTGGCTGTAAAAATTGTGATAGTGATATAGTCCCAGAAATGGGTAATTAAACCAATCAAATATATGCTAGTGGATCATTAAAATTAGGCAAGACAGTGTGGCAAAGCTGCTCCACATTTTTCAAATCAAATTATAAATGAACAGTTTGACTGCATGCCTTGCCACTGGTAAAGTCTGTATCCTTGAGTAAACAGCCTCTTTTAAAAAGTCTCGATGGACTATTTGTTTGTGTTCATATGTATGTATGCACATTTATTCAACCAGGTATGCATGAATGTATATAAATTTCTTCTTATGCACAAACTCCATATTGATGCACATATAAAACATTTTTGACACCTTGTACACCATAATTTTTTCCAACTTTCCTGTCATTAATACGAAAGTGGTTTATGTCTTTTCATGGTTTAGTTCTATGTTTACATGCTTAAAAGAAGACAAATGTTGCCATGTCAACTCGAAATCCAATGGCATGTGACCTAGTTTATTTAAATTATAAGGGTTAAGGAAGAAAATGATGTGTGTAACTGTATGTTTATAAAGCACCATCCATAATTTCCAAGTCATTTATTATAAAATTTCAAAATTCCAGAGAAATAAATCCAGTAATATGGCACAATTTTCTACCAAAATGAAATCTTGAGCCATTTCCTGATTATAAAATCCACTGAAACATACAGGAGCTTAAGGGATAATTATCATATGTAAAAAAAAGACATAATGTTGAGTTCTAAGTGGATATGCTACATTAATGATGTATGTGATAAGATCTTGGATAGAGTGATCATTGCAGATGGAACAAATACCTTTGAATGAATCTGTCTTACTGTAATTTTTTAATTTTTTAACCAACCATCCATTTTGAAGACCCATTTGATATATAATAAGAAACCAGTGCCAGTTCACTTATCGTCTTAACAATAAATGTATTAAAACTGATATCCTTTGTTGGTAAAGTAATAAAACTGTGCTATACTGTTTATGTTGACCTAGCGCCTCACATGCTTTGTAGTCTACAGCTGTTGCTCTCTCTCACTCACAACCGCTCTGATGGTCTAGTGGTTAGAATGTCCGCCTCAGATGTGAGCGGTCATGAGTTTGATCCTTGGCCAAGTCATACCAAAGACTTACAAAAATGGTACCAGTTGCTGCCTCACTTGGTGCTCAGCATTAAGAGGTTAGTGTTTGGACTGGTCGGCCTGGTGTCAGGATAATGTGACTGGGTGGGACATCATGTTACATGTCTGTGGCATGATGCCCCAGTGCTAGACATCACTGTAAACTGCCACACTGCAGACATCGTGGCGATATGAGTGAAAAATTGTTAAAGCTGCGTTAAAAATCCAAGTCACACACACACTTTCTCTCTCTGTCTCTTATAAATTTATGGAAATATATAAAAATTTAGGATCAATCATCATCATAATATTTGCATTCGAACTACATGTATTGATAATATAAACTAACCTTTTCCTCCAAATGATAAATAATCAAAACTGCTTTTGATGCCAACATTTAGAAAATTTTCAGTTCCCCTCTATAATAGCATTTGGCTATTATTAATGTACAGAATGTATTCACTACATTTTTTGTGAAAAATGATGAACAAATTGATAAATTGCCTTGTCTGTGCCAATTCTGGCAAGAATACATCAGAAAGTCAGTGCTAAACGTATACATGCAAGAAGAGTTTAAAATAGAAATGAAGATATGTGTCAGAGGTAATCAACCAAACATAATGGAAATATATACATTGTTTATATATTGTTTCAAAACAAAAATCAAGTTTTATAAGTCTTATCATTGCCTGTTATGCACATTACATTCTTATTTACAATTGAGGTTATATATGTTTTGGTATTATGCATGTTAGGAGGTTTTTAATATACATATCTATTATTGATGAATACAAGTTCCACAACAGAAAAGTAAACCATAGGCAGTTTGATTCTTAATGTCCTTTATTAAAAGTGGTCCTGGATAAAAAAAACATTAAATACATATTTATGGAAGAGAGAGAGAGTGGCATATTTTGTTTAAATGTTTCTCCAGGATCTGTGTATGGGCAGAGAATGACTCTTATAGTACCTACCTCTTGGATAAAAGATACTAACATAGGTGTCTTTCAAGTTTGATCACCTGAAACTATTTCCATCAGCTATGGCAGCCAATACTAAAATTATAAAAACTTTAAACATTTTCTCAATACCCACTCAATAGAATATGACCAAGTCTGACTATGCATTGAGGGGATTCAAGTTTATAACAACTAATGTTGATCTGCCTTCAGATATGGCCATCATTGCTAA
Organism: Sinohyriopsis cumingii; assembly: GCA_028554795.2. NCBI lineage: Eukaryota > Metazoa > Mollusca > Bivalvia > Unionida > Unionidae > Sinohyriopsis > Sinohyriopsis cumingii. The sequence goes on along the minus strand of CM068830.1, from coordinate 117,499,456 downwards.
AAGTAGAAAAACACCTCAAAAACCTCGTCCTGGTATGGAGGGCTTTCAACATTGTACACCTAATGTTTTTCCACTATCAAATATGGCAACCATTGCTAAAAATTAAAGATTTGATATGATTTTCTAAAAATATGCTGAATAGAATTTAACCAAATTTGACAGCATCCTGGCAAATATATATTTTATGCAAATGGCACCAATCTGCCACAACATGTAGATTTGTTTTACTTATATGAAAACATTTAAATCTCTCCTTAAAAGGAGTTTTTCAAAAAACTATGGTGAATAAAGTTTTACCAAACACTATTGAGTATCTTGGCAGGAAGGGATTTTGTAAAATGATCCCAATCCACCTTCAGATATGGCCTCTGTTACCTAAAGAAAAAGAAAGAAAAAACCTGAAATCCCTTCTTCTCAGTAAATGCTGAGCAGGAATTTTCCTAATTTTGACAAAGCATTCTGGTAATGATGGCCACAATTACCGTAATTGGAAAATCCTTTAAACAAAAATATTTTAAATGACATCTCAAAAGCATTGAACAGACGTTGACAAAATTTTACAGAAAGCATTCTGGCATTCAGGGCTTTTGATTTTATACATGTGATGCTAATCTACGATCAAACATGTCTGCTTTTGCTAAAGATAGAAGAACCTTCCCTAAATTTTTCTAAATAATCACTTACAAGACTTTTGATCAAATTTGATAGGTGGTTTTAATTTGGAACAATTTCAGATGATGATGTCATAGTTTTCAAATGATGATGTCATACAGTTTTCAAATGATGATGTCATACAGTTAGATTTGATTGCAATTACCAATCAAATAGAAAAAATATTTACACAGTTTGATTTAAAAATAATGCTTAATAGAATTTGACCAACTTTGACACAAAGCATCACTGTATTTGGGGCCTTTTAGTATATGACAAATGATGCTAGGGTATCATCAGATATTAACAAAGATCAGAAATTTGTGAAAATCTGTTTTTGAAACAATTGCAATTTCAACTGAAAGCAGATGTAAAAGTACAGCTGATGTTCCCAAGTGAGATATGTAACATCACCTTCAGTCCTGATATTGTACTGTGTTCTGGAACTTCCAAACAGATGATTTTGTTCAAACTCTCATTGCTATGGGAAGCAAGAATGTAGAAGGCCCATGAGAGGAAATTGGCCAAGTATCAGCCACTCATCCCTGAGTGCAAATAGAATGGATGGAAGGCCTGGAATCTAACAGTTGAAATAGGATGCAGTGTCTTTGCATCATATTCTTTTTGACATGCCATGGGAGTTTAAATCAGAATTATAGGAGCTAGCTGCAGGAAGTTAGTCACCAAGGTTGGCAAATAGGCAGAGGAATCCTCAGACTGGATCTGGTGGAAGAAAGAAAAGTGATTGAAAAGCTAATTGGTTCCAGGCTGAGTCTGATAAACTCAGTTTGCACACCCCTGGTGAGTGTTGTGGGATAACACCGAAACGCTCTAGGACAATGGGATCTTCACCTACTGATGAAACCAAATGCAGTGCAAAACCATATTCATATATTAATATAACCAGAAAATCGGATTGCATTTCTGAGACCCTAAATGAAAAATAAGATGATAGCTGAAATGTGAACATCGAATGAAAATCAAGTGCAAATGAAATGCAGATTTGGTAAAATTAACCATTTCATGGTCAGTGGCCTTGCTCTTCCATATATCCATTCAGGTAGTTAAGACTTTCGTGAGATAATTTTCAGGCATTGTAGTGTGGCATTTATATTTCATGAACATATTTATAGGTGATTTTTATATGTAAAATCCAATCATTTCTTTAGTAATTCATAGAGTCCTAAAAACACACATACACACATTTATGTTATCGTTTGCCAATGTTCATATTTTATATTTTAAAGTACTTGTGAAATGGGCAAGTATGTTTTGAAAAGTACTTTTCAGATTCCAGACTTATTTGCAAACTGATTTTGGGGTCAAATATGTAAATAAAATGAAAATAAAAACTAGAACAAATTTGGCTAACAATTTTACTAGTTTGATGTTTTCAAACCTACTGTGAAGCAAGTAATTTAGATTAAATGGACCCATTGGCATCAATGGAAGAACATTCTAATGATTGTTGTAGGCTTTTTGGATTTCAAAACCATATTTTCAGTGGGAATTACCATGACATTGGCTGTTTGGCAGTTTTTACAAGCCACTTATGTAAGGGACAATCATGTTACAACTATTATTGTCAGTTGTTTACACCACTTAAGAGAACAAACCTAAAAGTCAGACTCTGCTGACAGGACACACAGACAAGGAAACTTGATTGATTTGTTGGTTTTAACAGCACTTTAATGCATTATTGGCTATATGATGCAGAGGAAATGGGAGCTAAGTGCCTTCTTTAATGACGCACTGAAAAACACTGAGTTTTTTACATTCTTATAGATGTATTGTGTTTTCCATCGTAGAACTCAGGTGCATGATATCTGTATCCTGCTAAACGTGTCACTTTAATCCTGACTCGTGACTATGTTGACCTTCCACTGCAAGGTTACTGAACACCTGGCACACAAATGAGTACAAATCTTCCAAGTTTCTATCATCATTTCCCATTGGAACATTCGTTTTCAGTAACCAAGATAAACATAATTGCCACACAGTTACATATTAAAATGAGTGGCAGTTGAGTGTCCCACAAACTAGCTGTTTTGTACAGATCATTCAAGCTACTTGTATTGCTTTTTATTTTCAGGTTTAAAAAAAACTTTTTTTAAGTAATTAATTTAATTAAAAAAATATTCTCATTATTTCTAAAGGGTAACTCACTTCAAGAGCAATGTTGAATATAGGACTTTTTCATTAGTTTTTGTTTGTTTGTCCATCTGCATTAGTATTGTGGGTAAGAGTTGATTTTATTTGATCTGATCACATTGTATCATTGCACAAGTTGTCTACAGTACACAATTCAGATGCCATGACCTTACCTGTCTCAGCCACAGTAATGTCTTTTGAAGCCAAAATATAAAATAAAATATTTCAGTGTAAACCTAACTTTTTATATTGTATCCTCAGATAAAGAGCTTTTCAGTTGGTGTTTTTCTGTTTTGAAATTTACATCAATGTTGACAATGTGTCATTTTGAATTTGACCCTCATTTTTCATTCAGGAATGCAAGATAAAGAATCCTTCATTCTGCTTCAGTGTTCAACAGGAAAATTCCACCATTATGATAATTTTATGTTATACACTTGGCAAAGCCTCATACCTTGCACAAAAGTCTGACCCTCTGGCGGAATTTTCCTTGCCTACACAGATGCATATGAAGGATTCCATTAATCTAACAGTCTAATGTGCAGTAATTTGTTATCTCTATTACATTTTTGGCAAATAATAGATAAGATCACTTTCATGCAGTAATGACTGTGGTATTGGTCAGGGTATTGTCATCATGATTTTAAGATGTTATTATAATGCCTTTTGACAGTTATAAAATATTAATCCAAGATAAGCAATGTTCTCTGTGATGTCCTTGTCTTTCTTGTTTGTAGGCACTATACTAATAGACACAGTTAACAGGTCTGTGGCTGCAGGAAAGCTCACACAACGGGATGAAGCAGTGTTACAGAGACTGGAAGGAGTTTTGCAAGATGTAAATGGAGACCAACTGTATGAAGATATTCAGATTGCAAAATGTGATCTCTCTGGTCAGTTTAATTTTACTATGATTGCTAAGATAATGGTTTATTTAGTGTTCATTTTGAAAAATCAGATTAGAAAGCCACCAAAATATAGATAAAAGCTGGTGTAATAGTAACATGTTGAATCCCCAAGTCAAATACAAATTTTCAGTTTACATTTGCAAATTTGAAAAACTGTTTTAAATTTGTAGACGTTAAAGAAAAAAATGTAAGCAGTTGCTAGAGTTCCTACCTCTGTAGCTCAGTGCTTTTTCTACAATTTTTTAAACGAGCATCGGGTTGATATTTAACAGCTGGATTATATGGAGGTCTTGGACTAATTTTCTCCTGACATTTTATAAAAAATATATTGGGGATATTTTTGGAATCCATCACTCCGTCTTTGCTTTTATTGAGCTTAAAACTGATGGAATACTTACCCATGAAATGATGTGATGACACACATACAGTGAAACAGTGGTTCGGGTCCACAAATAGTCAGTATGCTGTATTCTGTACAGTGCGATATCTAGACAAGTCAGTGAACTGAATAAAATATTGCACGTGTATCCTCTTAGCAATATGGGATAAAGGGCATAAAATGAGAAAGACTCAACTGATGCAACTTCCAGCTTATTAAACAATAAATACTTTAAGCAGTTGTTACATATGTGATATTTATTTTTGTGGCAGAGAACCAATTACTAGTACACACAGACACATGTAGAGAAAAATTAGCAGTTGAAGTATCAATAGTTGGAGTACGAGTACTCACCAGCCAATCTCATGGTATCCTTAATACTGATTTTATTGAAAATCTGCACAAATAAGCATGATTTCTAAAACTTTTCTGCAAGAGTCCATTTGAATTGAACAACTTAATTTCTTGTTAATATATTTACACTAACTTATGAAATACTGTGTTTAAAGAACATTCATATTTTTGGATTGACTATAAAATGTGTAAATCAGACATTGGGAGTTTCTATAAAGAAACTTGTAATTTGGCTTAAAAACATACTTTAACTGAAATTCATTCAAGGAAATCAAGGGTATTGATTTTGTAATGCACTTGAGATGAACAATTCAACAGGTGTGCATAGCTGCTTGAACCAAGTTAGGCAATAAACCATTTGATTCATGGGTAAAGAGTTATCACAGTTGAAACAGTTGATCATTCGCTAAAAGACAGAAACAATAGAATAAGTGAAAAAACAGGGAACAATATATTTGATTATAATAGCAAAGCCTTCCACCCCTACATATTAAATGATTCTATTCCACTCAGTGTTTGACAATGGTAAAACTGTACACGTATCTGTGGTGTTACATTAGCAAGTGGCTTGTGTACATCAGTTGATGTGAAGCTTGTGCCTGCATTTCTGACTAGAAAATAAAAAGAATCAAGATAAGAAGTGGGTAGATGTTTGTGTCAGTGACTAAAACTGCACCTGACAGTTCAGGTGATAAACTTGTTTCACTGGGTGTGTATGTCAGTTGAATGAGCATGCATTGGTGATCTGTTGTTTTCCCTTAAATTAGTTGGTATTTAATTTAATTTATAAATTCAAGTGAGAAACATTTTTAGACCACTGCATTGTTTGGTGCTTTTTTGTGCATGCCAGATGACCATACAAAACATCTGTTGGCCTCTGTTATTTTGGATTGAGCAATTATTGTACATGGAATGCATTGAAGACAAACACAGAAAAGACTTAAAGGCTTTACCTTTGATGGTTTATTAATAATTAAATTAACTAGATTAACAATATTTAGCTTTTTGAGGAGCCAATATCTTTCAAATATGAGCAAGAAGCAGTGTTATGATTTTTTATTCTTCAAGAATGCAACTCTTTCCAAATTATTAAATCAAACTCTTGTTTATTTTGGGACTTACGCTTTGTTGTACTTAAAGAAATAGTTCAAATTGTTATACAATTTATGGAGCCAAACCATGATTGTACTATATCCAAATTTATGTTTTAACAAAGAGTGTTATGGGGGAGGGTCACTGTATTTTCATTCCCTTGAGGGGTAAAATTGCATATTTTTATCGTTATACCATGAAAATTAATGGCGATACAATGTGACTCAAAGGGATCATTTATTGTTGGTCAGATGTGTTTTTCTTCTCATTTGATTCATCTTTCCATATCCATCGACTGTATATATTGCTATAAGTTGGAGATCTCAATGCTTTTCAAGATATTACTCAAAGGCTAATTCCCAAGGGCCAGGAAACATTCCCTAATGCAGATATTGTCTACAGAACTGATACTCAGAGGCCAAGTCCCAAGGGCCAGGAAACATTCCCTAATGCAGATATTGTCTACAGAACTGATACTCAGAGGCCAAGTCCCAAGGGCCAGGAAACATTCCCTAATGCAGATATTGTCTACAGAACTGATACTCAGAGGCCAAGTCCCAAGGGCCAGGAAACATTCCCTAATGCAGATATTGTCTACAGAACTGATACTCAGAGGCCAAGTCCCAAGGGCCTGGAAACATTCCCTAATGCAGATATTGTCTACAGAACTGATACTCAGAGGCCAAGTCCCAAGGGCCAGGAAACATTCCCTGATGCAGATATTGTCTACAGAACTGATACTCAGAGGCCAAGTCCCAAGGGCCTGGAAATATTCACTGATGCAGATATTGTCTACAGAACTGATACTCAGAGGCCAAGTCCCAAGGGCCAGGAAACATTCCCTGATGCAGATATTGTCTACAGAACTGATACTCAGAGGCCAAGTCCCAAGGGCCTGGAAATATTCACTGATGCAGATATTGTCTACAGAACTGATACTCAGAGGCCAAGTCCCAAGGGCCTGGAAATATTCACTGATGCAGATATTGTCTACAGAACTGATACTCAGAGGCCAAGTCCCAAGGGCCTGGAAATATTCCCTGATGCAAATATTGCCTGAAAATCTTTATCATCTTTTCACACCTTGCTACTATATCTTCTCATGGAATGTGGATCTCAGGTTGGATCAAAATATTTTCCAAGGTGAAGAAATTATCCTGGGGATAATAATATTGGCTACACCTATAAATTGCCCCTTTTGATTTTCATCAAATGTAGATTCATTTACTTTATGGGGATATCAAGTTTCAATGTTGATATGCAGGGTGGAGATACACCCATTTGCACCTTGCTCCTAGCTGATAAAGTCAGCTTGTCATATCCTGCAACTGTGTGTTATCATTTGGTGGGGATTTCAATAGTTTCCAAGATTTGGCCCTGTTAGGTTCTACCACCTGCCTGCATGCCCCCAGTTCCTTCCCAGGGGTAGAGATACTAACTCTAAGTTTTAAGTTTCTAGCTTTAATGATGTATAACTTTTTCTTTAGTTTTTTTATTGCAGTGTCTCTAGTTGCAGTGGGTGGATAGTGGTCATAGCTTACTTTGGGTCAGTTAGTTGTATATCAGAGTTTAGAGTTTATGTTTTCAGGGATTGTGTAGGGCAGTAAAATCCTCTGCCATCGAGTCGTCATATTTATGATTTTATTGTCAGTATATTTAATGCTCCATTTTAGGCCTGACAACTATGGAGATTTTGGAGAAAGACCTGAAAATGGTTTCTGGTACCAGCATGACAGTTGCCATGTCATCTGTATCAGTAGATATGCAGGTATTATACATTTTAGCGCAGACATTCTATTTACACATGTTCTCTGTATGGTAGAGTGTATAATGTTATGACATCAATCTGCCCTTCCATCTGCACAATAATTTTAGTACTCAGTCACAGACTTTGAGCAAATAATGTGGAAAGCTTGCACTTGAGACATGAAGAAATTAAATTATTATGAGGGTTAAGGTAAATATCAGAGTAACTTGAAAGAAGACAAGTAGTTTCCTCACAATATCTTTTGTTCTAGATGAAATTTTAATTTGGGACCTTGATCAGACTTTATGGATGGCTTGCACATGGGGTAAGATAAAACACTAATAGATTATGAGTCACAGGTCAAGGTCACAATAAGCTAGAAAAGAACACACTGGTGTCTACATAGTAAGCTTAGATCTGTACCACTTTCAGTGACCAAACTTTGTGGTTTGCTTGCATATGGTGCAAGAAAGAAACACATTTATTTTGGGGTCAAAGGGTTGAAGTTCATGGTCACTGACACAAAAATTATTCTGTATAATGACATTACTTACACACTACTTGATGACACGAAACTTTAAAAAGAAGGAAGTATGCAACATATGCTGGGTTAGACAGCTTTAAGGTTAAGGTCAGAATGACATAAATAAAAACAGCCTGCTCTATCTTCTTGGAGCAATATTCACACACTGTTTTCCTTCTAATCAGTACAGTTCTGAGACAGCCATGCCCTTTTCCTGTCTGTACACAGTTCTGTTAAACATGTGGCAAGCATATGGTCTCTTAAAATATTATTTGTGTCATCCATTAATCTTTCTGTCGTGAGGGTCATTGTCTTGCCAGTATTTAAAGCAAGACAAATGTATCACTTATCAGTACTGGTATTGTCACCAATAATGTAATTTTTCACTTTCATTATTGCAAGTAGCCAAGATAAAGCCACAGATGATACCTATAAATACCCTCTCCCAACAAAATAATTTGTATGTTAAGTTTGACATAATTAATCATTCCTATTTTAAATCAATCTAAAAACTTCATACAGATTTTACGATTGATGTATTTTATTTTACTGATAAGAATATCATTATGCAGGTGCATATATTTTTACAGGTTAAGGTACTGAGTCATGTGTAATGAAATAATACAACAAAATAAAAGACAGTAAAGCAACAGTGAAATTTGTCCTTTGTATATAGGTGTCTTTTCTAAAGAGTAACCTATCAGAAGCTCTTAAGTATTTATACAGTTATTATGTAATCAGTGAATTGCCATTTCCAACTCATGCCAGTGTAGCTGCCACTGATTTACACCCCACTACACTGTAATATATAGATGTTGCAAATAGAGTGAAACCCAAGCTGCATTGCTGTATGATGATATACCTAACTGATCTATAACCCTTGGAGTTAATACATGCAGCAGGCCCTTGGGAAAATATAATCAACAATTTTGCCAGGTAGATGCAAGTTGTATCTATGGAATTGAGAGTAACTTACACACGCCATTGCGGTGATAGAGCATATTTTTTATGAATTACACTCAACTGCATTCTACATCAGTACAAGTTTAACATGGTCAGTCCGCTATGAGTGTACAAACTGTGTTGCTTTCCCTTACAACAAGTTGGCACTTAAACCAAGATTTACTGTTAAAAAATATCCTGAATACATTTTTTGAAAGTCCCATACATTTGTTTATTTCATCAAGAGAGTATGTGCACTATAACAACTTTGATTAAAGACAAATGTTAGAGTCATCAATGGGGGCCCCGAGTAGCCGAGTGGCCTAAAGCGCTCTCCGTTACGGATCACTGCCATCTCACCTCTGTCTGCGTGGGTTCGAATCTAGGATTCGGCTAACGTTGGTATGTTAGAAAGCTGGCCAGTAGCTTCTCGTGGGTTGCTGGTTCTTCCTGGATTCTTCCTCCACCATTAATATTGGCTGCCATGCATAGCCTATCGTGTGCTGAAATATGGCATTAAACCTCACAACAACAACAAGAATCATCAAGTTGTGACAAGATATACTAATCCTTTGCAGTGACAGGACTGAAAAACGAAGTGTGCTAATTCCACAATAGACAGGTGACCATTATGAAAGGAATCAAATGGGGATTCTTGAAAGTGTTCCTCATTGACAAGTGTCATTCATATGGGAGTATCTATAAAGTCATTTTTCACTGCATTGCAAACAAGAAAACCTCCACATTTAGAAAGCAGTCATGTGCAGTAGAAAGCCATAAAGATTATTTTAAAAAAACATGATTTAAACTGTAATTACCTTTCTTGCTCGTCTTGGTACTGTATAATGTTATCATTGTGCTTTCTTGCAAGTAGGTTTGGTATATATGTAGCTAATGTGACTTGAATGATAAATGTACCTTTCATAATGCTTTAAGTGGGAACATTAAATATGCCTTTTCTTTAGTGAACATACTCTCTGTGAAAAGGGTATAAATTGGATATCAAATGCCAGAGTGTTTATAAAACCAGCTGAGAACTAAACTTTATTTGATTTACATTTTTTCACATTAAATACTAATAACTTTTGCAACATGCTTTCACAAGCTTTGTTGTCATGATGTATTTTATGTGGAGGAACAATGAGCACTTACAAAGTCCATATACCCAAAGCAGTGATCTGGGACCAGAGAGGTGCATAGTGAGTGTCTGTACACTGCTATCTGGGCCCCTTGTCTATGACAGAACCAGAACATGAGATCAGTAGCCCATTAGATTTTGTATCATAAGTTGTACCTGTCTTATAGGAAATGGAAATAAAACAAGTGTTATGTTTTACCATAAAATTTATTCTCAATCATGGCACAGAACTTTTAACACGTGTATGTTTTAAAAAAATTTGCATTGGCAGGCAAAGACTTCACTGATAATGCATGTTATCTTTGTAACCTGGCATGAAAACATCTGTACAACCTCAGAGTTTGCAAACATAACTTTACCATGTTTAGTAAAATGATCTACATTGTTGAATGGCAGATTGTGCTTTCCTGCAAAACGTTCAGACAAATTCTCTGCAAGTGCCATGTATCTACTTTAGCTTGAGTGTTAAATGGTGCCAAAAAAAGTAAATGTGTTTGTTACAGAAGAATTGCTCATATGCATTGGTGTCTGCATTTACCTGGTGATATAATTTATTCAGGCATATACTGTCTTAAAATCCACTTTGTATGAAACACACAATGCTAACTCAGGACTGCTGCCACTTGCCAGCACACACTTGATCTCTGATTTCCAAGCATTGCTGAATTTGTTGTAATATTTCTTAACCTGTGTTTTATTTAGCATTAGGAGAAAGTGGGCATTTCAGCTTTTTGACATGAATTGACCAAAAGAAAGATAATAGGTTTGCTTCAGTATTCATCTTAGAAAAATCAAAAGAATTATAAGTTTTTCTGCTGAAATAATTTGTTGGTCAGTCTCCTTTTTGTCTCACCTCTGCCAAAGGTGAGCTGATTTTTAATCAAAGAATCAAATGCCATTTTGAACCAAGTTTTATTCCCATTATAACTTATAGCACCTCAAAAAAGATCCTAAGACTTGAAACTTGCCAAATTACAACAGATTGGTAACAAGTTTTTTGAGCTTCTTGTGTATACTTGTTGGACGTGGTTTCATGGTTCTTAATCCAACTACCTTGCATGATTGCACTGTTGGAACAGTTTCAATCCCTAATGGACTGGTTTTGGCTGGTTTCTGTAATTCGTTGATAGAACACATACAAATACCATTTTTTTAAAACAATTATTACAAATTTAAAAAACAAATCTCTTAAATTTAAAAAGCAGTAAATTTCAGATATAAAATGATATCAGTGGTAGATGGTGTTTAAACAGTTTTTGTGTCATACTACTGTTACAATCACATGTATGTCCTCAGTATCACATGTATGTCCTCAGTATCATATGCATGTCCTCAGTATCACATGTATGTCCTCAGTAAGCCAGAAAATAATACCAACTATTTTCTTTTTTATAAGCCTTGGTAAGCATAAGATTTTTAGTGCCCAAACCTTTCGTACATTCATGAAAATATCAAGTCAAGTGTATATGCTACATGTATTTTTACACGATGGAGATTGAGTTTGCATAATCCTAAATGTAATTTCTGTTTTGTGATTATGTACCTACCATGTATTATTGATGCTGTAGAAGCAGGCAACTTAAATTACTGCTAATTCAGTATTTTTTATTTGATACCTATTTTTGTGGATTTCATTAATAACAATTTTTTCCTGTTTTATATCAATCTGGGGGAATCCATAATGTGAGTTTGCAGGTGTTTTCAAATATAATTCAAGAAGAATTATTTATTTAAATTATTAACTGGAATTGCTAAGTGCTTATTGACTTTGGATAAAGACATTTTAGAAATATTAAGAAGTCATTTAAAGACATTATGGATTGCATCACTGTGGTACATTGGGGCATCCAATACTATTGGACTTAATTCTGTACATTCTGTACATTTGGACTTGTGATAGGACATTAAGGATTATTTGAGATTTACTTTTCAGTACTGTTACTCTAAAAGTTTCACTTTCTAATGTAGAGAAAAAAACATATTTGCTTTTCTTTCTGTTATGTAGTTTAAGACCTAGAGCCATAACAAACCACATCTCCAAAACATGGATTTAAGGACTCAATGAACACTGATAATTCTTTCTAAACAGTAGAATCTCTTGCCCAAATTATGAATAGAAGGACCCTTGGTCATTCTGTGTCAACAGTAGAACCACTTTCCCAAAATATAAATTTAAGCACCAAATGAACACTTATGATTCTGTGCAAACAGTTGAACCTTTTCCCCAGAAAACAAATTTAAGGACCAATGAAAATGGCTGTTTTCACAAACCCACAAAAAATACCAAACTGTCAGTAATTGGTTGCTACTGAGCTAGTCAGACTTACCTGCTGCAGAAGCAGAAAACTTTGACTAGCTGGGTGGCAACTACCCATCTTGTATGGATATTTATGTCCTGCTGTAAAATCACATACTCTAACCAGCTCAGCAGTTTAAAGCATGCAGTTTTTGTGCCATGGCCTTTGTTGTAACTTTGGGCTTGTACATTCTGCTTAACTGCAGAAGCTGTTGGTTCTAGTTCGTCTGGAGATAAGGTCAAGTGAGCTTATAATGGTCATGTGTCAGTTGTGCATTGTGATTCATGTGCTGTGCTTCTAACACTTGTTATTTTAATTTTTCAAAATGATATTTGACACACAGCTTTCGGGTACAAAGGCTTTCAAAGTTTTGCCAGTTCACTATCAATATCATATGGCCACTGTTACTAAAAATATCTTTATCAAAAACCCTTTGAATCACATCAAACACTGCTCTGCCTTCAAATATGTCCACTATTACTAAAAAAATATGCCACTTATTAAGGAATAACCTTTAAATGACTTCTTGTCCAAACCTGATAGAAAACATGAAGACCTTTCAAGTTTATACAAATGATGATGATCTTGCAATCAAATTTGGGCAGTTAATTTTTTTAGAAAAACCATTGAACAACTTATTGTCAAAAACTGCTTTACTGAATTTGATTAAATTTGAAAGAAAGCATCCTGGCATAGAGAGCTTTCAGATTTATGCATCTGCCATCAGGAATGGCCAATGTTACTAAAAATAAAAATAAGAACTTTACTGTTTTTCCAAAACCTCTCAGCAGAATTTCATAATGTTTGACAAAGTATCCTAGCTTGAAGACCTTGTAAATCTTTACAAATAATGCAGATCCACCATCAAATATGGCTGCCTTTACTAAAAATTTAAAAGAAAACTTTAAACAACTTCTTCTCGAAAACTTTTCGTTAGAATTTGACCAAATTTGACTCAGAGCAGAAAGCATCCTGGCTTGAAAACCTAGCTGATATATCAAAATAATACTGATTCACCATCAAATATGGTAGCCATCACTAAAAAGATCAACCTTTAAAATGACTGTATTTTTTTTATCATTTAATGTGACAATTTTAAATTTAATTGGGTTTATTTTTGTGTTCCAAGACTTTTAATTTCCTGGTAGTTAAGGTTGTTTTACACATAATACTACACAAGACATGTTGTTTAAGTAAGAGCAAAATAGGCATAAGTAGCATATTTTCATATATAGCATCAATCTTAATGCCCAATTTTATTGAGAAAATAAATCATACATGTTGATATAAAATGGAGAATGGAATTTGTACAAATGCTCATTATTGTATTAAGCTTCCACTCTTCAATTTCCTACTATGCATAGGTTTTGAAGTATAAAGAAAACAAAAAATTCCCAGATTTTCCTCATTGGTAATCCAGGATATTTTTAAAAAAAAGACTTGTTTGTCTTTGATATTGTTAAAAGCATACCTGCCTAAATACTGCTAGCTGTGCTCAGTTTCTGGGCTTCAGAGGTAAACTGGAAAAGAAATGAGCTGATAACTTTTTTGAAAATGTTATATATATATATATATATATATATATATATATATATATATATATTTCAAAGTTTTTGTTGTCATCCCAAACCACAAATTTAAAGACCCAACAAAAATTTAGCCACACATGATGATGACCCCCCACCCAATTTCTTACTTTTCTTTCATTCTTAGAGATTAACAAAGCAACTAGTATTTAGTAAATCAGTGTAAATACTGTAATCTGATAATATTAGTTTTTTCATGTGTGTATGTTTCATTTTAACACTCTGAAATAAAAGAAATTATAAAGCATTTTATTTTGTTTCAATGCACACTTAATGATAAGTTATCTGGTAACTGTAATTTCCACTCACTGGTTTAAATCAATATGTTAAATAAGTAAGGATAGGGAGAAATGAGAAAAGCATAAGGTATTCAAACACTGGTAATACTGAAAATGAAAAAAGAATAATAAAGAACACTAGCATATGAAAATTAAATTTAATACTTATTCGACTAATCCTTCATTTGTGTCAACTGTTGTTGAAAAATGCAAATCTCCTAAATGCACATATCATTTGATCCATGCATTTTCATTGCAAAAGAACAACAAGCTGTAAAATACTAGAACTACTAGAACTAATACTTGAAGCTCTATTATTAAAGAAACACTATGTATATACACTAATTACAGCAGAGTATTAAAGCTTGCACTTCAATGATTTTCAGACAAAGCCATGGTATCAACATTGTTTCAATCAAATCTCATGGTACACACAATTGCTTGTCAGGTAAATAATCATTAGATCGCAGAATTAAACAAGTCCAGCTTTCTCAAAACAATTGATAATTAGCTCCAGTCTTTCTATCAATTATCCATTCTGTGTGATTTGGCTTAATTAATGAGGTTGAAAGGTTCACTAATATAGTACACTAATCATCACCAGTAAAGTCTTCCTTTTCCTTTATAGCCTTCATGACATGTTTAGCATAAAGAAAACATTTATTAGCATTCCATTTGTGGTAGTGCAATTTTATTAATTCTTCTTGTCTTTATTTATTGTCAGTCTAGTGCTTGAAGTTGGCTTGTACATGTGGCAGGCACAAACAAAGAAGTGATCCCGCTGTCTTTCAGTTTGGTTAGCATCTTCATACTTTAGTGATGTTGGCTTCCTTTGATGTTTAGCACTGAGTTGAAAACATGGTGTAATTTATTGATATTGACAGGTGTTTTTTGTTCTAATAGAGGTGGTAGTATCGTTCAAATATTGTTGGCTGTGTCTGATGTTATTCACTTAGATGAATCACAATGTAAGTATTGAACTTGTCATGTCTTTAGTTCATGCTCATGTATGTAGTAGTATTATTTTCAACTTTCATGTGACTGCCACTAGCGTCAGCATAGTTTTATTTTTTGTATTTATTTCAGGTATTTATGGATGTTAAACCAAAAACTTAAATGCTTACGAATATGACAACTTCAGATTGGCAAAACTCAGAATTTAAATACCCAAGAAATTTAGATTTTTTTCACAAAATCCAAAAATTGAGCCACAAAAAAAAATTTATTCTATAGTATTTCACGTTAAGAATCTGGTGTTGCTTACTTTGGCGAGTTCATATTCCCTACTTTAATAACTGCTAAAGTTGTGTATTTTGGACTAGTTCAGCTCATTTTTCAAGTGTGTAGAAGCAGACATTATAATCAACTGTCTGCTTCATATATTGCATGATTTCCATAATCCACATATAAGGAAATTTCAGTCGCAATGCATGAAAGTAGGATAGAGGTATGCCAGCATTTTCTCTGTGGTGCATATTGCAGATGCAAATAACTGCATCTTATACCTGTCCCTCTTTCAGAAGTACATAAAATCTGCATAGTGGAACCTATGTTTATTCAAATGATGCTAATCTAGCTTTAAATATGACCACTGTTACTAAAAATAGAACCCCTAACAACTAAAAACACCACTTAACAGACTTCGATCAAGTCTGAGAGAAAGTGTACTAACTTGGATGCCTTTCAGAGTTATACAGATAATGTTACTCCACCATGAAATATCTTGGGGTAAACAAAAAACAATTTGAAAAACAACTGCTGAACAAAATTAGACAAACTTTGACAAATATCATCATGTCTTAAAGGTCTTTATATGTTGGACAAATGATGCTTCTTTGCCATTAGATATGAAGTAAGATGCAAAAACTTCAGCAACCTTAAAACTGTTATTTTCATAGCAAATGTAATCAGCAGTATTGGAAGAAATCTCAACAGAAAGCATGCTGCTGACCCTGATTTCATGTTCTAGTTATATGGGAAGCAAGCTGTGGCAAAAGTATTCAGGATCTAAGGGTTTTGATTATGCAGAGTTATTCCCCTTGCAGAAAAAGTCTAAAAATGTCCAAATTATTTTCAGAACACAAGATTCATAAATTTCAGTTGAACAAGTTCATAAAAGAACAAAATAGTACACAGTATTGATTATGATGAATAATTTAAAGTATAAACAGAAAAAAAAATATATAAAAAACCAACAGAACAAGTAATGCTTGATAATGAAATAAAAATATATTTAGAAGACTAGATAATGATTACTAGTGTTTGACTCCAAAGTAGGAGTAATAGGATTGTTTCCCACACCAGGCCTAGTTAGTTTCTGTGTTGTATCCTTGGTCAAGGCACATTACTCTCAACTGTCTGATAAAAATACAGATAATCCACTAGGCAAAACATTTTAAAGTGGTGTTTGGTCCATCCAAACTAGAAATGTTATTGTTAATCTCTGATGCACATCAGTAATGTCTTTTTTGACTAAAGAAAATGCTGTGGAGAACTATCAATTGCAGTGTAGACTCTTGATTCTAGAACTAAAAGCATCTCTGATGTACACTATTAAATGTATTTAAGTATCAGAATTTCTTTGCATATTTGTGTACAAGAATAAAATCTTCTTTTAAGGCAAATGTATTTCATAAATCATGTCTGAACTTTCTAAATTTATTTGCAGAAAATTATTGCTAAACACTTGACCACTCTGGTAATTATTGAATTTTTCAAAGCAAGTTTGATAAGTTTATATTAACAGAGTTTGACAGTTGCTATTATTGCTATATTAAAGTTCCAGAGCTTGTGTTATTTATATTTTATCACATGCTTTATGTATTGTTTTAAAGCATTCATACATTCGATGCCATAACTCACAGATTTCACATTTTTAGTTGTTTAGTAGAAAGATGTAATAGCCATATATACAGTCATCCAGAAGCACTTGCAATTTAATTAATAAGAGCAATGAAACCCTTGACTTTAAAAGAAATTTGAGAAAATTGATGGAGAATTGAGTTCAGTCAGATGGTGAGACTCGACTGTCCAACCACATGGACATGTGAGCATCTTAGCTCACTTGGACACAGATCTCACTGGTTTCCGAATTGGGAGGGTGGGGTGCGGTAAGGACAGACCCATGCATTTAAGCTGACTGCACAGATTAATTTTCCTTGTAATGCCAGGTAGGTTCATATTCTGTAAAGGTGGTGCTCTGAACAGTTATTAATTAGAACTAAGTCCTAAGGGACAGGGAGAGAACCAGGGGACAAATGCTGGTTGTATAAATGGTTTGTCCTTTTCTTGCAGAGAAGATTATTCACTGTAGCTTCATGCCTTTCTTTCCCCTCTACAGTTTCAATACATGGGGGAATTTGCATTCACAAGCTGGCATAAATCAGCCAACCAGGTGAGGGGGCCCTGAGTGGCTGAGTGGTCTAAAGCGCTCTCTGTTATGGATCACTGCCATCTCACCTCTGTCTGCATGGGTTCGAGTCTTGGATTCAACCAAAGTGGATATGTGAGAAAGCTTGCCAGTAGCTTCTCGAGGGTCGGTGGTTCTTTCTGGGGAATTCCCAGTTTCTTCCTCCACCATTGGCTGCCATGTATAGCCTATCGTGTGCTGAAAACTGGCGTTAAACCCTACAACAACAACCAGCCAGGTGAGCAATATCATGTCCATTTGGGCCTTTTCCTTGAAAACTCCTTCCCAGTAAGTATATAAATGATAATTAATTTCTGCATGATTATACAAAAATTAAAGTTATGCATGGTTTGCAATGTTTAGATGTTTGCAAGAACAGTTGCAAAAGAATGTGAACCCATATCCTTGTCTATTAATTCAAACTTCACTGTGACATTTTGACAGATATTTGAAATGTTCAATGTATGACAGATTGCTTTTGGTACTTATTGTGGCATATTTTGATCTTGAAGGAATTACTAAGCCGAGATTGCCTGACATCAGACTTGGAGACATTTTGCCAGCAGAAGGGCTGTCCTGTGGTAGTGGTTATGTCAATCACTGCAGCAGCAGATGAGGACAATATTTATCGCCAGCTTGCAGTATTCTCAACAAACAGAATATTCAGGGAACAGGTAATATTACTTAATGTAGTTTAGTCTGTGTATATTTAAATACTTGGGTAATATAAATAAGCACTTGTTGTAATTTAGCCAGTATATAATAGAATATTCATGGAAGAGAAATAATTATTTAATGCAATTTAGGTTATGTATAACACAATATTCATGGAACAGAAATAGTTAATGCAACTTAGCTAGTTTATAATAGAATATTCAGGGAACTGAAATAACAATGTTTGTTTTCAGATACCATAATATTTTGTGAAAATAATAATATTTTAATGCCTTGCAACTTTTAGATGATGCTGTGCAGTAATCTTTTTCCAGAACTTATGTTTTTGAACATGATCTAAGACCTGGTGTTATGTTTTCAAGTAAAAGTCTCAGTTTATTTTATTGCTTATTAAACTGAGATGAAGTTCGCTTCATTTGGTCAGCAGTGTAATGTAATTATGAATTTACCAATCAGTACCAGTACATTAATTGGAAATCCTTTGTGTCACTTGTCACAAAAATTTAATTTGTTGTCATTTAGTTAAGAGTGCCATTTGGTGCAGGCTGCCACTTGTACGCCTGTTTTATAAAAGAGACCCAGCATGTGGATCAGATATGTATATGATCTTGAATACATTGGAATTTCATTCTTGTATTAGTTTCTGTTATGTTGTCTCACTCGAAACCCAACTGATAGAAATTATAGTTCCATTGATTTGTGAAAACTTTCAAAAGTTTGCAGTGATAATTTAGAGAGCAGTGCTGTCAAAGCTGCAAACATTTTACAGCAGTTACCACCAATAGCTTTTTATTTTATATCGATATTTCTAGTAAATTTTCAGTCTAAATCTGGAAGGTCTTAATCTGGAAGGCTTTATAAATTCAAAGCCATTGTTGAACTAAAAACTCAGTTGTTGTTACAATGTAAAATATAATTTTCCTATGTATGTATGTATGTATGTATGTAGTGGGGGGGGGCACCATCTTACCATGTGAATAACATGTAGCAAGGTCAGTCATTCTCAGAACCAGAGGCAGAATTTTCAAGATTATCTCAGATAGTTAGTTGCCTATAATGACACTTGCACAGACTGAGTTGTTTCGCTCAGATTATACTTACTCTGATGCCATTTACTCCAAGCACAATCAAGTGGTTATGTTTTTTAACATATGTTGACCACCATCTGATTTGGTTTAAGATTGATGCTAGCTGAATTATATTGAAGTTGATTGACGAAAGATTTAATTTTCTTTAATAAAGCGATTATGGCTGATCAGTTGTCCAGATGTATCAAGACATTAATTTCTTTAAAGATAAAAGTATCACAAGTTAACCACCTTTGATGTTTCTTGACTAATATCACTCTTCAGCAAAATTTAAGTAGCAGTGTACATATTTTGAGAAAAAAACAGCCATGTGGAGTTGGGGGAGAGGCATATATTTTTATTTTCCCGTTTTTGTTTTTTGGACACCAAATGAATAATTTCATATGTCCAGGCAGCCAAAATGATGACTTTTTACCATCCAATAATATGCAGAAAATATGGTATTTTACATAGTTTATTCTGTATAACAGAATATTCATGGAACATAAATGATCCCTGTAAATTTAATCGGTGTCTAATGGAATATTCAGAGAACAGAAGTAACTCCTTAAGGCAGTCAACTTTTGTAAAATCCATGTTTCAGAGGGTTCAAAATAAAGTCACATTAGACTCCAGCTGACTGACTATAGATTTATTACTTGACTTTCTCTGCAATATTGATATGAAAAGAAGAATAGTTTTCATCATTGCATTTATGTTATAACATGGCTAATGGCAAATATTCTACATTTTTAGACAGAAATATATGTAATGAATAATTAAAAGATAAAAATTCAGTGCGAATTATGAACTTGAATGCTAAGCAATGAAATTACAGATTGAGACAGAGTTCTTAAATATATCGTTACTTTGACAAGTATTCAGTATGTGATTAATATGCATATGACAATTAATCGAGATTGATGTAAAGAAATATTACAAAAATCATGTATTCTTGGAATATTCTTTGATCAAAAGTAATGAATTTAACACTATTTACAGTCAGGTAAAATAATACAAATGTACCTGCAAGTATAGGTATGAAAATGAGTCTTGTTTTTATGACGGGAAGAAATTGCATTTTTACGTTATAACTTGGCTGAACAAAACATTTTTATTTCACATGCACATGAACATGAAGAGGTACATGCTCAGGGACTTGTCACTTACTTGTTATTTACTGGATGCCTGATACCAAACAATAGATAAGACACAATATATACTTGCAGTCATCCTCTAATCTGGAAAACTAACATCTGCAACTAATATCTCTGGGATTATACATAAATTAATTTTGAACAGATTATGACATTAAAACCATTTGAAATAATTTGTTGTCTCAAAGATTTTTAGGTATATGATAATACAGGGTACATTAAGGGAATAATTAAAAGTTAAAAATGTTATTCTGTGACATACTTCCCCCCTTTCAAGAAATATCATCATAACATTCATAACAGCAATATATACAAAATGGATACAAAATATCATTATGTCACTGTCCAATTTCCTCTCTATAACCAAGATCGGACACATCTATCTCAAAAGGGTCTCCACTATACAGGTAACTGATTCCAGTTTAATGTAAATTATCAAATCTTGTATAATGTAATTTGGAGTGCTCTCCACTTGGTTGGTAAACCCTGGCTTCTGATGATGTGGCTGGGGGTGCTTTCAACAGATGGTAGCATATTTGGTTCTGCCACCATTGTATGTAGTATCTATGTTCTGTAAGATGGAAAGATCCATGAATTCTGTGGATTTTGGCTTGAATTTTGAAGCACCTCTATTCCTCATAGCAGAAACACCTAATGTAAGTCCTGAATCAGAATCAATGGAGCTGCAGAAGTTGTTGCCTCATTGACCTCAGATCTATCAGATGATCTCTTTCTTTGCCTTTTACTGGTCTTGTCGCATACATCTTTCTGGTCATTGAAGTGAAATGAAAGGTAATAGCAAGTTATGACAGAGTGTTCTACTCCTTCCAGAACTATCTTCTCTTCTTACCTCATAGACAGTAGAATGGGAAATCCCTGTTTGGTTGGGCCTTCACTACATGAACCTCCTTGAGCAAGCAATCAACTAATTTCATTTTGTTGTCAAGATGTGCACTCATGATTGTAACATGATCACCACATTATCAACAGACTCCATCATATTTCTGTAATAAATTTCATGTTTCATCTGGCTGAATTCTGGGTTTCTGATGAAGCTGTGATCTGTTCTTGAGTTTAGTCATGTATCTTCTTTTGCCTCTGTCTGCAGTTTTAGCAGAAGATATTCCAAGGAATAACAGATTGCCAGCCTTGGGTGTGTACCAAACATGAGAAAATAGGGTGAATAACACACACTATCATGGCTGGTAGAGTTGAATGTATGTACTAATTATGTAATTTAATCTGTATATATTAGAATATTCAAGGAACATGTGTAGAATAGAATATTCAAGGAACAGAAATAATTACTTGATATAAATTTAGTCTGTCTACAGCAGCATATTCATGAAACAGAAATTATGTAAATTAGTCTCTATACAGCATGCACTGAACAGGGTAGAGCTTGATCTGATATTACTTAGCTTGATCTGATATTACATAGCTTGATGTGATATTATGTAGTTTGATCTGATATTACATAGCTTGATCTGATATTATGTAGCTTGATTTGATATTATGTAGCTTGATCTGATATTACATAGCTTGATCTGATATTATGTAGCTTGATCTGATATTACATAGCATGATCTGATATTACATAATAAACTAGGAGTTTTTTGCCTTGGAGTCATGAAACTTTCTGGGAACAAAACTGAACTAAGACTCAGAACTGCGAAGTCATAAATCTTACTTAGAATTCACCATAATTCTTTGTTTTTTGTTGAGTATGTAGAATCAGCAAATTAAATAATATTGATACACTGATATTTTGTGATTCTGACTTCACACAGACTAAAATTTAAATGAAAATAATTATTTTTTTAAAATTTGAGCTGGAGTTAAATTTTTGCACTCAGTTTTGTGACTACAGAGCCAGGTTAATTATTGTCTGATTTAAGTCATTAGTAGATTGAACAGCATAGACCCTGATCCGACAACAAATCTTCGTCTGTCATGCTCACTATTGTGTGCATGTTACATACATCCAGCAATATTATTGTAATTTAGTCTGTGCATGTGACAGAGCTGGGTATTTCATTCATACGAATCATGCTGAACAAGACTGATAGAATATCCTTAACCTTAACCATAACAATTTTTTTAGTTACTATATTAAGATGTGCACATCATTTGTATGGAAAAGTAGCTTCTTTTCATAAGATGCAGAATATTATCACCTTGCAATGAAGTTATGCAGTGATATGTTTGTACATTTGTGTTTTCAATCATTTGATATGCCTTCAGTATTTTTGAACCCTATTTAATTTGCATTCATGAAAATTGGTATGTGGATGTATATCAATGAGAATAGCTCATTCAGACAAATGCTAGGTAACTTTAACCTAATTTCTTTGGCTTGAGCAACTTTTGTATTTTCAACTGTATGTACTTTTATATTCTCAGTATCTTGGAACCTGTTTCACCAGCACACATGATAATTGGTATGTTAATAAATTTCAATGAAAGAAATTCAGCAATACAAGCAATTGGTCATTGTGTCCCACTTTTCATGCCTGAGTGACTTATTTTTAGCTCCATTTCTTACACCTTTAGACTGCTCTGGTGGCCTAGTGGTTAGAGCGTCCACCTCAGATGCAGGAGGTCATGAGTTTGAACCTTGACCAAGTCATACCAGCGACTTATAGAAATGGTACTAACAGCTGCCTTGCTAGGCGCTCAGCATTAAGAGGTTAGTGTTAGGTCTGGTTGGCCATGTGTCAGGATAATGTGACTGGGTGGGACATCATGCTACATGTCTGTGGCATGATGCCCCAGTGCTAGACATCACTTTAAACTGCTACAATGCAGACATCTTAGCAATATGACTGAAAAATTGTTAAAGCTATATTAAATATCCAAAACACACACACTTACGCCTTCAATGTTTTGTCTTTTTAAGCTCATCTTGATATAAGGGCATGTGAGCTTATAGTATGTCCCAGATTCCAGAATGTCCATCTGGCATCTATCCATCAACATTTGTCTTTTTCTTATTAGAAACCATTTGACAAATTTCAGCCAAAAACATTACTATAAAAAGAACAAAACACTTTAACGAACTTGATATAAATCTACCATGTATTATCACAACTAATAATGAGAATTGTAGAAACTTATCAAAAGTATTTTTGGAGAAGGTTCGACAGATACGTTAGTACTATTATAGATATCCTGGTTAAATGTTAATGCATTTGGCTGTTGGGTGAGTGTTAGGTGGGTGACTTTGTGCCAGTCTGGGTCTCTTGCTACCATTATATTGTTATAGTTAAGCTGCATAAATGAGGTAAATTTCTGCTTTTCAATGGATCTGAGCGTCTGGTAAAAGGAGAATCACTGCTACACTTTAGTCTACATATTGTAATTTACTCATGCATGCAAGGTTTTATTTGTTGCTTTTAAAAAGAGAAATTGAGACATTTGTATGATTTTTCTTTCAGATCTGTGATGTACTGGATCTCAGCACAAATCCAAATCTTCAGCTAGAGCCAGTTGCAATGTCTCTTGACAACATTAGCATCTTTCGCCAGGGCAATGTCAAGGCTTCTCGGAAAAAGGTCCTGCCTGTCATTAAAGCTTTTCTTAATGGAGACAAAACTCCGGATATCACCAGTAAAGAGTTTGCATCAGAGACTCAGCAAGCTGTTGCCAAAGTCACTGAAGGATTCAGCTCTTTCAGTAATCTTCTTGACACAAATACTACTGGTTTGCAGAACCAGTCAGAAGAGTCATTTTTCACTGGATCTAATGAAACTCACAAGCAATTATTTTCCAAGGATGACTTTGATTCTTTTGGTGCTATGAACAGTGATGATATCCCTGTAAAGGAAAGGCAGAGCACAAGTTTGGTTGCTGATAGTTTTGATCCATTTGCTACCAGCAGTATGCAGAACCAATCGGAAGAAGAGTCATATTTCACTGTGTCAAATGAAACTCAGTTTTCTGATGCTGACTTTGATCCATTTGGTGCTATAACTAGTGATGATAGTCCAATAAGGGAGGAGAACGACAATAATTTGGTGGATATTCAGAGTTTTGATCCTTTTAAAACAATAAGTAACTCTGAATCCAATGAGTGGCAATCTGGTTCAGAAATAGGTAGTTTAGATCCATGTAACTCAAGTGGTAAGAGTGAATCTGTGCTAAAACAGACTGGTTCAGATTTACATTTTTTTGATACTTTCATTGATCCAGTTCAAGGCCAGGCTGTAGCAGCTGAGCATCCTGCTGCAAGTGATAGCACACCAGTCCAGTCTGAAGTACAAATGGACGATTTTGAGTTGATGACTCCTAAGAGCTTAAAGGAAGAGGCTTTAAGTCAGTCTGGGATATCAGCTCATGTTGACTCGGGAATGCTTAATCAAGATAATTCTGCTTCAGATCGGAATCTGTCAGCTAATACAAATCAGCCCTTGCTAGATTATGGGCCTTTCAGTATGGGAGAATCCAGTGGAGAAGATTTAAAGAATTCATGGGCAAATCCATTTTTTGCTTCTCAAGAGGTATCAGTTGCAGATAGTGTACAGTTATCTCCCCTTGACAGTGTGAATGTTACTGACCTATTTAAGGATAAGAGCTTGGATAACTTGAAATTTGATCAGTACAGGGGAGGATCTCATGCAGCACAGGATGGTAGAGAGAAATATGAAAGTGTCTTTGACAGTCTAGAATTCAATGAAGCAGATTTGTTTGATCAGATCAATTTTCCTGATTACCAGTCTGGAGTGTCGACTCCACTAATTAATTCTGGAATATCCACTCCTTTTGAGAGTCTTCATGCAAACCATTCTGGAAGAAATTCTGAATCTGAATCTGGATATCCCACCATCACCCAAACTCCACCTCACAGTTTTACTGAGAGTGGGATAGCAAATTTGAATAAAGACCATGTGCTCCCTAGCTTCAACAGCTCAGAGATGGTTGAAAGGATACACAGAAAGAAAGCATCACTTCATGGAGCTACTGAAATTAATTTCAATACAAACAGTGTGCCATACACACCCCAGAACAGCTTCATTGAAGGAACATTTGATGCTGTTATGATAGATCGAGATCTTCCAAGTTTTGATAACTCAGAGTTTGTACAAAGGATTCATGAGAAAAGAAGTTCACTGGCTGGCATACATGAAGGTGATATGGATAGTGAAGTAAGCCAGTATCCCTATGCACCACACAACAGTTTTATTGGTGGAAATTTTGATAAGTATGCTCAAGAAAACTTATCTAGTTTGAATGATGCTGAAGCAGTGGAAAGTGTTAGAGAAAAACAGGCTGCATTAGCGGTTTTTTCAGGATCTGATATAACTAATCTGTCCACCCAAACTGAAAGTCTTCATACAGAAAGTCCAAGTTTTGGCAGTGTTGAATCCAACAACCCTTTTCTTGTAAACATTGAGTCTGAAGCTTCCTCATCCACTAATCCATTTCTCTTTATGGACGATGGTCTTTCAGCCATGGAAGAGTTTATGTCACCCTTCACACCTCAGAACAATTTTTCAGAGAGTAATCTTCATTTCATGGAGAACAGAGATTCTTCAATCGAGACTGAACACACCGAGGCACATTCCAGGAAACTGCCTTTAATAACGGACAATGAGAACTTTCAAAATGTTGTGGCACAGGACCCAACTTTTGAGAACTTTGAGGAGAATTTAGATAGTATGCAAAATGAGACAAAGGAAATAGAGAAGGATGTTTTTGAAACTGATTCATTAGATAATAAGTTTAAAGAACAAGAAGGTCAAGTGGAACATGAACAGAAAGAGAAAAGTTTAAATAAAGAAGAGAGCAATGATTCACGCCTGTTCAAAGATGATTTGTTTTCTATTGAAACAGGTAAAGAAGAAGTCCTTTATTCAGGTTTTAAAAGTGCTGCAGGTGCAAGCATATTGGATGAAGATGATGTAAGGTTGAGTGAAATAAGTACTATTTGGGGTCAAGACATTCAGCAACAAGATGTCAATAATGATAATCTTGATAGTGGGATTATACAGTCAACTACTGGGAAATACAAACAAGATGGATTAGATGGAGAATACCAGATTATTGAATCTTCCATGGCTCATACTGAAGCTTCCAGTGATAATGATGAAGATTTGGAAAATGAGTGTGGTACAAGATCAGAAGAGGATTTGTTAGGAAGCAGGGACAAGGAAGAGATACAGGAGATAGCCTACTCTATTGCAGGGGAGATAATCCAGACAGTATTAGACAACTTTCCAGATATCCACATCCCGATTGTGGCAAAGACACTGCAAGAAGTTAAGTCCAATTCACTTGAAGAAGGATCAGGTGAGATGACATATACATATATTTAAGGATTTTTTGCTTACCTCTATTGTGTTACTTCTGGCAACGGCATCTGCACAGATAAAAGTATATACATATGTACTCCCTCACTGAAATTCAACCATTCTTTCTGCCTGGGTTCCAGGCCACAGTTTGGATTGGGTTTTTATAGAACCTGCCCACAGGGAGGGGACTAAAGAAGCAAAAATTTGTACATATACAGTAGTTGTACATTCTTGGTTTAGCTCTTGCATTTCATCTTTTTTGCACAGTGTATAATACTGTTATATTTGGAATGGGGGAAACATGTTGAGGTTATGCAGCTCATTGAGTATTACACCCTCATCATAACTGTAGGTCACTGTAACCTATATTTTGCACTTCACTAACTTTGGTTAAATTTTATGGTTTAAGTTTATTTCTCAGGCTCTGTTCATCATAGAATAATCAAACTCTGTGATTTAATGTATTTCTGTTAGTAACACCTGTACCATAAAGGTAGGTCAGGTTTTTTGTTGTTGTTACTTGCAGCTTTTTGCAACTGTACAGAATTTCAACTTGCAAATGCAATTTCAACTGACAATTTTTAGCACATCTAGCCATAAGGCCAAGTGAACTTATGGTATGACCCTTCAGCTGTCATGCATTCTGTATCAAAAAGTCAAAGACCATGGTCACTATGACAGAGAAGCACAATAACATTAAAAGGTCAGAGGTTAAGGTCACAGAATAAAAGAAAGAAAACATTTACTGCACAAAAATTTCAGGTCTTGGCCAGCTTCCTTCACCAAAGTTTCTGCATGGTGCTTGTACTTGGATAATAAAGAAACCTATAGATTCAGAGGTAAATATGTCAGACATCATAATCATGGTAAGTAAAATAAAAAAATATTGGTCAAGATTGCAAACCATAACCAAAGGTCCAGGTCTTTCAGATCCAGGGGTCAATAATTTCCCATTGATCATAACCTACTTGTGCCTTTATAGAGAACCATTAAACACGAGGCAAGTGTATAATGTGCTGTTGAAGGTATTCTGGGGATCAGCATCACCCGTAGCACTTCCAGAATTTAACTGATCAGAACTTGTACCTTCATTTTAATCTTCCCTAGTTTCCAAATCACCTTAGCCTGATAATTTTCATATTTCACTGCTTTTTGGGGGCAAAAATTGGCTTTTAATCTTTTTCATATTTCCAGTTTCAGCTGTAATTCATATTGGTATCTTGTAATGCAGTAAACATCAGACATTCATGTCAATGAGCCATTGTTAAAAATGTTAAGGTAAAGTTTTTCATCGACCAGAGGCTTCAGCAACATTTCTTGAACATACTTGGAACAGTTTTTGTTTTCAGCTCTACATGGCCTGGACCAGAATGGCTTTTAGAATGGCATTTTGTCCACTGTCCATCCATCATTCATTCTTCTTTTAGTTTGCTATGACCATTCCTCTTAAACTACATGGGGATTGATGTGAAACTTTACATACATACATTCATCCCAAAGTCTTGTTGGTCCTAATGAAATCTTGTTGACTCTCTATTTGAACAGATGGTCTTATCAACATAGGGTTATCAATAAAAGACTTCTTATGCTGTTTAGTTGGTCCTGATTGAAAATGGTGCTGATCTGAATCAAATATAGCCACCATGATATCCATCTTGAAGATCTTGTTATGACTATTCATGCTGAAGAGAAAGTCATATTGAAATGGCTTTTGACCTTAAGGCTTTTTGTGTCTAGTTGGTCTTAAATGAAAATTGTGCCATTGTGATCCACAACATGGTAGCTGTGATGGTCATCATCAGATTCTTGTTATCGCTGCTTCTTGTGGGTGGATTATGATTTTCACCCAAAGACTTCAGATGATGTCTAACTGTTCCTAACTGAAAATGGTGCCAATCTGAAACCCAGTGTTGCTACCATGGAACCATCTTGAAAATCTTGTTATTGTTACACCTAAATGGAAATATGGTTTTCACCAGATGATTTCTTATGGTGTCTATTTGGTGCTAAATGAAAATGATGCTGATTTGACAGGAAAGATGCCTGTTTTGATGGCCTTCTTGCAAATCTTATTATAGCTACTACTTCTGAATGGATTGTCATATCAATATAGGGATTATACAGAAAGATTTCTTGTTATGTCTGTTTAGTCCAAAATGAAAATTGTGCCAATCTTGCATCCATTCGGATATCGAATATGGCAACCACGATGGCCAGCTTGAAAATCTGGTTATCACTACTCCACCTAAATGGATGTCGTATCAGTATAGAGTTTTCACCAAAGACCTTTCGTGATGTTTTGTTGGTCCTAAAATGGAAGTGGTGCTGATCTAATGTCCAATATGGGCATTTTGGCAGCCATTTAAAAAATCTCATCATTGCTACTCAGCCTGAACAGAAAGTCATATCTTCATGTGGTTTTTACCAGACAACTTCTCATAATGTCTCGTTTCTCCATCGCAGCAGCCATCTTGATAAATTTTGTTATTGCTACACCTCCTGAATGGAAAGTTTAACCAGCATATTTTTTTCACTAGACGTCATATGGTGTCTAGTTGGTCTTAAACAAAGTGTATAATTTGACATCCAATATGACCACCACAGTGGTCATTTTGAAAAATCTTATCACTACTACAAGATTGAAAGTCGTATCAACATTGGGTTTTCACCAAAAGGCCTTTTATGACTAACTTTGGCCACTACAGTAACAGCTTTTGTCTGAAGGAAGATAGTACCAGAAAAATATTATTTATGAATAAAATTGTTGCGTGTGAGACACTATGCTTCGTTTGAAAAAATAATGGTTGTACCCTTGTCTACTGTTTTGTCAATAGGTTCATGTATGGCTGCAGTATAAGGCTATATGTTAGACAGCTTATCATGGCAATGAAATCAATACCAAAACAAGTTTTGGGATTCAAATTTGCATGTTTTTTTTTTTTTTTTTTTTAATGCCTACCATAAGGCAGAATATATTATGATGTTGTCTGTCTGTTCATCCATCCATCTGTTACTGATTTTATTTTTGCTCAACTCAAGCTATTCATCAACATGTGCCAGATTTTGTGTATGGACAAACCCAAAGGTCAGAAGTGAAGGTCATCCACTATTCTAAGAAAATTGTTTCTACACAATGACAGTAGTTCTACACAATCTACTGCTTACATAGTTTTTGGGTGGCATGTACTCTTAGTAAGGAAGAAACCTGTTGGTTTGGGATCTAAAGGACACAATGATGTCACTGCCACTGAAAGAAAGGAAATATTCTATCAATTTTGTAATCAACAGGTTAAAGGCTGAAGGTCAGTATGAGTGAATGAAGCATTGTTAGGTTTTGAAGTTTTTTTTTTTTTTGATATACATGTCCTAGTCATATAATATTATTTTATGATGCCCATCTGTCTGTCAGTTACTAATTTCCTTTCCACACAGTAGCACAAGTTCGCCATCACCTGTAGCTATCAAACATTGTGAGTTGGCCTATAATGTTTCATCTACAATATTCTATTTTTAGTATTTACATACTTACAGAGTTTACAGATTTTTTGTTGTATAGTAGGGAAAATATGACTCTGAATGTTCTACATTATTTTCCATTTTGTGAGTGTGAGAGAGCTAAATTCAAGACCTGTGACAGTTTTGACTGGACCAATATGAAACTTTATACATGTAATAGTCATCATTTGAAAATATTCATTCCAACTAGTTTTAACTGTCCTTCCACAATTTATCTTAGAATTATTAGTCGTCTTGCCTTGCAGCTGAATGCAGTGTAAGACAGAATCTTGTGAACACAAAAATAATCCTGTAGTTTTTTGATTGATCACTTTGAAACTTAGTTCATATTTTATTGCCATTATCAAAAGACGTATATATCAACAAATCATAAATGGTCCTCTGTGCATACATTATCTAGACCTCTGATGAGTTTCATTATGAATGACAACTATGCATACTAAGGTCTTGGTCTTGCATCTGATTGGCTGATGTTGTGAAAAGTCAGGTTTGGAATGTAAACTTTTATCATCAAGATCTTGGATGAGATCAGTTATGCATGACATCCATGCATGTATATGAGACCAGTTGTTGTTAGGGTTCTTACCTTTTTAGATCTTCTGGTCAGACCAGATAGGTAGGCATGGTGTCCTTCATCCAATATCTCTTATCTGTTCATCCATTAATGCAAATTTGTTATGGCTTCTTTTCCAAAACTACTTGGATATTTGCTATGAAACTTTACATATTCATTCATCCCTAGTCTAACTGGTCTCTTATCATTCATCCCTAGTCTAACTGGTCATTTGAAAATATTCTTGTGTTTCTTGGACTGCCAATATTGGCACTACAGTGGCCACCTTGTAAATCTTGTTATCACTATAATTACTGAATGTATGGCCATATCAATAAGGGATTTTTACCAAAGGACATATTGTGATGTCCATTTGACCTAAATGAACATGTTCCCTCACTGATGACCCATATGGCTGCCATGGTAGCCATCTTGAAAATCTTGTGATTGCTGCTTCTTCTTAGTTCAAAATCATATCTATATTGGCTTCCCTCAGAAGACTTCTTATGTCACATCACCATCAAACCGTTGGCACCAGTGTGGTGCACTGAGCAACAGCAGTACACCTGGTGTCTCTCACTTAACAATTAACCTTAACTTCTCTCTGGGTGATGTCCATTTCTTGTAAATCTCTGGTCGCAGTCCACATCCCTTTCATCCTTTGATCATCTTTCTGCCCCTTCCCTTTGTATGGGACCCAGTCATTGACTCTGTGGAAAATGACTGTCCTCCATGCAGTAGACATTGCCCAATCAGTTGAGTTGCTGTCTCCACAGTACAATGAGAAGATCAGACTGCCCATTCAGCTGATGCATTGGACATGAAACCATTCCACTTATTTCAAATAATCTTCCGAGGTTTGCAGTGATGGAAGCTGTAAAGTTTTCATTCTTCTGCTTTCTTCTGCACCCATGTTAATCCAAGCCATATAGCAGGGCAGTGAGCTTGTAGTTGGTTGCACAGCTTCATTTTGAATGTTGATGTTTCACTGTATCTTACTTTGCTTACTCCTTGAAAGCTCCACAAGCCTTACCAATGCACTGCTGGATTTCCACCATGTGGTCACTGTTGCTGCTGACCGTTCTACCCAGGTATGCGAACTGCATGACATTCTTCACCATAACTCCTCTGACTGAGATGACAATGTCTGCAGGTGCCTCTAATATCACCATACTCTACTTGAAGCTGATAACTAGGCCAATGCTGCTTCCTACAGTGTCATCTTTGCTGCAGGCCTGCAATTGGGGCCAGAAAAAATATGTTTAATATTGTACTGGGTGTAAAATTAGGGTAGGTCAGTATTTTTTTTAAAACTTTATATATTATAATGATTACTATATATATTGTACTAAGTGCTTCAAGAACTGGCCTAAACCAGCTCAGTTTGATGCACAAATAAATTTTATGAATTTTTTATTTTTACCTTGGAGGAAAAAGTGCTAAGGTCTGCAATGAAAAACAGAGATAGTCGGCCACCTGGAAACACACACACATTTTTGTTGCTGGCTTGACTCAAAGTGATGTCATCAGCAAAGTCCAGATCTGTAAGCTGTTCTCCATCTACTCCTGTCTACTCCTGCAGTGCCTGTCTCCTGCCCATCCAAAGTGGACTTGAGCTCGCATTTGATGAGTGCTGAACAGAAGTAAAGTTAGCATGCAGCCCTGTCAGATACAGTTGTGATTCAGAACATTGCTGACTTATCACCTTCAGCAGGGATACAGCACTCATACTTGTCATACAGATGCTTAATGATGTCAGGGATGACTGGTGGAATGCTGTAAAGCCTTCAGATCTTTCACATAGTGGCACATTGGATAGGGTCAGAGGCTTTCTCAAATATTGATGAAGTTCTGGAGCAGCAGATTTAAAATTCCAACAGCTTTTAGATGATTCTTCACAACAAGAAGATTTGGTCTGAACTTAAGTGTCATGGCTTAAAACCAGATTGGTTGTCTGTCAGCGGTCGGTGGTGACTGATGTGTACCAAGTGTCCAGTTGACTTCCCAAAGGATCTGATGATCCTGTGAAGCTCTTTAATAAGTTTTAGACTCTAAAGAATATGGATACTGGAGAGCCTTTTGTTATCACACCACGGATAGCTGCCAGAAGTCTCATACTTACACTGCTTTGTAAATAATTCTGACACCATAATACAGCAGAACTGCCAAGTATTAAAGGCAAATATGGATGAAATTATTCTTCAACTTAAAGAACATGATCCAGTAGCTGTCTGCCTACAGAAAAAACATTTTAAAAGAAAATGATAGAGTTCATCTTAAAAAGTTTACACAGTAACTTTTCAAGAAATACTGATAAGGCTGCTGGAGGAGTGTCCATCTTCCTAAATAGTAATATTACTCACACCGCATTAATCTCATTGCTACTTTGCATACTGTAGCCATCCCCTGTTGTTACATAAAACTTTCTCACTTTGTTCAGTATATCTCTCTCCAAGAGCTAGTCGGTCAATCTGATCTTGGCGATCTTATTGAACAGCTGCCAGTGCCTTTGGTTTTGCTTGGTGAATTTAATGGCCACACTACACTTAGGGGTTGTAAAAATATCGATGAGAGTGAAATGGTACACTGTTATATAAGACAGGTGAATGATACCAGGCTTGTCTGCTTATATCAGGATACATTATATGACATAATTTTGTGAATACAACTATTCTTAGAGTTTTCTGAGGACTAATTTCAAATTTAGGGTACTTATTATTTTTATCGGAATATATGCATATTGAACAGCACTTGCACTCACTCTATTTTCAGAAGTGTTATGGACTTTTGGGACTGGGATGTCAGATAGGTGAGACATAATTATATGATCAGATTGCCCACCATATTCCAATTTTAGTTTATTTTCCATATATTTTTGGGGTATCAGGTGAGTTGTATTGTCATATAATTTCAAGGTAGATAGCATCAAGTAGTATCGTATTGCAGTTGCCATGAATAATGCAGAAGTCATGGAGTTAATGTGATCAACAGAATCTTACTTTTTCAGAAGTGCCAATTTCAGAAGTGCCAGATAAAAGTGAAGGAGAAAGCATATTTTCACTGGAGACGGAGTACTTGCCAAATATGGATCCCCTGGGTGGAAATATGGATCTAGTTACGTCCCCTTCATTCAGCACACAGGATCAAGATAATGAATTCGGTGATGTTGAGACAGTGTCTTTTCACAGAGCAAGCCATGAGGAATATCATGGTGATTCACTTCATGACACAGCACGTAGTGTGACTCTTTTGTCTCAAGATCTGCCTTCTGTTCCTAAAGTAACAATTGAGGCAGCTCAAGTATTAGAGAATGAGACACTAGTCTTTGTCCCACATAAGCTTGGCTCAGATCTTATGTCAAACCAACAGGCTGTCTCAAGTGACATGATAAGTTTGTCTCATGCTACAGCTGTCAACTTGGAAAGCAGTGAAAAGGTAAACGAGGACCAATTAGTCATGAATATTGAACAAGCTCAGGCATTGGAGAATGAGAAACAGAATTCTGACTTGCACGAACCTGACTTGGACCTTGTCTTACCAGAGGCATGTAGTGTGTCTTATTTGATTGATGGACCATCCTTTGTTCCAGAAACAAATATTGAGGTAACTCAGCTATTAGAGATTGAGACACAGAACCTTGTTACCCAGCAGCTTGACATGGAAAGTGTCTCACACCAGCCTGATTCTGAATGGATTTCTCTTACGCCCAGTTCAGACCTTTTGTTATGCCAGCCTGTCTCAGAGGACATATTAAGCTTGTCAGATGATGTAGGTGATGGGTTTGCTAGCAATGGAATGATATCTGTGGACCAGTCAGTTGGAACAGGTCTTAAAAATGTACCACAAGATGACTATAAGGCTGGTGAACAGAATTCTTTTCCAGATGGATCAGTCTTAGAATCATTTAGAAATGATTTAATTGCCAATGAAAATGAAGTTTCAGTGGAGATAGAGAAACCTTCCAGTGAAATGGAGTCTGTAATGAATGAAAAGATGGTTGATTTGGCTGGGAATATAGTTAATTCTGTGCTTGCCAGTGCCATAGAATGTACCATGGGTGAGAACATGAAAAGTAATGTCAAAAGACATGTTGTCAGTGAGGAGAGCATTGATTTCTCCCCTGTCAGTACAAGTCTGGAGGATGATGTGATAGAATTTGCAAGTGAGACAGAAATAGATCATGTTGAAACTGTACTTGAAACAGAAATATCTCGTATAGGAACAACAGGCGATAGAAAAATATTTCATATAGAATTTGCATTTGAGACAGACATTCCAGATATAGAAATTCAGTGTGAAAAAGAAATGTCCCAAAGTATCCAGGCTACTAAGGAAGATACAGTTCAGACATTTGAAGCAGATGGAGAAGTAAGACATGATTCGTCTGATTCAGAAGAATCTGACACAAGTTCCACAACAACTGAGGGAAGCTACAGGATTGAAGATCCAGGTGTTACATATCCTCCAGAGATGCTGTGTGATACAATGGACACAATGGAGAATTCAGACCTTGGTCAAGAAACACCTGCCAACTACCTATTGGCGGAAGAAGTTATAGAAAATGTTAATATTCCAGACCTTGCAGTGTCTGTAGGATATACATACACATCGAAAATGGATGAATCTAAAAGGTTGTGCCATGTGTCAGAGTTACAGGATATCTCAGGTGTCCCAGGCACAGAAGATAAATATGCTGTTACTGAAATAGTAGAAAACAGTGACGTGCTAGAAAAACAGGGTTATTCTAGTCTCGTAGATTTAGAAGATATCCCAAGTATTCCACATACTGAAATTTCTTCTGCTGATTCACAGACTGGTACTAATATCAAAGAGATATGGGAGTTGCAGGATCAAAATGGTCATATTGTTGAACCTTTTGTAAGACAAACTGCTGAGAAGGATGAGAAAGTCCAGACATGGGAGGGATATGAAGAGTCAGTAGAAGATACACAAAACAATAACAATAATGCACTAGTAGTTGTAGCAAAGCAGGATGAAAATGAAGGTTTGAGTGCATATCAAACTACTGAAACAAGTAAAGAGGAAGAAACAGTACCAGATTTAATGACGTTAGTTGTTCACAAAAAAGAGAAGTTGAAGGGGGGCTACTCTCTTGATTTGCCGATTCCATTTGTAATTATCCAGGAAGCAGCAGATGATTTGCCATCTGAAGAAGAATCTCCAAGTCCACCTTCAACATCTACTGCTGGAAAGAAGAGCTCAAACACTGCCGATAATGCCAACCAGAAAAACAAGAGAACTGCTACTGAAACTGAGTGTGAAAACTTGGATGACATAGCTGTTAAAGATGTGTGTGGTGACATAGCCTTGACTGATAGTGTTTCACATGAATCAGAATTAACAGGAAGAAAACAGGTGGAAGATGATGCATTTTTGTCCAAGGCTGATTCAACTACAGGTCACAAATCTCAGCATGCAGATAATACTCACATTAGGACTATACATGAAGAAGTTCTTGAGAATGCTGTAGAGGAAGAGCACAGATTACAAGAAGGCAATGTTAGTAAGGAATCAGCGTGCCTGAAAATGTCTGCTTCTGAGATAGATGCTGGATCATTTGATGAGAACAGATTAGGCAAAGACACAGAAATACAAGAAAAATCATTTGCAATAGAAGTGGAAATTACTTCCTTTGAGCAAAACAAGATGGATAAAGACTATATAGTTACAGACTATAAAACTGCAGAAGAGTCTGGTGCTTTCAAAAGTCAGTCAAATGACATTACAGCAGTTAGCAATGGTAAAGACTCTGAAAAGCCATATACTGTTGAAACAGATACCAAGTCAACAGAGAAAAACAAAACAGATGAAGACAGTGCATTTGCAGATTTGAATCCTGCAGAAGAGTGTGATGTTTCCAAAATGGAGTTATCTTATAAGGCAGCAGAAACCACTAGTAAAGATTCTGAAAAATCATATGCTTCTGATACCAAGTCACCACTGGGAAACAATATGGATGAAGACAATACAGTTGCAGAGTTTCAGCTTGCAGAAGAATCTGATTCTTTCAGAAGTCAGTCAACTGAGATGAAAGTGGATAGCACTTGCAAAGATTCTGAAAAATCCTTTACTGCTGAAATTGGAACAAAGTCGCCAGAAGAAATCAAAATCAGTATGAATAGTACAGTTGCAGAGTTTGAGCTTGTTCAAGAACACAGTGCTTCCAAAAGTCAGTCAGATACAACTACTGCAGACAGCACAAGTAAAGATTCTGAAAAATCATTTACTGCTGAAGCAGAAACAGTGTCACCAGAAGAAAACAAAAGGTATGAAGACAGTATGTTTGCAGAAGAGTCTAATGTTTCCAAAATACTCACATCTGATAATACAACAGATAGCACCAGTACAGATTCTGAAAAATCATCTGCTTCTACAGTAGAAACCATGTCACCAGAGCAAAACCAAATGGGTGTAGACAGTACCTTCGAAGGCTTCAAACCATCAGAAGAGTCTGAAGTTTCTGAGAGTCATTTAACTCTGATTACAGAAGATAGTACTGGTGAAGATTATGAAAGATCTTATGCAGTTAAAGTAGAAACTAAGCCACCACATGGAAATGAAATTGATGAAGACAGTGTAATTGCGGACTTTATACCTGTAGAAGAGTCTGATGCTCCTGAAAGCCATTCAACTGAGATTGCAGTGGATTCCATCAGCAAAGGTTTTGTAAAATCATATGCTGCTGAAGA
The DNA here is from genome assembly GCA_028554795.2 of Sinohyriopsis cumingii. NCBI lineage: Eukaryota > Metazoa > Mollusca > Bivalvia > Unionida > Unionidae > Sinohyriopsis > Sinohyriopsis cumingii. Next base: position 117,462,033 of record CM068830.1, on the reverse strand, counting down.
AGAAACCAAATCACTAGAGGAAAATGAAATGGATGACTTTAAACCTGCAGAAGAGTCTGGTCCCTTCAATAGCCAGTCAACTGAGATTGCAGATTATAGCACAAGTACAGATTTTGAAAAATCTTTTGCAGATTTTAAACCTGTAGAAGAGTTAGATGCTTTCCAACATCAATCAGCTGAAATTGCATTAGATAGCATAGGTACAGATTTTGATCAATCATGTGCTTCTGAAGTACAAACTAAGTCACAAGAGGGAAAACAAATGAATGAAGACAAGAAAGTTGCAGATTTTAAACCTGTGGAAGAGTTTGATGCTTCCAAAATACTTTCTTTTGATAATGCTGATGTTACAGACATCACTAGTGAAATGTTTGAAAAATCATGTTCTGCTGAAGGAGAAGTCATATCAGCAGTGGGGGAAAATATGGATGAAGATGAGACAGTTGCAGGCTTTATATCTGCAGAAGATTTTGATGCTTTCAAAAGCCAGTCCGCTGAGATTGTAGCATATGACACAGATACAGATTTTGAAAATGCATTTGCATTTACAGAGTTTGATTCTTCCAAAATGCAGTCATCTTATAATGCAGCCAAAAGTGCTAGTGAACATTTTGAAAAATCATATGCTGCTGAAGCAGAAACCATGTCGTCAAAGGAAAACACAATTGATGAAGGCAGTACAGTTGCAGACATGAAACCAGCAGAAGAGTTCAATATTTTCAAAAGCCAGTCAGCTGAGATTGCAGCATATGGCACAGATACAGATTTTGAAAATGCATTTGCATTTACAGATTTTAAACCTGTAGAAGAGTTTGATCCTTCCAAAATGCAGTCATCTTTCAATGCTGTGGAAAGCACTAGTGAACATTTTGAAAAATCATATGCTGCTGAAGCAGAAACTATGTCATCAAAGGAGGACACAGTTGATGAAGGCAGTACAGTTGCAGACTTGAAACCAGCAGGAGATTTTGATGCTTTCAAAAGCCAGTCAGCTGAGATTGCAGCATATGGCACAGATACAGATTTTGAAAACGCATTTGCATTTACAGATTTTAAACCTGTAGAAGAGGTAGATGCTTCCAAAATGCAGTCATCTTACAATGCAGTCGAAAGCACTAGTGAACATTATGAAAAATCATACACTGCTGAAGTGGAAACCATGTTTGTAGAGGAAGGCAAAATGGAAGACAATACAGTTGCAGACTTTAAATCTGCAGGAGATTTTGATGCTTTCAAAAGCCAGTCAGCTGAGATTGCAGCATATGGCACAGGTACAGAGTTTGAAAACGCATTTGCATTTACAGATTTTAAATCTGTAGAAGAGTTTGATCCTTCCAAAATGCAGTCATCTTATAATGCAGCCAAAAGTGCTAGTGAACATTTTGAAAAATCATATGCTGCTGAAGCAGAAACTATGTCATCAAAGGAAAACACAATTGATGAAGGCAGTACAGTTGCAGACATGAAACCAGCAGAAGAGTTCGATGTTTTCAAAAGCCAGTCAGCTGAGATTGCGGCATATAGCAGAGGTACAGATTTTGAAAACTCATTTGCATTTGCCGATTTAAAATGTGGAGAAGAGGTAGATGCTTCCAAAATGCAGTTATCTTTCAATGCTGTGGAAAGCACTAGTGAACATTTTGAAAAATCATATGCTGCTGAAGCAGAAACTATGTCATCAAAGGAGGACACAATTGATGAAGGCAGTACAGTTGCAGACTTGAAACCAGCAGAAGAGTTCGATATTTTCAAAAGCCAGTCAGCTGAGATTGCAGCATATGGCACAGATACAGATTTTGAAAATGCATTTGGATTTACAGATTTTAAACCTGTAGAAGAGTTTGATCCTTCCAAAATGCAGTCATCTTATAATGCAGCCAAAAGTGCTAGTGAACATTTTGTAAAATCATATGCTGCTGAAGCAGAAACTATGTCATCAAAGGAAAACACAATTGATGAAGGCAGTACAGTTGCAGACATGAAACCAGCAGAAGAGTTCGATGTTTTCAAAAGCCAGTCAGCTGAGATTGCAGCATATAGCAGAGGTACAGATTTTGAAAACTCATTTGCATTTGCCGATTTAAAATGTGGAGAAGAGGTAGATGCTTCCAAAATGCAGTTATCTTTCAATGCTGTGGAAAGCACTAGTGAACATTTTGAAAAATCATATGCTGCTGAAGCAGAAACTATGTCATCAAAGGAGGACACAATTGATGAAGGCAGTACAGTTGCAGACTTGAAACCAGCAGGAGATTTTGATGCTTTCAAAAGCCAGTCAGCTGAGATTGCAGCATATGGCACAGATACAGATTTTGAAAACGCATTTGCATTTACAGATTTTAAACCTGTAGAAGAGGTAGATGCTTCCAAAATGCAGTCATCTTACAATGCTGTGGAAAGCACTAGTGAACATTTTGAAAAATCATACACTGCTGAAGTGGAAACCATGTTTGTAGAGGAAGGCAAAATGGAAGACAATACAGTTGCAGACTTTAAATCTGCAGGAGATTTTGATGCTTTCAAAAGCCAGTCAGCTGAGATTGCAGCATATGGCACAGGTACAGAGTTTGAAAACGCATTTGCATTTACAGATTTTAAATCTGTAGAAGAGTTTGATCCTTCCAAAATGCAGTCATCTTATAATGCAGCCAAAAGTGCTAGTGAACATTTTGAAAAATCATATGCTGCTGAAGCAGAAACTATGTCATCAAAGGAAAACACAATTGATGAAGGCAGTACAGTTGCAGACATGAAACCAGCAGAAGAGTTCGATGTTTTCAAAAGCCAGTCAGCTGAGATTGCAGCATATAGCAGAGGTACAGATTTTGAAAACTCATTTGCATTTGCCGATTTAAAATGTGGAGAAGAGGTAGATGCTTCCAAAATGCAGTTATCTTTCAATGCTGTGGAAAGCACTAGTGAACATTTTGAAAAATCATACACTGCTGAAGTGGAAACCATGTTTGTAGAGGAAGGCAAAATGGAAGACAATACATTTGCTGACTTTAAATCTGCAGGAGATTTTGATGCTTTCAAAAGCCAGTCAGCTGAGATTGCAGCATATGGCACAGATACAGATTTTGAAAACGCATTTGCATTTACAGATTTTAAACCTGTAGAAGAGGTAGATGCTTCCAAAATGCAGTCATCTTTCAATGCTGTGGAAAGCACTAGTGAACATTTTGAAAAATCATACTCTGCTGAAGTGGAAACCATGTTTGTAGAGGAAGGCAAAATGGAAGACAATACAGTTGCTGACTTTAAATCTGCAGGAGATTTTGATGCTTTCAAAAGCCAGTCAGCTGAGATTGCAGCATATGGCACAGGTACAGAGTTTGAAAACTCATTTGCATTTACAGATTTTAAACCTACAGAAGATTTAGATGCTTTCGAAATGCAGCCATCTTATAATGCAGCCAAAAACACTAATGAGCATTTTGAAAAATCATATGCTGCTGAAGAAAAAGCCATGCCAGCTGAGGAAAACAAAACAGATGAAGACAATACAGTTGCAGACTTTAAATCTGTAGAAGATTTTGATGCTTTCAAAAGCCAGTCCGCTGAGATTGCAGCATATGGCACAGATACAGATTTTGAAACCTCATTTGCAATTGCGGATTTTAAACCTGCAGAAGTGTTTGATGTTTCCAAAATGCAGCCATCTTATAATGCAGTCAAAAGTGCTAGTGAACATTTTGAAAAATCATATGCTGCTGAAGAAAAAGCCATGCCAGCTGAGGAAAACAAAACAGATGAAGGCAATACAGTTGCAGACTTTAAATCTGTAGAAGATTTTGATGCTTTCAAAAGCCAGTCCGCTGAGATTGCAGTATATGGCACAGATACAGATTTTGAAACCTCATTTGTAATTGCAGATTTTAAACCTGTAGAAGAGTTTGATCCTTCCAAAATGCAGCCATCTTATAATGCAGTCAAAAGTGCTAGTGAACATTTTGAAAAATCATATGCTGCTGAAGCAGAAACCATGTTTGCAGAGGAAAGGAAAATGGAAGAAGACAACACAGTTGAAGACTTTAAACCTACAGACGATCTTGATGCTTTAAAAAGTCAGTTATCTGAGATTACAGTAGATAGCACAGGTAAAGATTCTGAAACGTCCTCTGTTGCCGATGTAGTAACTCAGTCAACGCAGGAAAATAAAATGGACGAAGACAATTTAATTTCAGACTTTTTACTTGTAGAAGAGTCTAATGCTCCAGAAAGTCATTCAGCTGAGATTACAGTGGATGCGACTGGTAAGGGTTCTGCAAAATCATTTGTTGCTGACATAGAAACAAAACCACTAGAGAAACACAAAATCGATGAAGACAATACATTTACAGACTTTCAACCAGCAAATGTGTCTGTGGCTTTAAAAAGTCAATCAAATGAGATTGCAGACTATAGCACAGGTAAAGATTTTGAAAAATCATTTGCTTCTGAATTACAAACTAAGTCACCAGAGGAAAGGCAAGTGGATGAAGACAAGATAGTTGCAGATTTGAAACCTGTGGAAGAGTTGGATGCTTCCAAAAGACCATCATCTGATCATGTAACCGAAAGCACTAGTGAAAATTTTGAAAAATCATATGCTGCTGAAGTAGAAACCCCATTTGCAGAGGAAAACAAAATGGAAGAAGACAATACAGTTGCAGACTTGAAGCCAGCAGAAGAGCTTGATGCTTTCAAAAGCCAGTCAGCAGAGATTGCAGCAGATAACATGGGTACAGATTTTGAAAACTCATCTGTTGCTGAAGCGGAAAGTAAGTCACAAGAGGGAAAAGAAGTGAATAATGGAATTAGTACAAATTTTGAAAATTCATCTGCTGCTGAAACAGAAAACAAGTCTTCAGTGGAAGAGAAAATGATTGAAGACATCACAGTTATAGACCCGAAACCTGCACAGGAGTATGATGCTTCCAAGAGTCAGTCAGCTGAGGATAAAGCAGAAAACACTAGTGGAGACCCTAAATCTCTAGAAAGATTGTCTCTTTCAGATACAGACAATAGGTCATCGATATTGCTAAGAAAAGAAGTCTACATGACAACAGCTGGCAGAATGAGTATTGCCATTGACAGTACCTATGAGAATATGATTCCTGAACAGAAGGAGGACTCGGAGAAAATCACAAGCAGTATGCAATGTCCAGGGGTCAGTACTGTCCTGGAGGAACTACAGGTAGAACAGATTCTTCAGGAAGCTGACAGCCTTGTTGCTGATGTAGACAAAATACTTGCCTCATCTCATCAGTCTTGTGACAGCTCCAGCACACACATGCATGAATTAATGGCCGCCTCGCTTCAGGTACTAACAGTCAGCACTGCACATTAACATTGCACATATTCTAGAAGAATTTTTAATTCTAAATCAGTCTCTTTCAGGCATTAAGGTCCATATTTAAAAAAGAAAACATTACTTCAATTACCTCTTATTATGATTATTAAAGAAGTTATATTTTATATCACATATGGGTTTTATTGAAAGTTTATACAAGTAATACCTGTGGTCTCCTCATACATTTTTGATTGCATCAGGTTAAGCATGCATTACCATCATAAATAAAATATGCACATTATCATTATAAAAGTGAACAAATTAATATAAATATTATAAAAGAGAGCTCACTCTTTGTCAACCTATTATTTAACACGCTCTTGATCTGTTTTCATAATAAAAAATGACCATTAAATTCTCACTCTGGAAAAAATGGAACATAACATTAAAATTAATAACAATACCAAGTGTTTGGCTGCTGGTGTGGATTGCTCCATGTATTTTAATGGTTTCCTAATACGTTATTGATAGAATCACTTGCATACAATTGAAAGACAACTGCAATAAAACACAAACAAGATTCAAAATTGGGCCACTTTCAATAGTTTCAAACTTGCAAAAGCAAAAGCAGTATGAACGCATTTCTGTCAGCTACCAAGACAGCATGATGATCCAAAACTCACACTGGACAGAACACATATAACAGTTGTTGAGGAAACAAAGTTTGTAGATATTGTCTTCGACAGAAATTGAAAGCTGAATGCTTGAAAACACTTGATGTTCACAAAGTGGTAGTGCACACTGACTAGGGTGCTGATAGAAAAGTTGTGCTTAATCTATAAAGAACCTTTATTTGATCCAAACTGGACCATGGCCGTGTTGGCTATAGTTCAGCCAGAAAGTCACATTTAATGTTACTTGACCCAATTCACCAGCAAGCAATATGACTTGCTTTGGGAGCATTTAAGATGTCCATGAAAACCTTTTGGCTGAAGTAAAGAACCACCACTGTCACAGAGAAACATTATCTTTACAATATGCCCTAAACTTAAGATCCAGTCCTTTAAACCCAGATTTTGTATCTGTTTTCCAACCCAAATACAAAACATTATGCCAAAACAAACCAAATGCCATTACTACCTTTGGCATTAGAATACCTCCAGCCTTGATAATACACCTCCTTGGCTTCTAAAACAACTCAAAGTAATTTTTACTGTGCATGAAGAGAAGAAAAAATCAGAGACAAATCCTTAAATTTTTTTATGACTTATATATGGAATTTATCTCCAAATTTAAGAACTGAACTGGAATTTACATATAAGGCTCAAAGGATGGCAAAAAAGCTGCTGCAGCCTTCATTAGTATAAATCACACTACATAACTTCATTTGCCAGATGGTGCATCAATATTTTCAGCCGAAATCAGGGCAGTAGACCTTGCGCTGAAATCTATTGAAACCAAACAACTATGTCATCTTCTCCAATTTACTATCAGTATCTCAATTACTACATAAAAGGAAGTTTGAAAACCCATTATTGACCAGTATTCTTGTCAGATTTATATACTGACATGCATATTAGAGTAAACATCACATGTAGCTGTAGGAAACTAAATGCCCGGAATTATTTAAAGTAGATAAAATTAAAACATAGAAGAAACATATGCCGAAGAAAGCTAAAACTGCAACTTCAGTATTTTTTATAACATTTTAACCAAATTTGCTTTGAAGCTTTATCATAACATGATTTCATTGATAACATTCTTCACATTTCTAAGAGTTATGACTCTTCATCATTTTAGCATAGGCATTGCTTATGAACAATGTTGTTAATTAACACTGCAGCTTTTACATTTATAATTACTGTATATACTCATGTATAAACTCAATGCTTATAAGCTGACCCCCCCAAAAACCAAATAGGTATAAACATTAAGAAGTGCATGACCCATATATAAGCTGAAAAACAAGTCAGAGACGTCACAAGATGCATGTGTTAAGTTCAAATTGCATTTATTTAGGCAAACTTATCTTAGCAAACATTATGCATATACCTCTCTCGGGGGTTGCTATGTATGATTGTTACATGGAAATGTTATAAGTTAATATAATTTGTTTTAAAAGTCAATACATTTATTTAATTTTCTGTTTTCTTATTATTTCTGCCTAATTCAGATTTGTGCATAATTTGTTTGGACAATGATTAGAATTTAGCATTTTCAGGTTGCTGTAACAGTACCTTTCCCTTTTGCCTAGTTGATTATTGTTTGTTTATGAGTTATTGCATTATTATATTGTATCAATGCAGCGTTAATTATGCTTTTTATTTTGCCTTGAAATTGTAGATACCTAATTCATTAAAATTGGCTCCCAGCATGACAACAACGAAAAACAATAGTGTTTGGTTCGACACTCGCTTTAGGCTAGTGAGCATGTTTACATAATGGCAGCATCAAATGTACATTGAAGGTTGGAACTTGCACTAAATGAAGTATATCCCACTAATTGAAGTATATCCCTTGGATTTGAATCATAGGTACCAGTATACTAAACTTAAACAATATCTCCAAAATACAGTAATGAAGTTTCAAAAATAATGTTTCAAAAATTATTGTAATACCATAAAAAATGAGTTGTATTTTGCTTTGATGTAAGTGACTTTACACTCCATTTTATGCAGCTGCGGTAATCTTGCTAATATTATGGAGTAAATGGTAATTACACATCAAAGTACTGGTATAGTCGCTGGTCAAAATTCCCTCTTAACCATATGACAGTTTCAGGGTTTTAATGATTAACTGGCCTGGATTGCTGTCGGAAAACAGAAGACAAATCCGCCAATTGTAAACAAAAGAGATGCTGATACAACCAACTTTCCAGTATGTTAGCCTTTATTATTACCATTCTTTCATGAACATGTAACAGTTCTGTGAATAGATGCTGGTTATTTGCCTTGCACAATTTAACAATGAGGGTCTCAAGGTAGATTAGTTTTTAGCTAATTGTGTTACCCTTTTTAAATAAGGTCATTATTATTATCATTATTATTATTATTATTATTAATAACATGTGTACCTTTTCATAAAGATTACCTCAGTTTGTAGGATCACTTATATCACTGAAAATTTTTAACTTGTGAGCGTGTGGATCAGCGTAAATGAAACGGCAATGTATGTCTGGCTGAAATGTGATCAGAAAGAATGCAGTTTGGTAGAAACAATGAATAAAGCAAAATCTGCATGTGATATTTTTTGGGAATAAACAAAGATTTAAGTGATACTAAGCATGATTTACACTTTGTAAGTACTATTCATTATAGCACATCCTGGTGACCTGGGTAAACTCAAACTGGCCTGTGATTTTAAGTTTTTATTTACCTTTATTTTTTATCCTGTTGGAAAAATCAGAAAATATGCACATGCAGAGCCTTGGGATGTGAAAATATATTTATTTTTACATGCATATAAGTCATAGGACATGACATTTTTTATTTATTTTTTCTCGTGTTGTAAGATTTACAGCCATGATGGTCATCCACAAACTTAAAAATTTTAAAGTTTAGACCTTGGCCCACAGATAAGCTGATCCCCCTTCTTCCAGGCTTTTAATTTTTCCTAAATTATTCGGCTTGTACATGAGTATATTCTGTATATCTCAAGCATATTTGCTTTGAAGTTTCATTTCAGCATCAACTCACACGAGTTAAATGGCAGGCACATTCTGCTATGGTATGGCCCAGCATCTGTTATACATTGTCCATCCATCAACAGTTGCTTGTGACCACTCTGGAGTAAATTTTTCTGACCAAACTTCAATTAAATTTGGAATAATAATTTCTAACAAATTCTATACTGAGCAAAACCCATTTATATTAATGCAGTAATTTTGCATCAGATTCATTCAACTTGTTACGGCATTTGAGATCATATTGCTGATCTGATTTTTGTCAAACTTAGATTATATGCTTATGTCATTAATGTCCCTGAGGATAATGAATGAGGTTCCTCCATATTAACAATGTGTTGTTGCATCTGATGACCAAGTTGTCACCACTTCTGATCCAATTCGAATCAAATGTAAAATATGGGCCTAAATCATCATGGTCTTAGACAATTTTGAAAGTGACTGGACCATCTTTCAGGGATGTAAAGGAGGTGATCTGATAGGCTGAACTTGTTACCCCTCTAATGGCCATATTTCTAATCTGACTTTCATCAAACTAAGATTATGTGCTTTTGTCATCAAGATCTGTTTTGAGTTCAGTAATGAGCAGGATCCATGCATTCTAATGAGATGATCTTACATCTGTTTGCCTGAGCTTATTATTACCTGGAAGTCATATTTCTGATCTGATTTTGATCAGACCTGAAATAACATCAAGATCATGGAAACGTTTGATAATGTGTGAGATGCACATATATTAAGGAGGTGATCTTGCTTCCGATTGTTTGAGTTTGTTACCACACTCTGGATTCCATATTTTGTATCTGATTTTAATAAAATTTTGAATATAAATTAATGTGATCAAATGATCAAGGTCTGGTTTAATAATGTACAGGATTCATGCATATCAATATATTGATCTTACATGTGATTGGTTGGGCTTGTTAGAGGCTATATTCCTGATCTAAATGTGATCAGACTTGGTGAGTAGGTGTATATTATCAAAATCTTGGATGAAAAAAGTTATGAGCAAGATCTGTGCATATTAATGATGTGATTTTGCATCTGATTGATTGAGTTTCATGCCATTTTTTGAAGCTTTATTTCTGACCAAATTTTAACCAGATGTAGAAAGTAGGCTAATATTGTCAGGTTTATTTTATTATTTTTATTATGAGTAAGCCCATGGTGACTAAATGGCATCTAATTTGGACATCTGTTTATCACCATATTTTTCATAGGATTTTCATCAGACTTGGTAAATAGGTCTGTTTGTCACTGTATTTTTCATAGGATTTTCATCAGACTTGGTAAATAGGTCTGTTTATCACTGTATTTTTATAAGATTTTCATCAGACTTGGTAAATAGGTCTGTGTCATCAAGATCTTAGTTTAATTTTTTTTCCATTATAAAATATTAGCATTTGCTTTAAAAGATTAACCACATTTGCTGAGAAGCTTTATCTCAACAAAGCTGAGATAAGTTCAGTGATAAGATTCCTGAATGCCTATCTGGTCTCACACGTGTACATTCCTACTAGATACTTACTCTTCTCTGCCAACACTTGTTCATTTCCACTATCAAAACCAATTCCTATGGACAAAGTTCTTTTGTGTACCAGAGCCCATCTACTTGGAACAGATCGCCTCTTGAACATGGAGGCAATAACACTGTGATATCATTCAAGAGTCCTCATAAAATTGACTGAAATAACAAACTTAAGACGTAACAATATTTCTTTATCATAATAATTTTCAGCATGTTTTTGTTTGTAATTTCCTGGTGTTTGTTTCTTCAGTCTTGTCAGCATATATGTCTTTATGTGCTAACTAACATTGTAAAGTGCTTACATCTGTTAAAGATTAGGCATTGCAATAAGTCCTCATTATTATTATTATTATTATTATTATTATTATTATTTATGAGTGAAATTCATGCATATTAATGATGTTACTTTTTATCTAATTGGCTGAGCTTGTTAACATTATAGGAACTATATTTCTGGTTGTATTTTGATCAAACTTGTTAAATAGTCCTATATTGTCAGGATGTTAGCTAAGTTTGACTAGAGGCAAGATCTATGCATATTAGTGAGGTAATCATGGCTTTGAATGGCTGAGTTTGACTGGAGGCAAGATCTATGCATATTAGTGAGGTAATCATGGCTTTGATTGGCTGAGTTTGACTAGAGGCAAGATCTATGCATATTAGTGAAGTAATCATGGCTTTGATTGGCTGAGTTTGACTAGAGGCAAGATCTATGTATATTAGTGAGGTAATCATGGCTTTGATTGGATGAGTTTGACTAGAGGCAAGATCTATGCATATCATTGAGATAATCATGGGTTTGAATAGCTGAATTTGTTTTCACACTGAATTCTTAATGATGCTTGTTCCACCTTAAGCAACATATCATCACAGCTATGGAAAGGTTCTATAATAAGCAAGATTGGTACATATTAATGAGATACTTTGCATCTTATTGACTGAACTTGTTGCCCCTCTAGATCCTGAGACTGTATTTCCCATCCATTTCTCAAAAACTTGCTAAGTGGTTTTATATTATAAAATTTTTGGATCACTTCATTATGAGCAGGAGACCATGATGCACATTGTGCCTTTATCCTTAGATTTTTTTTTATAAGACTATAATAAAAACACTGACTTGATATAAAGTTTGGGATATAGTTTATGTGCGATACATAAGCCTGTAAAGTGAAATGGTCACCATTGAGTTATGTAAGCCAGAAGAACAATACTTTTTTATGAACCTTGATCATATAAATGTAGGCACTGCTGATGAACACTTTGTATAAACACTCTAGCTTCAACATAAAATATTATGAAATTTGCCGTGAATCTCAATGAAGCTTTTATGAATTCAGTATTCTGTACATGTTTTATAGAGTTTGATCATCTCACAGTTTAAGCATTACTGATGTACAGTCTGGTGAACAATAGTATCCAGTTTTGGTTGAACCAAGCATACCTTGACAGAAGCTCAACAATATGGTCACTTTGGTGCCCATGTATTTGTCCATCTGTATATCTCAACATACATGTACATACATTGGTGTGTTCAGTTTTGAAGGTTTTATGTGGTCAGTTTCTCAAGTACATTTGGCCTCAGAGTCATGTTGCTAGTTATGTATATACATGGGCCCCAGGTGATTGCGTGGTCTAAAGCTCTCACCTTTATTGATCACTGCCATATAAATTTTCTGTCCATGTGGGTTCAAGACTCTGCCTATATAGGTATGTGAAAACTTGCAAACTTACTTCCTGTGGGTAGGTGGTCCTTCCTGGAGTGTTTTGGGGTTCTTCCTAAATTCACCAGTTATACTGGCTGCAATGTAACTTATCCTGTACTGAAAAATGGTGTCAGGCCCATAACAAGAACAACAACATTATTTTACAGAAAGCTTAGGCATGGGCTCAAAATGGAGGCTGTAGCCGGCTTCTTTTCATATGATTTCAAGGAAGTATGCTGTGATGCTTCATCTCAAGAAGAACTAAGTGTGTGTGTGCCTGTGAGCATGCATGCATGCGCACATACACAATTTTCATTAGATACCACTTGAAATAGAATTTAAAAACTGCCAGTATATTGTTGTCCCCATTTTATAAGGCTGCAGCAGGAACATGGTCTTACAAGAGGGGTGGCTTTTCTAAGGGAGATAACACATGCAGCCAGACCTGTTCCAATAGTCACCTTTACATAGCATAGTTCAAATAAAAATGATGTTAGCTTTGTAATTTTGATTGTTTTTGGCAGTAATAATAGCCAGTAATTATCAGTGACAAAATCCTGACATATAAGGAATACCGAACAGTTAGGATCATCAGATGTTTGGATTAATGTGATATACTTTATCAGCATGTTGGAACAAATGTCATTCTTTTGAATTAAGAAATCAACAAAATATTCATGAGATTTTTCCATCGGTAAACCACAAAATATGTCAATTTGTGAGGGGTAAATTTGATACATGTTGCACTAATATGCTGTGTGCTGACCACATTAGAGGGGCTGGTGTCCAGTAGGGGTGTATTTAAACACTTAATCTTTGCCTATAAGGAACTCTGGCCATAATAAGTGGTTGGCTGCTGGTCAAGGAGACTATTCAAAAGTGGGACCCTTTTACTGTTGTTTGAATATTTATTAGAAGAAATAACAGTGTTCTCAGTTTTAGCCATTAGAAATTACCTAGACTTGACCTATCAAACAGGTTAGTCCTTCAGAGATTTTATTGTGAAAAGTTTTATTTGTACTTCACCAGTAGAAGCCTTGATGCCTAATTGCTTTGCTTGCTGGACTTAACACCAAAATAGTACAGGTTTTTGTTTGTGCTGCTGTGTACCAAATACCAGTATTGTGAAGTGTCTGCTAAAACAATGCAGTGAATTTGCTTAACAATGTCAGAATTACAATAATTGATTATGGAATGTTTATTGTAAATGCTGCCTATCGTCAGATTCCTTTTAGAGAGAACTTGGAGAAATTATTGGAAGTGGAGGTATTTACACAATGATTCATACGTGCTCATCAGTTTTGATTGGTCAGTGGCCCACAGGGATGACCAATAAGTACAAAAAGCCAGTAGACATGAGATCTTGCTTGCAATAAAAATATTAGAATTGAATATTGCAAATGTCACGTGCTCAAAAAAAAAATAACTGATAATATTTCAGCACAAATTCAAAATCTTAATATATTTTCTTTTTACCAGTAATGAAATGTATACTGTCAGTGCAGTTGTATGTTTCATTATGTTTGAAAGCAGAATTCAGATGTACATATACATGTATTCCTTGTAGGGATTAATACTTAAGAACATTCTTATCCTTATAACAAGAATTAACTTTTAATTTCTGTCATAAAATTACTTAGTGGCTTGTGGTTAATAGACTGCTGTCATGATACATTATGTAAGACTCCCATTTGTTTTTCATTGGTACCATTTTATTTTTTCCAGTCTGTCTAGGCATTCAGACAATAGTATTAGATCTCTATGAATTCCAAGCTATTTCATGTGAAAGGCATTAAGTAATAATGAACATGCTGTGCAGTAACAAGTTGGCATCACTCACCTAAGGGACCTCCTAAATTAGTTCTCTTTGTGAAGTCTGAAGATCCACTATGTAATGGTGGTGGTGGTGGTGGTGGGGGGCTTTACTCATTTGTCTTTCCCCCAGACACCCCCTAACATTGCTGCTGTTTGTGTCAAGTCTAATTTGGCAGCTTCCCAGTAAAGTGGTATCCCATGGTTTATGTTCTTAATATAGTATTCTTCCCTTAGACCTTGAATAGAGATAAGATTTAGGTGTACAGAGTCCTGAGTTATAGATATGGTATAACATTGCACTTCCTGGAATTCATTGTTTGAATGTGAAAGGCACCAGAGAATAATTAACATGCAGGCCTCAATCTCCTTAGAGACCATGCTGTTTGTCAAGTCTGTAGTTCAGTTTCCTTTGTGAGATGTACTATGCAGTATAGACCAGCTGTGGATAAAATTGTGAAACATATGAATTCTTGGAAAAGGAAGAATATTGAGTGTTTAAATATATGCCAAGTGATTGGTGTTGAGTAATGATAATCTTCTGTAAGATGAAACTGATGGTGAAATTTTAAACATGCTTAGAAAACTACAAAGGATTTGATTGTTTAGAGTGAAAAGTTTACATTTTCCAACAAAGGATATATTTTACAATTTTTTATTTATCCTTTATGCCAATATAGTTAGGTAAGTCCAAGTTATCACTTCTTGTGCACATTCATGACATCATTTCTGACATACAAACTCTGATATACATGCTGATAAAGGTAAATATTCCTTGGTTTAGCTATTCATATAGGATTGAGATATTACTTTTGGGACATATTTTAACTGACAATTGTCTCAGTGCATATCATTTCCCATAGTAAACCTATGCAAACACCATGATATTAAAAATTCAATAACTTTAAATTTCTGAGTGCTCATGATCAAACCTATATTTATCAGTATAGATGAAACCTGGATGTCAGCTTCTGTGTAGAGGAAAAGATATGAGCTGCATCATTTTCTGGACCTACATGTGTTTGAAACATGTGCTTTCAATTTTGCACCGAAGAGTCAGGTGCTGATTTGAGTAAGAGTGTTCCAAACTCAAGAATGTGAAAGGACTGAAATTCCATCAATAAAACAATGTCTCCAAAAATTTTTTTCTCACTTACAACTAGGATGAACTCTCAAAAGATTCTGTTTCCTAAAACAAAACTTACATTATTAACCAATCCTGGACAGCCAAACCCATATATACTCTATTTTATGTTCACCCATTTCCAGGCTGGTTCCCATTTTTCCATACAATTAGTACCATGTGTTCTTTAGCCTTTTATCAGAGTAGACAGAATTCATGTCACAAGCAAGATTTTCATGTGACTGCATGTTGATTCCCTTCAACCCCAAGCACCATTGTTGTGATTTACTGGTCTTCCTGAATCTGATCAGGCTATCTCAGTTGGTGTTGATAAAGGTTACCAGGAGAACCAACTGACAGAAATAATGACTGACAAATACATTATTACCAGGAGAACCAACTGACAGAAATAATGACTGACAAATACATTACAGACATTACTAATTACAGTATGTCCCCGAAACACA
This sequence comes from Sinohyriopsis cumingii, assembly GCA_028554795.2. Classification (NCBI taxonomy): domain Eukaryota; kingdom Metazoa; phylum Mollusca; class Bivalvia; order Unionida; family Unionidae; genus Sinohyriopsis; species Sinohyriopsis cumingii. The sequence goes on along the minus strand of CM068830.1, from coordinate 117,446,443 downwards.
TCAATCCTATATGAGTATACAAACCAAAATATAATTGAGCCTTCATTGGTATTTTAAACACAGATTTTAAATATATAGATATCAATCAGCATGCTAATCATACTTGGCAAAGAAACTAAAGAACATCAGATCCACTATTGATAAGTGCATCTCTCATACAAATTTACAAATCACAGATGGGTGGAATATGCCATTCTGACATGTATCTGACACACAATGTACATATGTCCTGTCAGCTTCCACCCTGTGAGACAAAAATACATGATTTTGATCTGAGCTGCATGTTGAAACTTTATGATGTACCACTTGAAAAATTCTTGGATTTTTTCAGGAATGTGGTTTACATAAAAAATTGACCATATATTTAAAGGATTTTACATGTTACCTTGATCTTTTATTTTATATTCTTTTTACAGAATTTTACATATAATTTATTGGACATTAGAACTTCGATTATCCATCAAAGTGTGGGGCCGAGACCATGACGGATATGAGAATAGATGGATAATAGAATATGTACATTAAAAATATTATACAGTGGACCAGGTCATCAAAAAATCATAATATCTCCGTATGTACATGTACCTGTTTTTAACATAAACATAACAGAATTTTACATATAATTTATTGTACAGTAGAACTTTGATTATCCGTCAGGGTGCGGGACTGAATTCCATGACGGATATGAGAACAGACAGATAATAGAATATGTACATTAAAAGTATTATACAATAGACTTGTCATCAAAAAATCATAATATCTCAGTATGTATATGTACCTGTTTTTAATATTTTGACATACAGTGCCCTGATGGTTAACAGACTGAAAGTTAATCAGGTGCTGGATAATCAAAGTTCTACTGTACTAAATACTGTTCAAACCTATTGCAGTGTGCGTCATATGTTTAAGCTAAGATCATTACTCAGGTAGATCTTTCATTTAAAACAATTATTAATCAAGTCTGAATATGAGTTTGTTAGCAGAAAATTCCAGTAAATGATTTCGGCATCTTGTACTTGTTCCAGTTAAGTCTGACATGTCAGGCATATATGATTGACCCAAACAGTTGAAGATATGGGCTGTCAACAAATGGACATTTTACTTTTCTTCTTGGTTGCAGCATTTTACACAAGCAAGAGTTGGAAATATTTTTTTCTGGTTAATAGAGTTGAGAAGTTTTTTAAAATTATCTGCATGCTGGTTTTTAACTCATCTGCAGTCATGCAACAGAAGAGTTTACAGGATGGTCTCTAATCTGTACATGTGTTAGCACAGGTTTGCTATCACTGCTTCTCAGAAACAACTTGGAGGATGAAACTGTACACAAAATGTTCATCCCTTATGTAGCTGGCCAAAAATTAAAATGATGGTGCTCTGAAATCCAGTACAGCCACCACAATGACATTCCTGTGAAGCTTGTTATTGCACTACACCTGAATGGATAGTAATATCAAATAGGGTCTTAACTAAAACATTTCATACCATGTCTAGTTGTCGGTAATTGTTAAAGTTACGTTAAAATTCCAAAATCACACACACATGTCCCTAATTGAAAATGGTGCTACTCTAACGTCCAATATGGCCACCATAGTAGCCATCTTACAATCATGTCACTCCTTCTCCTGAACAAAAAGATATATTGACACAGCATTTTGACCAGAAGACTAGTTAGTCCTAAGTGAAAATGATGTCACTTACACATTCAATATGGCTTTAGTGGCCATCATGAGAAGCTTATTATTGCTACTCCTCATGAGTGGGTGGTCATATCCACATGGGGTTTTCACCGAGACTTCTTGTGATGTCTAATTGACATTAAATAAAAATAGTGCGACTTGGACATATAATATTGTTGCCAAATAGATAATCTTGAAAATCTTGTTATTACTAGTTATGAATGGTCATAACAGCATTAGGTTTTCACTCAAAGACTTCTTATAATGTTTAGTTGGTCATAAATAAAAATGGTGCCATTGTGCCCACCATGGTGGCCACCACAACGGCCACCTTGAAATTCTTCTTATGACTACTTCTCTCCAAGGACTGGCTGACATTATGTTTTAACCAGAAGAATCTGAAAACCATCATTTCTGATCTGATTTTGATCAAGTTTTAAATATGGGTTTTTATCATCAAATTTTTGTATGGTTTCAATAAGGAATGGGATTCACGTTAATTAGGTGATCTTGCATCTGATTAGCAGACCTTATTACCACTCTGGAGGCAATATTTCTAATCTGATTTTCATGAGACTTTAAATATATTCTTATATATCAAGATCTCAAATGAGATCAATAATTAGCGAGATTCACTTGTAATAATGAGGTAATCTTCAGGTCTAATTGGCTGAGTTTGTTACCACTCTGAAGGTCTTGTATCCAGTTTTGATCACATTTAGAAAATACAAGATTTTGAATAAGTTTGATAATTAGCATGATGCATGCATATTAATGAGTTGAATGTGCATCAGATTGGCTAAAGCTGTTACCAATGTGGAAATCATATTTTTAATATGTCATGTTAAACATGACATGGCTTTTGTGGCCACTTTGCCAGCCAACTTTGTAATCTGATTTTGGATAAAACTTGAAATATATATGTACCTGGTATATCATTAAGATCTTGGCTGTCAGTTATGAGCAAGATCAGTGCACATTTTTGAGGTGATCATGAATGCGATTTACTGATCATATTACCACTCTGGAAGTCATACCTCTGGTTTTGATAGGAGTTAGAACATGGGCTGATATCATCAAGATCTTCAGAGTTTGCGTAAGTATGTGAGATCATGCATATTAATGAGGTGATATTGCATCTGATTGGCTGACCTTGTTGCCACTCTTGAAGCCTTATTGTTTTATCTGTTTGATTTATTATCATCAAAATGTGGATGACTTTGATTATGAACAGAAGACTGCATATTAATTAAGCATGTAGAGGTTATCTCAGGAAAGGATTTTTACTAGGATGTAGTAAAATTGTGTAAAATCTACTTGATAGAAAGTTTAGGAGTTAGTTTACACAGGATGTTGTCTTAAAATACCATATCAACCTGATTTATCAAATATTCAATTAATGAAAATGTCATTGGTTAATACAATGCCACATATGCCAGCTTAATGAAATCATGAATTGTTAATCTATACAAGTCGGGTGAGTAATAACAAAACTGCTTGAGTCACTTGTTGGTTATTTCTTTAATTAATATCAGTTTATTTCTGCACAAGAGCATTTTATTTGGAAGTTAAACAGTACCATTTAATTTTTTCTATGGTAACTTTCATTATAAATTTCGTGCATGCTGTTAAATTGCTCTGAATAGTTATCTTCCAGCCATTTATTCTGTAGCACCTGACCACTTAATGCCAAGTTTATAAAATGCCACACTTCACATCAAGCACAATGTCATAATCAGTTGAGCACTTTACATCATTATGTATGGGTAAATTATGGTACCTTCATTTTTAGTTGATCCCAATTAGTGACTGCAATCAAAATAAAGCAGGGTGATAGTGTTCCTAAAGTACATGTATGCTGACACAAATAATAACTAAACTAACACATAGTCCAGGTTATCTCAGATGAGGTCCTAGAAGCCTAATGGTTATTTTTTTAAAAAAAACTGGTTCTGTTGTTGGTGGCAGCTGTTATTTCTCTCTTTTTGTGTGAATTTCAGCTATCAAGCCTGTGTCACTATATGAGGTTCCTGGGACAGAGTTATCTATTGTACTTATGAAACTCAAAAGTTTAATGGAAACTCAGTGTCTGTAATATAATAAGAGTTACTACCCTTAAAACTGATTGAATTTTCCATTTATAGTTTAGAATTTCATGTACTTAGATGTTGAAGCCAAGGTAACAATACAGTGTGAGTCACAATCAAGCCAATGTTATCATCATTGGGAAGGTAGAAAATATATTTTTATACAAAAGCGACAGCAAATGAATTGAAATAATGGACACTGAAAATGTAATGTACAGTGTATTTGTCTTACGATCTTGTAAAAAAGAACAATTGCAGAAAACAAAAATGTCAATTAAAGGCTAAAAAAAGAAAATATTTACCTTCTTAGCAATTGGTCCACAAATGATGTCTGGAAATATACCATGGTATAATTATCTGCATGTTTAGTTTGGCATATTTTGGCAACATTTCGCAGACTTGTATAAATTCCACAAAATTCATTTTCACATGAGATGAATATGTGCCAGAAAAGAGGGCAGTGTAATATTTCATGGTAAATTTAGGTTGGATGTCAGAAAGTTTTACACTTTAAAGTCAGCTTTCCTTCATTTGGTGAGATAATGTCAGCTATTCTTTAGCTCTGGAAAGTTATCAAGAAATCAGTTTTACACATCAAAATGTTAACAAATCTTCCTTAAATATGGTATGTCTCTCCACTGAAGAATATCCTTTGCTATAGATAATGTCTTTATTTCCTATTTTGCCTTCAATATGATCAAAAACATGACAAAATGGTGTACATGCAACAGTCACAATATTGACCAACATATTTGTGTACAAATGACGTCTTTGGTGGAAACATAAGTATGTTAACTTAAGCAGTCTCAATAAACGATGCAACATTTATTTTAAAAAAACCAGGATGTCATGAATGAGGCATATCAAGAAATCACCAGTTCATGGTATAAAAATCAAAAGAAAGATGCAGTCATGAAATAAATCATTTAGATAATAATCTCTTGTCTAAAAAATATTATATTGTGGGGTGGGGGACTTGGAGGGTGTTAGTAGAGAACACTTGGGTGCAAAAAGTGATTTTGATTTCTCTACCAGTATACTCTTGATTTCACCATCGTATGTTATATCTAGTGTCCTCTAATGCACATTGTTTAACTTATACGTTTAATGTCAGTGTCAGGAACAGATTAATTTTCCCTGTAAGTTAGATTAGGACTTAATACCAATATTAATGAATGAATAGTTGGAAAAAGAAGAGATTACCAGCACTTGTTTTTAGATGAGCCAGTGTCAGTTTATTTGAGTCATAGTGCTGGTCTGTTGTTATACATGTATAAATTGTTTTGTGAATACATTGTGATTAGTCATGTCGATCCATGTCCAGACATACATACAACAGCAAGTATGAGAAGATAACACTGAGGGTTTCAGATACTGGATGCTGCCCACAGAAGAAAGGGTGGAGTCAAAGGTCACATTTTTGTAGGTAATATGGACATTTCCATCTAACATGAGCTTCATTTACAATGAAGGTGGAGGATCATATCTGGCATGATTGATGTTTCCCAGATGAGGAGTGGAGAAAAAAGTTTTTTCAATTCTGCCTCTAGAGGAGGTGGGGTGGGAACCAGGAGATTAAGAAAATAAAACAAAGTGCTGGAAACATTTCATTCTTTTCCACTTGCCTACTGGAAATATAAAATCAAAGATTATTTTTCCAGCAAAAAATTCTCTTTATATAATGGCTTTTTCCTCATTTGGTTAAAACACAATTATCCTTATACAGGCCATTTCTATTTTAAGATATGCCAACTTTAAATTTGGGAATGGCTTTATATTAAATACATTTTATAATGTTTTAGTCCAGGGCACCAACTTAACACGATTCAATTTATGACATTTAAATGAAAGTGAAATTGTTATATAATACTTTGTGCTAATATTATGACTGCATGTTTACATAATTACTAACCTCTGTTTGGGTCCCTTAATGGTGATTATTATTATTATTATTACAGTTTATGCATCAACATAATGCTTGTTTTGTAAGTTTGTTTCATATTCCTAAAACAGAACAAGACATTGGGAACAAGACAATAACCACGGGGACCCCTATTTCATTAACTAGAAAATCTCAAGCAGATGTTTTAATTGAAGGATCATTCAAACGGTAACTTTGTTTCACATTCATTGATTTAAGGGTCAAGTGTAGATCTTCAACAACAGGCAAGGGTGTGATTAAATCTACTTTCTGTTTGCAGCATTGTACTTGATTAGAAAGCACATTTCCTGTCTACCTAATATTGGCTAACTAATCAACCAATCCTAGTTTAGGCCATCTGGAAATAAAATCGGTATCAACAAAATCTTCCAAAGAGTATATCTGAGTGTCTTTATATGGAAGATCCTAGTAATGTAAAATAGAAAAAAGTATCTAATACATGTATATTTAATTGTATGAATGACTTGACAAATTCTGCATGAACTGGTTTTTTATTTGTGCATGACCTTGAAGCACATTCATAGAATCTGACATTAAGAGAATCAGACTAGGATAGTTTACATTACTCAGATGGGTTTTCTACCAAATGAATGATTGTTTCATCGAATATTCAGTAAATGAGAATGTCTTCCCCTAATATATGATGTAAATAAATACCCACCAATTTTTCACCATATTATCAATGTGATACAGAATGAAGTATTTTGGTACACCAGTTCTCAACAACTCAGAATCACGTAATGAACATAGTGATCACCAGTATTAAAATATCCAGTTTTAACCCTGAGACACTTAAAGTGATGTTGTCTAGAAAAAAAGCACATATTTCACCATGTAAAAGTGTGATTAAAATTGTGAGATAATAACAAGAGAGAGAAAATGAGTGGTTTATTTTTTCATATGGGACATGTTTTTAGTATGGCATACATTTTCATAAAGTGTGTGTGTGTGTGTGTGTGTGTGTGTGTGTGTCTTTTAAATCCTGCATGTTGGTATAATCAATGCTGTGTGCTGAATCCATATTTAGTTGCTCTTATGTACACCAATCCATTATACCTTTGTTGTATGATGTATAAAAACATGCTTAGTTGCTCTAGTATACACTACTCCATTATACCTTTCTTGTATGATGTTTGTTTCCCATCTGTACTTTATATATTTGCCTGTTCATATGTAGATAATTGACTACCACAAGGGAGAATAGTTTTTGTACTAAATGTGTCACCCTCATAAAGCAAAGACTTTGTTATTGCTATTGTTATTTTTAATTTTCACATGAGATTTTGCATTGGACTCTACCATCAGTTTTAGAATTTGGATTAATGATCAATGCAGAAAGGTCTGTATACTGCATGTTGAGTCAGAACTTTGTAAACAGGAAGCATTAGGAATGCTGTGTGTCAGATTTCTACTTTACACATATATACCATTGTATTGAATTATTCACTAAATTATCACAACAATATATGTATGTATGTCAGACAGGAACTTCTAACACTTAAGGCAAAGTAGAGTAGTATTTTCAGTGGCAGGCACTCCAGATTTACTGTATATTAAATAACTTAGTTATTATAATCATGTACATGCATGTATTCGCATTTAGAGCACCAATCTTTAAAGAATCCTTGTATTGTTAGATCTAAGATTTGGTTTCCATAAATGAGTTGGGTGGTTAGATGGGTCATTTTGAAGAAAATGATTAACTTCTATTTTTATAATTAAAGTGTAATTTTGCTGGAGAAATTTTTATATAACTGTAGAATGTATTCTTCAGCTCATATTATGTTTACGTATAACAGTTGGGGGTTTTTTTTACCTTCTTTTTGCACATTTAAATTGTAGACCATAATTCAGGCTCTCAAATAAGATATATCTAATAGACATGAAGATCAGGATTATGAAAAGGATGGAACTGACAGCGTGAAAATGGAATGCTTTGATTAGAAAAGCAAAGATAATTACAAGATACACTAACAGACTCATCTCTTGAACTTAATGAAAAATATAATGAAATCTTGTCTTGGAAATGAGATTGTTTTTGTAGAGAATGATTTATTTACACACCTGAAAAAAAATTGAGAACACTTATTTTTATGCATTTAATTATTTGCCAGAGAGCATGTATGTTATCTGTCCCCTGTAATTACCATGTAATCATTAGATGATAAAAACTGCTTGTGAGTTATTGTGTTAAGGTACATTGGTAGCACTGTTAGAGAAATACATGTAGCAAATCATTAAAGACAAGAGCCTTTTATTTTGAACATGAAAGTAACAGAATTTGAATGAGTTGTGACAAACAGTTATCTCCGAGTCATCTGCAAAATGCATCAAACCAATCTCTGACAAGACTTTTTAGAGTCAGTGGGTTTGATTAGGCCAGAAAGTCAGCCAGGCAGTTTCATTGATGTCCACACATTAGGATTTTAAAGTTTGTGTATCTTGTTTACTTAAAAAAGTATCAAAATTAAAATTTCACTAAAAACAAGTTAAAATATAAATATTTATTCAAAACATGCTTCAGATAATAAACAGTTGCACTATCACATCTCTCCAAGAAAATGTGAGACTGATTTTGACATTGCACTACAAGATAATAGTGACAGACTGTTCATCGTGTGATATAAATGATTGACAGATGAGTGCAGCTGAAAGCATTTATGTAATAGAAGCATGCATGACATATAAATAAAGGTGCATAATGTGATATATATACTTTGGTGAGTTTGCAAAATGTACATCATTACCAACTGAATATGACTGCTTGCTCCATCACAATTTGTTGAACATTCCTGCAGGCAAGTGTCTTGCAAACTTGGGCTTGCCTGGACAAAATTTGAGGTTGTCTTGGGTAAGGGCAAAACTGGAAATGATCATGAATAATTCATGAACTGGCATGAACTGTTTTTGAACAGTTCATGAACTTGGTTCATGAACCATTCATGAAAGTTCATCAAAAGGTTCATGAACTATTCATGAATATGCATGAACTGAAAATGGTCAGTTCATGAAATTATGAATTCATGAACTGTTCATGAACCAACAGTTCACAAACTGTTCTTGAACAGTTCATGAACTATTCATGATCATGAACTGAATTCATGAACAGGTCATAAAAGTTCACAAATCAGATCATCATCATTCATGAACAAGTGCATGAACATATTCATGAACTATGATGAACAAAGTTTCTCAGTGATTCATGACTTCATGAACAGTGCCTATAAAAAAAAATTTGATTACCTGACAAAGCCACAAATACCTATTTCATCCTGAATCATAAAGTAACCTTAGATGTGGGGGTTTTAATACAGTATAAAATGCAACATATTATCTTAAAAATGGTATTTAATTTCAGATGAATTTTTAATATGCAACAAAGAACATGTAAACTCACAAGCGATATTCTTCTTTTTACTCTTAGCAACACTTTTTGTATGTTTTGTAATTTGTCTTTGAAAAGTTTTCAAAAGATATTGGGGCAGTTGTGTGCAATCAACTGTTGAAGCATATTTCATCATCAAGGGGCTGTCTTTCAGCTGGGGTTTCTCCTGACCAATCTTTTTCCCAGAGACTGACCTGTTTGATAACTCTTTTGTGAAGATGTTCAGGGCCTATAATTTAATCAAATCCTGCACATTGTCACTACTGAATGTCTCCATCTGCAACTTAAGCTGTTCCATCCGATTACTGTTTGGATCTTTAACATTGCTGCAGCAGTCACAATTTAATGTCTCTTCCATCTTGGCAATAGGATCCTCCAGTTTTCAAATTTTCCTCCTTAACCTACAAGCGTTAATTCATAATTTCATGAACTGACCATTTTCAGTTCATGCACATTCATGAATAGTTCATGAACCTTTTGATGAACTTTCATGAATGGTTCATGAACCAAGTTCATGAACCATTCAAGAACAGTTCATGCCAGTTCATGAATTATTCATGATCATTTCGTAGGGTCTGAAAGAAAGGTAAAGTTAGTTAATTACAGATAATCTCTGATCAACATTGTTTTTAGCTTTTAGCACATTATCATTGTACCCCACTTTATTTACTGCAGTAATTATGATCCAACTCGAAAATTATTTAATCCCTTACACACAATACACAATTTACTGAGCATTTATATTATTACAGAATTTTGTCACTAGTTTTATATTAAATGAAGCTGTCTAGCCATAGGTATAGTCACAGGAGTCAGATGTTTTAATCAATAAAATATAGCAATTTTTTTTACAACATCGTTACACTAAATAACCTTATCTGTGTGTTTGTGTGTATATATATATATATTACAGATAACAGTTATTTCGTGCTTTCAAATATTTTCGCCAATTTTTATTGATAAAACGTCAGACTTGTGTAGTATAGGCACTTAGTATGTCACTAATGCATCCACTCAGACTCCGCATGTTGCATATAGCTGCTTCAGGTTTCATGAGGTTGTTATTTGCACCTGTATTGTGTACAGTTTCACACATTCACTATTTTGTTGTGGGTTTTTTTTTTTTAAATTACCAAATTACATCAGATTATAGAAATAGTGATGTCATGTAAAAGAAACAATCTCGAACATCTCATTTCCTATTGCAGATGTCATACTGCATCTGGTATCGAGATCTTAAAGGGGGGTTATGATAATGTTGAGTGATTTTCAAAACTTCGATGAGCATGTTTAAATTAGGTCTGAACAATATCACGTATCATTAGCTTGGTTATAACTAATATGGTGACATATAAAAACCAAAAATATATCCATATAACTTCCACTGAAATAATTACGAATGACCAAGAAAAAGATACCGTAATTTGATCATCTGGGCTGGGTATGCTTTTCCGCCTAATTTTGCTCTCACCAAATCATTTCCTTCATATTCTTCATAATCGCTTCTCTGCACTTCTACTAATGATATTGAAAATATTCTCATCTGTCCATTCCACGGAGTCCACGGTTTTTGTTTGAGGTTTTTGCCTAAACGTCTGCGTGCTGTTTCGTTTCTGGGGAAAAGGATGCTCAACTGTTGAAATCTCGTGCGTATATTAACCAATCATATCACATCTTCTTTCACAGTCATCCAGTCAGGATAATCGTTGTTTACATATTTAAGTTTTTATGGCAAATTGGCAACCAGTGACCAAGTCAGTAGAATGTGCAGTTTATTACAGTAATGGACAAAAATGTTAGAACAAAGTCATTGAAAGCTTTTTAAAACAAATACATTTTGTTCACGCTGGCCAGAAAATATTTTCCCATATTAATTCAGAACTACTCAGGTTAAGTACACAAGTATTGAATTAAAGATCTGTATGAACATTTATACAGTATCATATCATTTAAAAAAAAAAATATTCACCTTTGTTTAAATTTCTCTAATATTGTGAGAAGTTTGTATGATGAATTTTCATGAACATTTTATGAATATAATGATATATATTTAATATACATTGTTTTATAAATATCTTGGTGGTGCATCAGATTACTTGAATTGTTCATGAACCAAGTTCATGCCATTTCAGGAACTTCAAAGATATTATAATAGTTCATAAAAGTTCATCAGTGTGTTCATGAACTTGAAGTACATGATTCATCAAAATTCTTGAAGTGTTCATGAACTTAGCTGAGGAACTTTCATGAACATTTGTTCATGAACTCAAATGATGATCTGATATGAACATTTGAAGAACATTCGTGAACAGTTCATGATTGTTCATGAAGTCATGAATTTGTTTTTGTAGGGGAATTCTACAATCTCCCTGACACACAAATCTCCATTTGGCCACTACTGATAGTAATATTGTACAAGTCTTTTATAAATTATGACCTAATAACAAAGTTACAATGTTATGGATGATTGAAATACCCAAAACTACTAATGGGTAAAAATAACCACAAAAAAACCCAAACAAATGTAGAAGATTTATTTTGTAAACTTGGGTTCATGGCAGTGAATCAGATAATTCTATATTAGGAGAACATACTTTCCCATCATACAGTAGAAAAGAGAATCCATGGTGGCTCAGTGGTTAGTGAACCAAATTTGTGACCAAAAGTGTGTGAGTTCAGATCTTAGCCAACCATGGTCAGGTTGGTCATCATAGTGTGGCAAGAAACATGACTCTACTTGCTTCTGCACATGTAACATATCATGTGTTATGTGCCATCCAACCAGCAACCACATTAAACCCAATCATCCAACCAGCAACCACATTAAACCCAATCATCCAACCAGCAACCACATCAAAGCCATTCAGCCAACCAGCAACCACATTAAACCCATTCATCCAATCAGCAACCACATCAAGCCCATTCATCCAACCAGCAACCACATCAAAACCCATTCATCCATCCAGCAACCACATAAAACCCCAATCATTCAGCCAGCAACCACATTAAACCTATTCATCCAGCTAGCAACCACATTAAACCCAATAATCCAACCAGCAATCACATCAAACCTAATCATCCAACCAACAACAACATCAAAAACCCAACCATCCTACCAGCAACTACATTAAACCCAGTCATCCAACCAGCAACCACATTAAACTCAATCATTCAGGCAGCAACCACATTAAACCTATTCATCCAGCTAGCAACCACATTAAACCCAATCATCCAACCAGCAACCACGTTAAACCAATCATCCATCCACCAACCACATCAAAACCCAATCATTCAATCAGCAACCACATTAAACCCATTCATCCAACTAGCAACCACATCAAACCCAGTGATCCAACCAACAACCACATCAAACCCAATCATTCAACCAGCAACTACATTAAACCTAGTCATCCAACCAGCAACCACATTAAACCCAATCATCCAACCAGCATTGCCACATTAAACCCAGTCAGCCAACCAGCAACCACATTAAACCCACTCATTCAACCAGCAACCACATCAAAGTTTCAATTTGGATAATCTTGGTTTGGACATTTGATTAAGTAATGTATGGTAATTGGTTTAATATATGATAATCTAGTCCTAGTTCATTTTCAAGATTATAACAATTGTCTTTATTCTTTATTAGGGTGATTTTCAATTTTTGTTTTATATTTTCTTTATAATCTTGTACAGAGTGACACTTACTTAGTATTTTGTTATTGTGAATGGAGGTAGATTGAGGGTTGGGTGCATAAAGCAATGTCTACATACCACAGCCTTCATGTAGAAAGAATTGGGATGGGATTATAACCCCAAATTTCCAAAATTCTGTTATCTGTGGGCACATGTATGTTATTAAGTGGGGAATTTATAGGTGTGCATTGTATGTTTTTGTAAGCTTAGATCAGCTGATCCCAGACTGCTCCAGACAGTGTGTAACAGATTGTGGTGCTGTTTTGTCTGTTTAGATCTGAATGGTAAGGCCAATAATCTCATGTCAAAAGCCAACATTGAGGAAATAATGTGGCAATTAACTAGTTACACTCATCCCTGTCTGATGCCCTTGTTAAAGTGTCCTTGTAATAATTCCATGGCCTGCATTGTCCTGATTGCATCCAATAATGCATATCCAAGGTACATTTACTGCTTTTGCTGCCTTGCCACACAATAGAACAGCGCCCTGCATTCTTCTGCCTCCACTTGAGAGGTTTAAGGTGCATGCAGTAAATAGTTAAACCTTGGCTTCTATCAGCAGGTTCTGTCTTCTGAGTGCAAGTTTAGTCATACTGTACAAGAAATGGTTCCATTATCAGTTGCCTATATCATTTGAGATAATTAATAGACCCTTATAATTTGAGATAATTTATAGCCCCTTGGGACCTGTCATGGATATTCCACCCATGCTTAAAACCTATGGTATATACTTGCTTATAAATTGAGTCCAACTGCAAACAACATAGACTGTGATCTCTTGGCTAATGCATTAACAAAGTCAAGGTCTGTGTTTGTTCTACTGATTCCTCCTAAGTAACTGCTCACAGATCTGATGGAATATATATGACAGCAGATGGAGGTCTGTGCAGTTTGCAGTTGGAACTGACTTATAAATATGTATGTATGGTACTTATATAATTGCCTTTGACCAGTGGGAGGGCTATCAGCTTAGGCCTGGTGAGTGCAGTCACTGCATCAGGTGGGACAACATGGAAGGGGGGGGGGGAGTGATCCCACAACCAAAACTGAAATATAAGAAATGTATTGTAATTTTTTTAATCAAATTATTTCAGAAACCGCTGCTTTGATTTTATACTCAAAATTTGAAGATGATTTTCTTTTAATTTAAGTAACATGTCTGTAAAATGTTGTATTATTTTTGGTGCATTAGAAAGTTAGAACAAGTTTCAGAAAGGTCATTTGTGCAAGTATTCAATCAAAACATCTGGAATGGCGCTTGTACTTTTTACCTCTGTGAAATGTCACACGCAGTGCTATAAGTTTCTAAAATTTGCCATTCGGATAAGGCGAACTGGCATAATGGTGTTCAATGTTCTTTTCCGTGTTATTGTTCTTAATGAAAACCATGTACCAGGCGTTAAATTTGTTCATCTGAACATAGATGTGCATTTCATTATTTATTTACAGTGGTGCTTAAGCCAGCAGACTGTATAAATCATATAATCAAATTTGATGAATCTTTCTAAAACAGTATAATACACAAATTGCTTGCATTTCACCCCCGATAGATATACCGGTACCCTGAATATTTTGAGATGAAAATTCCAAGGGAACTGCCAGCCCCCCCCCCAATAATGTCGATGAAGTATTCTTATATGTGTCTCATGTTTTAACATATAAATAGAGAGGGGATGTATGTAGGAAGGTGACTATTTATTCTATTTTGTTTAACGCATATAATCACACTCAGCTTAGGTGATGTGATACTATGCCTGTATAATCTCGAAATGTTTAATATGTATTCCATAAATTTAAAAACAATACATCAGTGTTTATTTTTGTTTTTGTTTTTTTTTTGTATTATGCATTAGTGATTTTATTAACCTTTTCTGATTCTGATGTGTTAATCGGTAACAAAGTGAAGAATGAGAGAAAAATTATATGTTTATTTCAATGTATGTTATACAAACAAATCATAATTTTGAATGACAGTTTAGAACATATAAGAATGCATCATGTTCATTAGAGTTAGGGTGTTGTAAAGATCTGCGCTGGTTGAGTATATTTATACTATGTGGATATTACACTTCCTTGACTGAAATATATATACAATTACATTTTGTCTGGAAGTATAATTGTATACATGTATTGATGGAAACAGCAAAACCAAACCTGCTGTCCCTAATGACTACAGCCACCCTTAAAATGATACACATTTTACACACAAGAACTAACTGAAAAGGAAACAAAGTTGATATAAATGAATATTTTATATATATATATATATATATATATATATATATATATATATATATATATATATATATTCATTTAATGTGTACAAACAAGAGCTGTACTCACTGTAAAATTGACAACAATACAAAAGGATGACAAAGAAATAAAATGTACAAAATTATTACAGTACACACTCACATATTATAGTTGAATATAGCAGAGATCGACCAACACTTAATTGCTAAAAATAGCACACCTAAGTAAACCAGCTTTTGTACTACAATATAACTGGCGGAAAACACTGAAGAGATTGCATATATCCCTGAAAAGTGAAAAAATCGCAGTGCTTCAAGACATTGTTGCTTTGGACTTTGTAACAGCGATAGTAGATATTCAGATCGTGAACATATGATGTGTTTATTTTGGATTCCATTTCCAAAACCAAAATAAATCTCAAGAAGTGCCAGCGTTAGGACACACTGCATGCCTGTGGAATGGGAACTTTTACTACTGACATAATCACAAGATGGACATATATCTGCAGTAAACATTTTGTAGGTGGGAATAGACCGACGACAGATCATCCTATCCCAGCAACACTTACACCAAATCAGGTTTGTCATTTACATCTATTTAGAAAACTGGAACATGTTCGATTAACATCGCGGGTGGGGGATATTTTTAATCAATTGAAAGGAAGTTTCAGTTCTGTGATACATGGGTGGATCCAAGAATGAAACAGAGGGGGTCTAGATAAATAAATAAATTAAAAAAAGTACACAAGAGCACAAACTTTAAAAAGTGTATATATGTGTGTGTGTATATATATATATATATATATATATATATATATATATATATATATATATATATATATATATACACAGAATATATACACAGATGAATATACAACAGAAATAAGAAAACACACTTAAGATTTATTGAACTGAGTAACTTTATTGCATAGTTTAGAATAGACCAGTTATTTATATATACTTATACACGGGCCTGCTCACTGCGGGGGGGGGGGGGGGGGGGGTACTATAGGGTCCTGCCATCAATTCAGATATCAGAAGAAAAAATATTTTAACAATAAATTTTTAAATGTTATCCTTGCAGGTGTCTAAATAATGGTAGATTACTACAGGCTTGATATACAAAACTGTACAAAGATGTTTATATACAAAAAACATAAACTAGTAGTGGGACTGATGGGGCATAATTAATGTACATATTACCAAAATTTGCAGTTTATGTATTACATAGTAAGACAGTGTTACTGTTCAGATGGCAGCTTATTTAATATGTAGGAACCTTTATTCGGATATTTCTTTTTAAGTGTTAAAAAAAAACACGAGTAAACAAACTTATAAATCTCACACATTCAAGATTCAACTGTGATATGTAACATATTAACTTAGTCTTCTGATTCATTTTATAGATAACCAGAAGAGGCCATTGTGTATTGAGCAATCGCTGTTTGTGATGCTGGGACACAAACTACCTAATATGGCAGTGATATAGTTACCAGTAAAACTATAAAGGAAACAATGATTCCAAAATGGTGGAAACTTCCTTTAAAAAATGACAAAAATTACATCACCAATAGATTTTATTTTGATATTCTATCTAAGAGTAAAAGGATTCATGAATATTTCAGGATGGCATGTTATTTACAAAATGATAAACATTTCTACATTGTCATCAGTTTTAAAACTTCTTGTGTGTACAAGTGTATTATCACTGAAAGAATATACATTATTATTTTGAATTGATACATGTAGATTAACTCTTCAAAATGTTCTAAAAACATGAATTAAAACTGTCTTCAATATAGACTAAATCAAAACATTTTTTCTGCCACACACACACACACACACACACACACATATATATATATATATATATATATATATATATATATATATATATATATATATATATATATATATATATATATTTGTACACTATGGATATAAATTTTCCATTTTTGAAGGCTGCTGTAAGAAATAAAACAGCAATAAAAATGCAGTTCCATACCATTGTTTTGTATTTCATTACACATGCTATATTATCAGCCACTGTCATTGTTTGTCCTACATTTTCCTTTTGTGTATCACATGATACACATAACACATTTACATGACATGTTGCCTATCTCTGCTATATCAAAACATTACATAGTGAGGGAAGTGCAAATTAAAACAACTTTATTTTTGTCTATGTGTCATGAATTACTACATGTTACTAAGCAGCTTTTGGTGCTTTGTTCGAAAACAGTACGGTGGCAGCATGGCACAGTGATGTCATGGTCTATTTTTAGCACAAAGTAGATTTCAGTACAAGCCTCATTCAGTATTTCTTCAGCAGGGGTTATGGAAAATGTTGAGAAAGGATTTTGGTCAGGCTTCAGTTGCATCTCATCCACAAGGCCATGCAGTTTTTGTTTTCTATGGTGAGCATCTACCTCACCTTTAACAACAAAAACTGTTCTCCCTTTCAAAAAAAACACGCAAGGTCTGTGACAGACATAAATAAAGTGAACTTTCCTAATGTTAACAAATTGACATCATCTTGAAAAAAATCAAAATTAGGGTATTGCTAATATAATGTAATGTTTTTAGGACAAATGCTATTCTTTAGTACGGAAAAAAGAGTTAAAAATGACTAGTTTTTAATGGTTGTTGCCACAAAAACCCATATTGTGAAATAAAATGCAAAATTAACATGTATGGTTTGTGTTTCAACAAAACTTTCGTTTAGACCAAACATCAAAAACATTGTATTGTCTTATGGCAAGGATAATAATGAAAAATGGCACAAGAAATACCTGAGAAAAGGTCAGCCAAGGGTTAAAGTCTGCTGAAGTCTAACTATGGCTTGTAAAGGGCACAGGCTGTTCAAGTACGCATGGTATGAATCTGAGAGTGTATGCCAGCCTATCACAGGGATAGATAGATAAATACTCCCTGTAATGTAAAACTCCTGCATTTTATTCATATGCATTTAGGATATTGATCATGTTAAGTGTGAAAGACTCAGGTATCTGTATTCTGCCATTTCTTTATTAAATTTAAATGTTCAATTTGGAAACAGTGCTCTTGGACAGAATTAACTGATTGGTCAGCAGTGACAGCATGTCATTAGTTTCTGTGTGAAACAATATTGTTATTGCTTTTTGTAAATCAGCTGCAGTAGACATTAAGAGTATAAATGAGCTGGGAGTACCTTTATTGAAAATGTGATAACTCTAAATACAATACAAATAACTTACCAATTGCATCTACTTTGGGAGTTTAATCAGGTTCCTGTGGTGATAATCTTCAGTTTATTGTTATTATCTGATCAAACATCAGATTTATTTTTAAACTTACAAACTTTTTCTCTTTTTTTTGGTTTAATTTGAATATGATCCTCTAATTAGGTGTATACTGTTTTTTTTTAGCTTCATGTGTGAATGAGTTAGGATGATGAAAGACTGAACATTGCTGCTGAGGTTTTGATCTTTATCTTCAATGCATCATGTGTTCTTGTCCCCCCTCCCCCCACACATGTCAGAATAGTTAGTGTACAAAGGCCTGTATCATATAATAGTCAATTTCTGCCAACCATCAAACTGTTCTCAGACCGTCAACACTCTTCCTTCATGGAGAGAAATCAACATTGATTTTATCCATGGTTCCTTCACATATTGGCCCCTCATCTTTTAAGTTCAAAGTAGGTACTTTAATGTGATTCTTATGTCTATGCTTTGATGTGTTGCTGCAAAAGCAAAACATAAGATAGAAACTGCTAATAGTTTGTGATTGCTAATGGCATTTTAAAATGTATTCTACTGTTGTTTACAGTGTTATATATGAGGCATCATAACTTGGTGGTCAGAGACACACCAGACTGAGAATTAGGAAGCCAGGTGACTTAGTGGTCCAACCATAGTTGATGATGATGTATATTGCTATTGTACCCTAACACAGGCACTACAGAAGGGTGGCTTATAATTTTTTTTAAAAATTAGTGATTTCATAAACTTATACCAAAAATATGCTCCTTCAATCCCCTTAGTTTTGAATTTAATTGAGCCAGTATTTTTAAAAAAATACAATACCAGACCAATTGAATTAACTAGAAACATTCAATTGTCATACAGTGCACCACCACTTGCAGCTGCAAGTGAGGCCATTGGAGGGGGGGGGGTATAGTTCAGTGGATATCATGTTGCCAAACAGTTGGATCACCTCATGTAAAAGATTATTAAATCAATTTCAGTTTGCTTAAAACTGGTATAGAGTTTACTGTTTTACTGCCTCAATGATTTTTCTTGGGTGAAGGGAATGGAGTCTGAGCCCATCATTTTATTAAAGAACTTGACTAATTGGGGTGAAAAGTGTCAGAAGTAAATTACTAATATTGGGAATTCTGTTTGATTTTAAAATCTTTCTCATTGGGATGGAGGTCCACTTTTGGTCCCCAAGGGAAGATCCCAATCAATTTTATGGGCCTTTGTTCAAAAATCAGCACTTGGGGTAAAGAAGAACATTGTTGATTCAGGATCAAGAGATCAAAGATGACGATCACTGCACAAGAAGAAAATGGTTCTGCACAATAACTCACTTTTCTAGTATCTATTGCTATCAAACCGTGTGGATGGTGTATATTTGGGGTAGGGAGGAATCCTTTAAATTTTGAAGTCAGAAAGTCAGGAGTCAAGGTCACTGACTGAAAAAAAAATGGTATGTGTTTGTGTGTTGGATTTTTAATGTAGCTTTAACATTTTTCAGTTATTTTGCTATGATGTCTGCAGTGTGGCAGTTTATTATAAGTGATGCTTAGCACTGGGGCATCATGCCACAGACATGTAGCATGATGTCTCACCCAGTCACATTATCCTGACACCAGGCTGACCAGTCCTAACACTAACCTCTTAATGTTGAGCGCCAATGTCAGGCAGCTGTTAGTACCATTTGTATGTCTTTGGTATGACTCGGCCGGGGATCATACCCACAACCTCCCACATCTGAGGGGGACGCTCCAACCACTAGGCCATTGGAGCAGTACAAAAAATGGTTTCAGCTCAATAACATTAGTTCCACATCACAGACCTGGATCAAATTTTGTGTATGGCTTACACTTGGGTAAGGAAGTGTCCTGTTGATTTTGGGGTAGAAGGTCAAAGAGCCAACATCACTGTGACTGAATGAAAAAAGTGGTTTATGCATAAAAATTTCAGTATCTACAGAGAGGACTATTTAAATACAGGGTGGGGTCCTGTCAACATGCTGTTCATGGTACTCTTTGTTAGAATTCTTTTAACTTTTGGGGGAAAATCTTGTAGACACATTCAAGAAAAAATTATTTGAGGAGGACAGATACAATTCGGTATGCTTATTTATTTTCACAATGCAGTATGGATGAGATTTTCAGGCCTTTATAGCAATTTTTCTCTTCTTTTGCAGATTTTGTTTTCATTTGTTATACTGAACCCTTGTTCTAATGATTTACCCAGAACCATTTGAGATAGGTACAATTTGTCATGGAAGTTTGCAGGCATATTTCTTTTCATCTAATATTTTGAAGAGTTGAAGGTATTAGTATTGTTATTAAATTGATATCTGTTTCAATTTTATGAGAGAATGACTAAAATCCAGAACTTTCAGATCAGGGACATTCTGTATCACATTAATAGTCAAATTCCATTTTATTCACTTTTCTGTATCTTCTTGTTTCCTTTCATCATTTTCAGGGGTGGGTTGGGTTTGTGGAGACCTTGCCAAAAGAAATCTCATATGCTTATGTTGAAATAGGCATGTGATTGAATTGGCTGGAATGTTGGTTCCAAGTTCAAGACATGGTTTTTAATTTTGCCCTTCATTTCTTTGATAAATTTATATTGTTGTGACCACACACACACACACACACACACACACACATGCACATAGACACACACACATGCACACAGTTCTACTGTTGATGGCATTGTTTGCTGATATCCATATGCCTAACCCACTTCTGCAGCAGTAAAGGCACCATGTAAAGTCCAAGGGTAGTCTGCTTTGACAAGAAAGGTGAGCTGGCTTGGCATGCCTTTGGTAAATTTAACCAAATGGTCTCTTGGTTACTTCCTTAGCTTGTCTTTTTTTTAACAATGTGAGAAGGGCAATCCTCAAGTGACTTCCCTATATGTAGTGTCCACAGCTGAACTACTTTATCATGATTGTTTTCAGCTTCATTGTCAATATATTTAGCATACCCCCAACCCCACCCCAGCTAACAGACATTCCCATGTGTTCTTTAGTTCTACTGGAAGTGTTGTTGATCAAGCTGAAAATCGCTTATTATTTGTTTAATTTGACCAAATTTGTTTGCATTGTCACTTGAATATCTGTGACATTTTTGCACATTTGACATTTTCTGTGGATTATGTTATTACTCTAGGGCTCATTGTTAAAGAATAATTCTGATGAGTCCAATATTAAATTAAAACAAATTTTATAAACATCGGAATAATTTAGATTCTCCACTATAAAACATATATCCAAAACACTTAAATGTTTCATTTGTTTACTAAATTGTAAAGATGGATATACAGCTTACTGGGTACTATCATGTTACACGTTGATGGCAAGATGGAACTGCTCAACATCTTTTCTTTCTCACACCTCACAAAATAGCATTCCTACACCTTGTACTCACACATGGATACATACATACATACATACATACATATATACCTACCTACCTATCTACCTACCTACCTACACACCTACCTACCTACCTACAAACACACACACATACACATACATACATACATACACACACACACACACACACACATACATACATACGGTGGCCTAGTGGTTAGGATGTCTGCCTCGGAAATGGGAGGTTGTGAGTTCAAACCCTGGCCAAGTCATACCAAAGACTTACAAAAATGGTACTAAGAGCTGCCTCGCTATGCACTCAGCATTAAGAGGTTAGCGTTAGGACTGGTTGACATGGTGTCAAGATAATGTGACTGGGTTGGACATAACGCTACATGACTGTGGCATGATGCCCCAGTACTAGACATTACTATAAACTGCCACAATGCAGACATCGTGGCGATATGACTGAATTTTATTTAAGGCTATGTTAAAAATCCAAATCACACTCACTTGCGTGCACACACACACACACACACACACACACACACACATGCACACACACACACATGCACGCACACATACATGCATACACACATGAATACATACACAAATACATATACACACACACATGGATACATAGATACATGCATACATACATTACCACATGGATACATACATACATGAATACATGGATACATACATGAATACATGGATACATACATACATACATACATACATACATACATATTTATATATTTATTTATTTACATGCATGCATGGATGCACGAACACATACATTGTGCTACATTCTCAAAGTTATCAAAGACAACAACTGTCAGAGTCCCAGAACATTGACAGTCTGTGACTTGAATTGGAATTAAATTGTAGCCATACAACTGTAAGGATTTTCTTTACTCAAGTGACTCTTATAAACTGCTAAATTTAATTGACTTAATTGAAATACATTTTCAGTTATCATGTCTGTTTTCATGGGTTGAATTTTTGCACAAGTTTCTGCTAAAAGTCTTCCAGACAATATGGGTCCCAGCTAGATTGTGGAGAGACTCATTTGAAGATGATATCATCAAGGCCTATTAGTACAATTTAGTGTAAATTGATCTCTCTCAAGAAGCCCAGTAATGTGAGATATGCAGGACACTTTCCCACATGGAATGATCTCCATATGCTGGATATCAGCTGAAATTTGTGAAGCATGATGCATCTATCAAGCTAAACCAAATTGTATATGTATAACACTGAAATCATATTATGGGTAATGTTATCTTCATTAGGCCTGATTAATATGGCTCTATTACAGTCTTATTTATTAATTATGTTGGCATTAGGAAATGTTTTGCTTCAGTTTAACAGACAATATTTTTAAAAAAATCACCTTGTAACCCATCCATACAGCTAATTTATTTGGAATTTTTTATTAATCCAGGCAGGTCAATGAGAACCAAGGGTGGTTCTTGTTTTTTTTGTGTGTGTGTGTGTGTGTGTGTGTGTGTGTGTAGGTCAATGACCAGAAGAGCTGATGGGATGATCTGTTGTCCATCTTGGCCCCCCCCCCCCATGTCTGTCCATCATCTAGCCATCAGTTAGCACAAGTTTATTATCACTACTCTTAAACTACTTGGAGGATTGCCATGAAACTTTACACACATTCATCCCATGGTCTGATTGGTCTCAGTGGAAAATTGTGCTGTTTATATCCAGTAGGCCACCACAATGGTCATCTCCAAAGCTTGTTATTGCTAATCCTCCTGGATGGATAGTCATATCAACATGGGGTTTTCAGTGAAAGACTTAGTATGATTTTTAGTTGGGACTAAAGGAAATGAAAATTGAACCAATCTGACATCCAATATTTCCACCACAGCAGCTAATCTTTTTTGCGGAAGAATATCAGAGGTGGTTTCAACACTCAACATTTAAAAGGAAGAAATGGTCTTATCTTAAATGCTTGGAAATTATTTTCGCCTAGTAAAGGATTAGACATCAAAGCGTTAAGTACTCGGTTTTCTAAATAACAGATTGCCTTAATTTAGCAATAATGTCTGCCACAGCATTTCTTATGACAGTATGTGGAATTGTAATATTAGAAAAGGGTTTATTCTGTTACTCTCAGGTGCATATGTCAATATTAATGGAACATTTAAAGGATTTGATTAAAACAATTGTGTACATGGAAATAATGTAATGACATAGAAAATGTATAACAAATATTTTAATTAAAAAAATTATGGACCTTGTTTGTTTTTTTAAATCTTGGCTGCACATGTTTGAATGTGGTCATTGCATTAATGTGTCTGAAGTTTTTATTCCAGCAAAATTTTTAAATCTGTATTATTTCTTGATATAAATTTCTAAGTTCAACACATGTGACAGTTGTTTGGTCTAATGTGGAAATTTAACAGATATGTTTGAGACATTATTAACTTCTGAAATTTATAAGAATGTCTGAAGTATTTAACAATTTAATTAAATTCACAATTTGTGACCATTGTAGATTTACTCAAACAGCCCATGTCAGTTTTAGAACTTAATTTCCTTTCCTGTGGCCAGATCTTTATATTTTGAAATTTGAAACAGAATTACACAATTAAAAGGAAATCTCATAGTTTATAAACAAAAGTTAGATATGTAGGCATAGAGCTGATTGCAAAATGAGACTCACTGCTATGGCTTGTCTGGGCTGTACCAAGGGATGTTTTGGTTATCAAATACAGCTGTGTTGCACATTTCCCCACTCAGTGCAAGTGTTCCCATAAACACACTGCCACTAACTGGCTGATCAGGGATTAATTCAACAGAAGGAAGAAATTGAATGTGTTTGCCACTGAGCTTAAGTTTAATCACATGCTTTTCCTATCATCATAAAGTTGTGATGAGATATAATTATGTTATTGGAATCCTGATGCATTCATAGGATCTACTCCATCATAGATACAGAGATCACACCTTAAAGGGTGAATGATGATATCTACATCAGTATGAAATAGGCAAGCTTGGCAGTATACATAACGTGTTTAGGAATGCAGTCAAAAATGCATGAAATTTGGAGGCTGGCATTTGAGGTAAGGACAAAATTAGTATTTGTGGATAAACAGGTGCATTGTTGGTATTTTGTATGACTTTCATTGTTATATTGGGGAAAAATTGGGTAGATTTGTGCTTGTAATAGCAAATTAATGTTATGATGACCTTAGATTTTTTAGTGGTTCTTGATTGCAAAAATCATTTATTATTACGTTTGACCCCCCCCCCCCCCATTAGGCCAGTCGATCAGCAATGAATAGGTAGCCTTCATAGTTGGTTGGATCATTACAATGGAGACAAAATGGGGAAAATGTATTACTTCAACTCAGGACAACCAGGTGATTTATTATTGGGGGAGGGGTACTGTCTTACATTTAACTAGTCCTACAGTTTAAGATGTATCACATTTTATTTATGTTTTGGTAGCACCAAAACAACAATATCATGTGATATGTCTCAAACTTTAGGACTAACAGTTAACTTAATGTGAGATGGGGAAGGGAGCACTGTTAATAAATGGTTACAACTTGTTTAGCCAAAATATTAGCTAACCTCCCATGAGGTCCTCAGGGATACACATTTTTCAAAAGATGTAAACATTATCTATAAAAGTAAATAAAGATATTTCACTTAGAACTTGTTTAATGTACATTCATTCACATAAGAACAAAGGAGAAACTGCCAAAATATTTGGTGAGATATATATGTTTAGGTAGTTGAAACAGTCTACTTTGAACATATTGGCAGGCTTGTCAGCTGGCCTTAGTTCAAGAGGTAGTTGACTGTAGTCATGATTCAGTATATGTTACTGTGAATGACTGTCTCAGTGCCTTTTTGTTTTAGTAGCTTCAGTTTTATGTGGATCTTAAAGAGCAGTAAACTGCTGGTTTGGTCAAGCAGATCACTCAGGTTGCATGTTTAAAGAAGGGGGGGTATGTGATTTGGATTTTTAACTTAGCTTTAAAAAAATTTCAGTCATGTCGCTTTGATGTCTGCAGTATGGCAGTTTATAGTGATGTCTAGCACTGGGGCATCGTGCCAGACATGTAGCATGACATCCCACCCAGTCACATTTTCCTGACACCAGGTCGACCAGTCCCAACACTAAACTCGTAATGCTGAGCACCAAGCGAGGCAGTGACTAGTACCATTTTTGTAAGTCTTTGGTATGACTTGGCAAGGGTTCTAACCCGTGACCTCCCACATCCGAGGCAGATGTTCTAACCACTTAGGCTACCAGAGCAGTCGGTATAAAGAAGGGCTTTATAAACCAAAATAATTCTTATGATATAAAATTCTTTTGTCAAAAGGAAGTTAGTTTTAAGATTGAGACAAGTCATTGGATCGACATTTAGTATAATTCTAGCTGCATTCTTTTGAAGTTTGATTATGTACCATCAGTATTGTATGGCACACATCTGGGTTACAATGGCTCTTAGCCTGGAAATCATAAAACTCTTGAGATTTTGTTTCAACCGTCACAAATAATTTTACTTTTGAAAGGTTGTTTCTGATTGGCTGATAGTGGAAACTGGCTCTTAAACTGAACGGCAGAGTTGTATTGTCTCTCAGGCTAATTAAAAAATGTATTTAACAACAATGGTCTCATGGAACACTGTTTCATCTCCACAATTTGATCAGGATTTACTTCGATGAATAAAAAGTAATTGGCACTCCATAAAGATTGAGTGTAGCAAGTTGCATCAGAATTCTTAACCATAGTTATACAGTTGTCGACTTGAACAAAAGGTTTAAGATTGCATTGATGTGCCACTGCCACTGATGACATTGAAATTTGTCTCATGTTGTTCTCAGAAAAAAAGCTGAAACAAAATGCATGGTTGGTTACTTTGGGCAGCCTTGGAACAAGGTGTAGTTTTTGATTTTAGCTGACTGTGGTGTAAGGCATAAACTATCCCCACACCAAGAAAATGGTAGTATATGACCCATTTGTTTATGTGTTCATTTGTTATTCATTGGCTCATTATACTCTTAATGCCATTGGACCCTATTTAACCTGAACTTGTGATAACTGGTATGTTGATGCATCATGCAAGTTAAGCCAGCCATCATAAAACAAGCCACTGTGACCAACTTTCAATTCTTAAGTAGCTGTTTGTCTCCCAGTATGTAATACTGGAGGATATAGCTATCAGTGTGACGTTCTGTCTGTACGTCTGTCTCTGCAGACAATTTTGTTTCTGGAGCATGACTATCAAACGGCTCAAGGTATCTCTCTGACATTTTCTACATATATTGGGCTAGTGGCCCAACAGTGTCTTTTGATTTATTTTTATTTTCATGCATTGGCTTGTTGCACCCTTAACATTCAGGATACTATTTTCACTTGCACTCATAAAAATTGGTATTTGGGTGCATCACAAGAGAAGTAACTTGACCATACCAAAACTCCATAACTGTAACCTAATTTATGCTTGATTGAATTGGTTATTTTTAGCTGTCTGTTCATTACATCCTAAATATATTAGACCCTGTTTCACATATAACAATTGCCACAGCATGTATATCAGGAAGTGTAAATCAGCGGTACTGAAAAAAGGTCACTGTGACTAAAGATTCATGCACAGATGACTTCTGTATTTGTTTTTACTTTATTTACATCTTGATCTTAGACCCATAAGGGTAATATTTATTCCTTCCTTCCTTCCTTTTTATTTCTTTTTGTCTTTAGTGTGGAGGGATTTCAGTCTCTTCATGTATATGTAATAATGTTCAATCACTTCATGCCCACTGTATAGTGTCCAGTCACTTCATGCATATGGTATTGTATCCAGTAATTCATACATATGGTATCATTTCAGTCTCTTCATACGTATGGTATAGTATATAATCACTTCATGAATATGGTGAAGTGTCAAATCACTTTATGTATATGGTATATTGTCCAATCACTTTATGTATATGGTATATTGTCCAATCACTTCATGCATTTAGTATAGTATCCAACCAGTTCATGCATATGGTATGTTGTCCAATGACTTCCTATGGTATTTTATACAATGACTTAATACATATTGTATCATGTCAGTCTCATCATACATATGGTATAGTGTATAATCACTTCATGCATATAGTATTGTATCCAGTCACTTAATACATATGGTATAGTGTCCATTCACTTCATGCATATGGCATGTTGTCCATTGACTTCATATGGTATTGTATCCAGTCACTTAATACATATGGTATAGTGTTCAATCACTTCATGCATATAGTATTGTATCCAGTCACTTAATACATATGGTATAGTGTCCAATCACTTCACACATATGACATGTTGTCCAGTGACTTAATATGGTATTGTATCCAATGACTTCATACATATGGTATCATGTCAGTCTCTTCATACATATGGTATAGTGTATAATCACTTCATGAATATGGTATAGTGTCCAGTCACTTCGTACATATGGTATAGTGTCCAATCACTTCATGCATATGGTATTGTGTCCAATCACTTAATGCATGTGGTATAGTGTCCAATCACTTCATACATATGGTATAGTGTCCAGTCACTTCATACATGTGGTATAGTGTCCAATCACTTCATGCATGTGGTATTGTGTCCAATCACTTAATGCATGTGGTATAGTGTCCAATCACTTAATACATATGGTATAGTGTCCAATCACTTTATGCATGTGGTATAGTGTCCAATCACTTCATGGATGTGGTATAGTGTCCAATCACTTCATGCATATGGTATTGTATCCAGTCACTTAATACATACGATATAGTGTCCAATCACTGCATATGGTATTGTGTCCAATCACTTAATGCATGTGGTATAGTGTCCAATCACTTCATACATATGGTATAGTGTGTAGTCACTTCATACATGTGGTATAGTGTCCAATCACTTTATGCATGTGGTATAGTGTCCAGTCACTTCATACATGTGGTATAGTGTCCAATCACTTTATGCATATGGTATAGTGTCCAATCACTTCATGGATGTGGTATAGTGTCCAATCACTTCATGCATATGGTATTGTATCCAGTCACTTAATACATATGATATAGTGTCCAATCACTTAATGTATATGGTATAGGGTTCAGTATCTTTTATCAAATATAGTTTGTATTACATGTATTAATATTACATGTATTAATATTTGTAACAAACTTTATCATCTTACCAAAATTACTAAGACCATATAGATTTGTTGGCCTTTTAAGGGGCGCTCACCAGTTATTATGTACTTTTGAGAGAGTGACTTATGTAAGGTGAAGTTGTTTGCATTTAAAACATGTACAATGGAGAGAATGTTGGCATACCTCTATGCTATATTAATGTAATGTGGAGGATATTTCTTTGGATATTGTACTTTTGGAAATTGTGCATAATCTAAGCACACTGCTAACTAAAATGACAGCTCCCTTGTCTAAAAAATTAGCCTGAATTAGTCTAAAATACACTATCCATAGCAGCTATTATAATAGGGAAAATGAATTTTGCCAGACTAGACAATACCAGCTTCTGAAAGTGCAATGAATGAATTACCAAATATATAAAATGTAAAAAAAAGATATCGGCTCTTTTTTTTATACAATTTATCTCTGAAGTTCAGGAAGTGAAAATGACCAAGTGAAGCTAGCACTTTTTTGAAAGGTGCACATCTGGAGTAAGGCCAAGTTGTATACTCTATAATCCATATAACACCCATCAATCATACACCAAAATAAAGGGAATTAAAGGTTCTTTGAATTATACCTAAGGTATACAAGGTCTTTTCTAAATAGCCAGTATAACCAGTGAGGAAAGCCGGGGAAATTCTTTTTCTTTAAAATTCTAACCCTAAGCAAAATACAAAACTGTAGAGCGCAACGTAAATCAATTTTATAAGTCAAGGAGGCAACTCTGATTTTGGTAAATTATTAGACTTGATAATCTCCCTTTGATACTCTAGTTCTGATTTGTAGTATTTGAAACAATGGAAGAAAATATATTTAAAGGAAATCGTAATAATGCCTTAAATAATATTTTAAATGTCAATATTCTAGTGGCAAAAGAGGTATTTAAAAAGGTGTGAATATTATTGCACTGTACAATAAAGTTCATGATTAGTGAACAGTAGTACATCAATGCATCCACACCAAGTACCCCCAGTGTACCTCTACAAACTTTTCTTTTCTGATTATTTAGTTATTAAATCCATTTTGTATTCACTTTTTGGTATGATCATTCACTGAATAACTGCACTTCCAACTGCATGACTTCTTTCCAGTTGCCTTCCCCTTAGTCAGTCTTTGTTAACTCATTAACCCCTGGATGTTTTTGTTGTTTTTGCCTGAAATTCAAGTAGGAAACACATTTTGAAAGCTAATTCTGAATACATCCTAATACATTGACTTCCAACAGATTTTCCATTAGCCTAATGCCTAGTTATGTTAGAAACATAATTTTCCATTAGTTACTTTGCTCGCGCATGAGCAGAAGGGTAAAAGTTGGAGTGGTTTTTTTTTTTGGTTTTTTTTTGCTCAACGGACCCATCATTTTCGTATCGAGACCACTCTTTATTCCAAATGCCCACCTTATCCTACTTTCTGCTATGGGTCATCTGTCTGTGTGCAGTTCAGACCCATCTGCCTTAGATCTGAGGCCAAAAAGTCTAAAATCCAGACACAAAATCGGATTCCTACCATGGGCGAATTTTGGTTGAAAAAGAAATGGGTCCAAAAACTGAGGTTTTTCCCTCTTTATTTTGTAGTGCAACTAAAATGTTCAGATTATTTGGTATCATTGTAGAGCTTCATCTGTCTACCTTTCTATAATACCACCCACTTTAGTGTATCGTACATGAACTTGACGCTACAGAGCTTGGCAGTAGGCTACTACCTCCTGCCATGTAAACACGGCACCAGGGGTTAATGAGTTAATGAGATTCAGTCAAAAAATCACTTGGAGCTAAATCATTACTGTATTGAGGATGTGGCAAACCATGAAACAACCTCAGAATTTTAGGATGTGATGCAGAATTACTACCATAAAACTACCATAAACTTTATTCCAGTCACCCATGATATTAGTTGGAGAGAACCCAAAGAGCACCTTAACTTACATTGTGCTCTTTGCTCAGTAGCAGAATGGTTCTGTTTTTCCTTCAGTTTTACACATTTGTCATTTACCAGTATTACACCAGACGCATATATCAGCATGTGCCCAGCATGTCATTTTATACAATGTTGTTATATTTGTCTATCAGCATTACATTTATTGACAGGTTAAAAGAAACATAAATGTTTTAACAACATATATAGAAGTTTTCAAATACCCCTCATATAAAATAAAGAAAATGTAGAAAGTATGATCAATATTATTTAGTGTATTATGTTTGCAGTGGTAAACAGGACCATGACTAAAAACATCACGTGGTTATGTTCTTCCATCCTATCTTGTGTAATGTCAAAGTCATCAGTATTCAGTATACTTTGATTCTCTTCTGCTTTTGCTAATTAATTGTGAAATTGCCTAAATGAACAATTTTTGTTTTCTTTGAACATAATTTGTTGAAGCATCTTGTGTAATGTCAAAGTCATCAGTATCTATACTTTGATTCTGTTCTTTTGATTTCTAATTAATTTTGAAATTGCCTAAATGAACAATTTTTGTTTTCTTTGAACATAGTTGGTTGATGCATTGGATCCTTAGGACTCCAAAAAATATTGATGCTCTTGGCTATATTATTAATCATTTCTTACAAATAGCAATCTTAGATTTCTTTGGGGTTCAGAATGGAAATTGATTTATTCAACCTTTTCAGCATGACAATAGCATTTTATATGATGGCATTTAGAGATTAAACTAAATGGAATCCAAAATCAGTGGGATTTTGCCTTTGTTCACATTTTAATGATGCCTGCTGTAAAGTTGTAATCAATTTATGAGTATCCTATTTAAAGAGCATGATGGTAAAAAGATGTGTAATCCAGTGTCCTGAATGTGGAAACTTTAAGCTTATAATTATTACCCTTATCCATTCATACAACCATCTGTGCAGCCATGCATCTCTCAACACACTTGATAGTTTTGCATTAGGTCTCCAGCACTGTTGAGTGCAGGGTGATACAAACGTTAGGTAGCAGAACATTCATGTTCATTGAACACATTTAAAGTTTTCTGGTACCACAGAGAAGTTTTAAGCACAATGAAGTTGGTAAGAGTTTAATGCCCTTGCCAATTTATCAAAAACTGCATGGAATAAGGAAATACAACATTGACTTAGGTTAACAAAGCTGATTTGCCAGGTTGCTGAGGTTCTAAATCTTCATATCATGGCAATGCTAAGAATATTTTCAAGAATGCAGTATCTTCAGCAACTGTTTTAATGATTCCATCATATATTAAACATCATAAAATTGTATAAAGTCTTGGATGGGATTGGAATGTGTCACCTTTCTTAACAGTAATTTTATTTACTCCATTTCAAGTACTCCTGATGTGATAAATTTTACCAAAAAAACTTTGTTTTCACAAATTACAGCTCAACCACAACAGAATTGGAATAAAAGTATGTTTACCCTAAATTCATAAATTTTGAGCTGACATGGGGGGTGGAATGTCACAGAGTAATGTTTCAGAAGTGAGTCCTTGTCACAAAGCCTGCTATGGCAGCAGAAGATACATCACTTGTTGAGAAATCTTCAAATAAATTTACATCTCCTGAAGTTGACTGCTCTGTATATAGATATAACATGCAAAGCAAGTTCAGTGTAAATTGTAAAATGAAAGAAACTTAACTGCCATGGGATTTTATTCATTTCAAACAGTTTTGATAATTTTCCACATTGATCCAGAATCATACATGTGGCCAAACCAGGACATCAAATCAGTAGATTTAGAAAATTACATCATTAGAGTGGCCTCTAAATCAGTGGGGTTTCTTATCAACATACATTTTATTTGTTTTAAACATACATTTTACATGTTTTAAACATACATTTTACTTGTTTTAAGGGGACTGAAAACAAAAAAATGCATTTTTTTTCATAGAATGTATACTTTTAGTATATTAAAACAGCAAGTTTTTGACATGGATCAGATTCTGATGGCATAGTGATATTACGGATATCGTCAGTTAAATGAAAGGGGAAGAATTGAACATCTCATTGTTCACTGCAAAGATTTTGTTGTAAAATCCACAAGCATTTTTAGTTTCCTTCACACATTTCCTGCCTTTTGTCAACTTAAACATTCCTTGTAATTAATAAATTTCACACTTAACAGGCTCTCAATAGCTTTCTGTTCCAAATGTCCCTTATGCAGTGGTGTCTGCATATGTCTAGTGATATAATTTCTTGCCACATATAATAACTTAAATATTGACCTTGCATTAAACACAGTGCAAACACAGGACCTTTCCTACCCACCTACACCAACTTGAACATGGATTTCCAGGCATTGTTGAACTTGCGTTTTCTGATGTTTTTTTAGCATAGGGAGAAAGCATATGTTTGGGCACTTTAGGAAGAATGAACTAAATAAATATTTCCATAAATAGTCCTCTTAAAGCATCTTGAAAACTTGCACAATAACAATTAAACGTAACAGAAAATCAACATGCTTAGTTGTTTCTACCAGAATCATTTTTGGTCAGTTTCTTCCTTTTTTTTTTACCCCAGCCAAAGGTTGGCATATTTTTTTTATTATTATAGACTCACAAGCCATCATGAACCCATGTTTGATCCCTTTATTATAACACCTACAAAATATGCCGCCTTTGACATTAAACTCTCCAAATTACAGCAATAAGGCAATTAGTTTACAGCTTGTGTTGTCAGCCACTCTGTAACAATTCTTAATTGGATAATCAACACGATCATTGCACTGATGAGAGAAATATGGTACCCAACAGACTGGTTTGGACAGGCTTCTGTAATGTTTGGATAGAATGCATAAAATTACCATTCTTTTTTTAAATGAATTTTTATAAATATTTTAATTTTCAAGAGCAGTATATTTCAGCTATAAAATGGTATCTGCAGAATGACATGAATGCAAAACTCTGGATACGGCATTCATGATTGTGTGTTATACCAAAAAACAGTCTGCAAAAAATTTTTGAAGGACTTTAAACTTACAGTTCTATATTGGACTACATGCACATATGAAAGATGGAAAATGTTGATTTGGGGCACCAGAACCTTTTATAACAAAATAATAATTATTAGAACATATGTTGAGCATACAGTAATTTGAGACAAACATTCACAAGGAGGAATTCAGGGCTGGTGGGTTTGGGATGGCTGAAGACAGTCACTTGGACCAATAGTCAATTTACAAACTTAAATACCGATCCTCCTCCTTTCCAATTTACTATCTCATCAAGCATCCAGAACACAATTAAGGTCTGAAAGGAACTGTCTGTGCCAAGGTACACAGAGATATTTGTTGATTTGTAAAAACTGCTACTGTTTAAATTTTATGTTTTGAACAAAGGTCAGCCTGTTCAAAAAGAGCCTGATGACTGTCTGTCTTATGAGCAGTGTCAACATTATTTGCCAAGCTGTCCTTCTGTTGGCGTAGATGGAGTTAATGTTTGGTTATATTCTACATCACCTAAAAGAGGTATTTGACCAGGTACTATAGACCTTTTTCAATATTACCCAAGAATTGCTAACTTGGCATAAAATTGTAGGGTGTTAGAGAAATAGGCAATATGCTCAGAGGAATGAATTCTGTATACATTGAGACAGAATAATGGGATGTGGGGAAAGGTTTCAGCTGTTTAGCACCTTGAACCAATTTTAGCCTGGAATGTAAAGGTTAATTAATTCACTTACTGAAATTTTTTATTGTTATCTACATAAATTGCCTGCTTCCTCTTTCAGTTATTTTTATGTACTTTTTTGTTATCAATATAGAGATCATTCCTTTCTCAGGAAAATCTTGACACTTAACTTTTCCCCATAAATGATCCATTTTATTATATAATCCCAATAAGTAATTTTGTTACAAGTTGATCCATTCTCAAAATGACCAGCCATTCGGGAGAAATGGCATTCACAAGATTTTGCTGTGGGTGCCATATTGGATGTAACATCATTACCATTTTAATTTTAACATCCAACATACCTACCATGGCAGCAAACTTCAGAATCAGTTAATCATTATTCTCTCTGAATGGATGGCCACTTCAACATTGGGTTTTCACTAAAAGACGTATTATGTTGTCTAGTAGATCATAAACCAGGATGATGCTAACCTGACACCCAATATGGCCACTATAGTGACCATCTTGAAAATTGTTTATTACTACTTCAAAGAAATGAATGATTACATTGACACATAAAAGCTTCTTATGATATGTGTTTGGTTTTAAATTAAAACGGTGCTAATCGGGTCTCCCATTTTATGGCCATGATGACCATCTTGGCAGTGACTTATTACTACTTCTCTCTTCAAAGACCACGACAAGAAAATTTGTACATGCACTTGTATATGCATGTATCTTGTGAACAAGTTAACTGAGTCATGTTAGAAAATATTTTTCCTAGTTGGAGATTCTTATGTGAGTATCAGAGATAATTTCAATACTCAGCAACCAAAATGGTCTAATTCATAATTCACAGAAATTGCTTTCAGTTCATTTGAGGTATTTTTGTTTAAAAATAAGGTCTTTCGGAAAGATTTTCCAAAATAATTTTTTATAATTCACTTGTGCCATACATTTTACCACTGGGCCCAGCTGTTATTCTAACTGAAAAGTCCAGCAGATATGGTCCAGTATAGTACAACGGCTGTGATGTCACCATGTAATTATGGATGTACATAGAGATCAAGGAAAAAACAAGGTATAAGATGAAACTGTATTTACCAAGTATGGTGCATGGTATTATACACCATTTTACATGTTTGGTTTGACTTAAGTCAGAGAGTAGAACCCAGGTTCCTAGGATCTAACCCAGCCTTAATTGGATTAAAAATTCCAGGTGCATGGATAAAGATGTCAGCATGTTTAACTCAACATATTCTGATGCAATTTAGATGTGATATTGTTACATAATACCTAGATGTGTTTTTCTTGGTTTTGTCTAATTAACTCTATTTTGGACAGATTCATGGCCCTTGTCACTTAACTTATTCTCTTTACTGGAAATGTTGTTTTTATTATAAATCTATGAAAGAGTTTGATTCAAGCATTCCAAATGATCATTTGGAGTAGACAAGGCCCTTGACTGCCCACCTGAGTCTTGGTGTTACAAATTCTTCTGTTTAAGGCCTCATGGAGCAGGGCCCTTTGTATTGCACCTTCTACTGGTTCTAGTTTTCAACAACACAGACGTCATAAACAACATAAATTGGAACTCACGCAGTAGATTATTCTTTATAAATCATTAAGTTGCATGCAGTGTGAATGAAAAATTTATTAATAGAACATAAAAAATTCTTATCCAAGGGGTTTACAAGTGCTGAGTAATATAAAAGTAATTACACACTTGCAGCACATGTGATATTCATTAAAATAAAAAATTATGATGCCAACAGTAACTGTTGTATGTGGGCAGGGGGTCTGTAAGGTATGTATATCTGTTAGACTAGGTACCAGATACAGCAATCACTTGTGTATATATCTGAATTGGTTTGAACAACACAATACTGGTTACACAGTGCCAAGCAAAAGCTAGTTTGCAAAAAAATGGCAGTGTTTAAAGTACCTTGCCCAAACCCTAAGAAGACAATGCCCTCCAACCTAAAGCAAATATCCACCATGAGACAAGAGATAAAAGGTAGAGACGTTGCAAAATACTGCCCCAAAACATATACAGGACAAAGGTAAATGCAAAACAGTGTCATAAAGGCATACAAGACAAAGATAAATGCAAAAAACTGCCACAACAAATGCATACAAAACAAAGACAAATGCAAAACATTGCCCCAAAGAAGGCATAGAAAGCAAAGATAAATACAAAAACTGACCCAAAAAGGCATACAAAACAATGTTGGATGCAAAAATCTGTTCCCAAAAGGCATACATAAGAAAGATAAATGGAAAAAGCTGCCCCTTCTAAAAGCATACCAAACAAAGATAAATGCAAAAACTGACCCAGGAAGGCATACAAAACTCAGATAATTGAAAAAGAATTGCCCCTAAAAGGCACACAAAACAAAGATAAATGCAAAAACTGACCCAGGAAGGCATACAAAACTCAGATAATTGAAAAAGAATTGCCCCTAAAAGGCACACAAAACAAAGATAAATGCAAAAACTGACCCAGGAAGGCATACAAAACTCAGATAATTGAAAAAGAATTGCCCCTAAAAGGCACACAAAACAAAGATAAATGCAAAAACTGACCCAGGAAGGCATACAAAACTCAGATAATTGAAAAAGAATTGCCCCTAAAAGGCACACAAAACAAAGATAAATGCAAAAACTGACCCAGGAAGGCATACAAAACTCAGATAATTGAAAAAGAATTGCCCCTAAAAGGCACACAAAACAAAGATAAATGCAAAAACTGACCCAGGAAGGCATACAAAACTCCGATAATTGAAAAAGAATTGCCCCTAAAAGGCACACAAAACAAAGATAAATGCAAAAACTGACCCAGGAAGGCATACAAAACTCCGATAATTGAAAAAGAATTGCCCCTAAAAGGCACACAAAACAAAGATAAATGCAAAAACTGACCCAGGAAGGCATACAAAACTCCGATAATTGAAAAAGAATTGCCCCTAAAAGGCACACAAAACAAAGATAAATGCAAAAACTGACCCAGGAAGGCATACAAAACTCCGATAATTGAAAAAGAATTGCCCCTAAAAGGCACACAAAACAAAGATAAATGCAAAAACTGACCCAGGAAGGCATACAAAACTCAGATAATTGAAAAAGAATTGCCCCTAAAAGGCACACAAAACAAAGATAAATGCAAAAACTGACCCAGGAAGGCATACAAAACTCAGATAATTGAAAAAGAATTGCCCCTAAAAGGCACACAAAACAAAGATAAATGCAAAAACACTTAAAATCTATAAGATGTAAGTTCAGTTTTGAACACCCACAGGCAACGTTTCAACCCTACCGCAAAGCTTTTCTGTACTTCATTGTTAGGGCATTTCTTATATTATTTGGTTCCTAAATTACACACTATTCTTGTGGCCATCTTCTTGTGATGTTATACCTCTTTGTTGATAAGTGACCCAGTGGGTAGGTGAGCATTACTAAAGGAAGATGCCCTATGCAAAATATATCACTGTCATTTTATTCCTAGCAAACACTTGACTCTGATATTTGACTCAGTTTATTTGCCCTGCGAGTCCACAGACTGCTGATGAAGTCCTCACTGTGAGAACAAAAGCTTCAGGTTAGATTTCTCGATATTATTTGTGTATGTGATTGAGAAGTTAAAAACATTGTCAAATATGAATAATAATACTACACAGTTAGGCATTCACCAAAGTAAAGAAGTTCCAAAAGTAATTGATTGTCATGCAATATTAAATTTTTCAAATGTATATATATTCAACTATGAATAGGCATAAATGTGTGAAAAAAACAATGGGATGTTGTACATCTTCTGCACAGGGTATATCAATTGATCAATCTTTACTTTTTCATTCCAGAACATAACTTTTTTGTTACCTAAAATTATGAAAAAAAATTGTATATTAGTTTCAAGTTTGTACAACACTTTGAACATTTTACAAAGAGTTTACTGGAATAATTATATTTTAAATACATGTACATTTGAATAAATTGACATTATATCGCTGCAAATGTGTGTTGATGCACATTTTCTCACTTGAGAGAATGACCGTCGATTTCATATTGATCTGTTAGCCATTACTGTATTCATTTTTCAGTCTTAACTAATGCCCACAGTGCATTCATTCTGCCCCTCCTTTTTAACATTGAAAGATCTGTATTGATCAGATACAGCTTGGCAATGGTAGACACACATCATGGAATGTCAAGGACAAAAGATGGAATTGTCAGTCCACCAAAGTCATCCATAATTTCATTGAAAATTCATTTGGATGCTTGATGTAAATATATGATAGTGTTTTTGGATTCATGCGATGGTATAAGATTTTAGCATAAATAACTTGAAAGTATTGTTGGATGCATAATTCATAAGGTTGCATTAGGCTTATCCAGACGGTGTATTGGTAAGGTAGCAATTTCATCTCAAAATTATTATTATTATAATTATTATTATTATTATTATTATTATTATTATTATTTTAGAGAGAGAATTGTCTTGTAATCTGATAAATCTTGAGAAGACAAATGGGTGCCAGGCTAATACATATTTCGGTCTAGTTTGGCGTAAATCATGTTGTAGTCTTACTTTATCCCCAAGGGCATGACTTTATGTCAGAATATTTTGCAAAGGTGACAGAATGTTGCAACAAAAAAATTTATTTCTGTTGATTTTGTTGAATGAATTTTAGCTTTGCTCGTCATGGACCAATAGAGCTTATTGGATTGCCTATTGTCCATTGGCATAAGTTTGTTATTTCTAACCCTGAACTGCTTCATGAATTATGCCATGAAACTCTGCAACACATTCAACCCATTGTCTAATTGGTTCTAAAAAAACAAGGTGCCAACAGGACAATCAATATGACCACCACAGTACCAATGTCAATCGTCTGTTATTGCTGCTATGTGTAACGTCACCCTCTTAGTAAGAGGGGTGGTTAATTAGGTTTGGCTGGCGTTATCCAGAGGATGACTTCCCTCGATATTATAGCCCAGCGGGAGTGAAAGAAGAATGGAATTTCAACAGAGAACTGAGCGAGAATACTGGGAAGAAATTAAACAATACGAGTCCCCTTTTGACAAGAAAACAACAAATTTAATCAGGACAAATTAATACCAGCAATTCCAATTCAAGTTAGATTATGTAAGTAGAATTTAACAGGTGTGTCCAGTTTGGATTTATTACATCATCATAATGAGAGGTGAAAAGAGCGCACTGACCACGATTGATTGCATCACCTTCCTGTCTGACTGTATATCAACATCTTCTAGTTCATCCTTCCTAAGCTCTATGTTCTGCCCCTTCATGGACTTCCTGGTCCCATTATTCTAACCTCATCCTTCTTTCTTTCTTCTCCCTGTACTCCTGTCTTCATACTGTCTCGTCTTTCTCTCAGAAAGCTGTTCCTTATCACTGTTTCTTTCAGGACTTGTGTGTCCTAGCACTATACATGCCTTTCTTTTTACACAATGACCACCTGATCCCATGTTTCACGAGGAAAGCACTGATATCTTTATGCCTCCCCGGAGTCAACTACGTTTCCTCTTCTAGGTAATTTCCAGACCAAAGAGTGTTGACTAAGGTCGTCACTTTAAAGTCAGATTGCTCTAAAGTGTACACTCTAAGTTATTCTGCCCCATCGTAGGCAGTGGTCCCTAATCTTTCCCAAAGAAATAATTCCTTTCATCAGGTTTATACAGCTCAGAATCTGTGAACAACAGTGCGTGACAATTTCCCTTGAAAATATAATGAGTGGACATCGGTTCCTACCAAGCGGTTAGGGTTGGTAGCTCAAATGTTTACTTTCTGAGGACCGTGTTAAGATACCCCGGTCAATTTCACTGGGTTGGAATGCTGTCCCTTTGAAGTTTACACTGACATGGGGGAGATGAACGAAAAAAGGTCAAAGTGACCCTTCACAAAGACTTTTCAGGCTTAAATGTGATAAGACTTTATTGCTCAATACATTTAACTTTAAAATTTTCTGTAATTAAAAATTTGACACTTCACACTTTGAATAATCATATCAACACCAGGTTTTTACCATAGATGTTAAAAATGTTAAAATTAAAATAAAAAACTTAAAAAAACGCATTTTTTTCTCAATAAATAAAAAACGAAAAAAAACATTCCAGTAGTTTTTAGGCAACACAAAAATCAATATTTTACTTCCAAACAAAGGGACTGCAAAAGGTTAAACACAGCGTCATCTTCCAGTGTATACATGCCTAGCCTACACTACCAGATATCAGCACTATATTGTAGCATGTTTACGTAAAGTATCGTAGGCTAGCATCATACATTCATTATTGATTGATATTTGTTATCTAGAGTATGACAGAGGACCGCCTGTATGGCTGATGATAAAAAAAAAAAATGGAAGTACCAAATATAAAAAATGCAAAAAAATAAAAAATGTAAAAAACACGTTTTTCGAGGTAAAATAAAAAACAAAAAAAAACTTTTTATCATCTGTGGTTTTTACTGTAAGACTAATTCTGATGTGTAGTTGATCCTAAATGAAAATGGTGCTGATCTTAAATTTAGTGTGGCCGTTGCCATCCCGAAAATTTTGTGATTGCAACTCCTTACCTGAAGACTTCATTTGTTGGCTTGTTGGTCATGCTGGGTAGTGCATAATTGCAGGCTAGCATAACTTTGTCCAGTTTTGTAATTAATGTTCAGAATTCTTGGTATAATTAAAGACATTTGTTAGCAAGTAATTGTTCATTTATGGCCAGTAGATTGCATATTAATTATGCTTTTTTCATTAATAGAGACAATTTTGAAAGCATTTTTATTAAACTATGATGTAAGTTTGGGAGAGAGTTTACATAGGCTGTGATATTATAGTACATGTACTACATAGGTAATTTAAATGAAATGGTGAACTGTTAAGTACTGTAAGCCAGAGTTATATCAGGCCTACATGGCCACTTGCTGAATCTTTAACAATGAAGCACACAGTACAAAATGGAAATTTCATAGGGAAATTTCTATCAATCAAATCAAATTTAAATATACCTTTTAGGATCGTCATTGTTGCTGTCAAGTGTTACAGGCATGTCTGAACTCAATCCATGAACCTTATTTGAATGTAGCACTTGATAATGCCACTCTGTTTCCTTCATTAAGGAATATTTAACAATTATTTTTTGCTAAGGTCAAAAACATATTTCTGATACAAACACTTGCTTGAAGCAGGCATTTATGTCAGTTCTCAGGTCAAAGTTTCAGGAGGCAAGATTTCAATTCATGCAGATCTTTTCATTTTTGCAATTATTTCCTCCTAAAAATGTTATTTTGTCATTAATTAGGAGTCAGGCAGATGTCATTCCTAACCACCACCACCGCCCATCCACCCAACATATCTGCACATTGGTTTGAAGAGTGAATGAAAATAACTAGAAGTAATATCTTTTAATAAGAAATTGAAGAGGGTTTGAAATAGGCCATTTTTTCTGCTATTTATAGTAGTAGGTCATTGTTCTCTTCTATTAAGAGCAGCTAATTGGACATGACAAGGTCAATTTAGATTCATGAGCTGATGCTGCAGAAGTGTACAGTTATTATCAGAGTGTTCTTTGCCCCATAAGCTATACTGTATATCTTAATAGTGCTTGCAAGAAATATAGAAGATATATTGCAAGGGTCTTGCTTATTTTATTGCTGCCTAATGAGAGTGGAACTGCCAGAATAGACCCAGAGGTGATAACATTCAGTGAAAATAATGTATTATTTGCTTTTGCTATTTATTAGTGTGTTTCAGGATGTAATTGAAACTGATATGCAAAATTTTGGAAATCTGCCAAATGCTGCATTTCTAATGAAAGATTTTGTGTGAATTGCTAGATTTGTTTTATCTTAATGTACAGAATCTGCAAGGAAAGATTTGAAATGATGCATTATTTGAGTTGCTTTGTTTTTTGTTTTTATATTTAAAAAAATCATAAAAATGACAGTTTCAGAGTTATCACAGAAAATGGGTTGAATCTGTCTTTAAGAAAAGTAGCGTGAGTATGGTTGTGAGAAATATTAGAAAAGCTATTTAAGATCAACAGTTTAAACAGACAGGCAAAATTATCACTTGGCAGTTGGTAGTTAGAATGTCATGCATACAGATTTTTTTTAACATGTTCAGATTTGAATGTGAAATATGTTTGTCTTGTTTATGGAATGGGTGAGTCATATATACATTTTCTCGCATCTCATCAACGTTGGTGTAAGCATTAATGTTAAGTTTTGGCATTTAGCTCAGTTATCTCTTTCACTGTTGTATATAGTCATAAAACTTTATGGGGTGTATTTATCATGGAGGGTGCTGCTCATCACAGGCATAAGAACGTCATAATGAATTTCTTTTCATGCCACATTGACTTTGCAATTATTTTGAATATGATTGACAGCTCCAGGCAAGATTTAGTATTCTGCAGAATTCTTGTAGTCTATAAACCATTTGTAGGTGAGTTACAATTCAAATGTACTTTGTGTCAGTTCAGAGCAGAGATGCATGAGCAATTTTTGTAAACAGAAATAATACACTGAGTTGATTATTTTCAGTTCCTCCATTTACAGCCATAAAGTTATGTTGGCACCCCATGACTCTGTTCCAGCAGATGCTGGTAAAGAGTTGGAGGTGTCACCCTGTTAAAACCATAAAGAGGTTTAGACAGACCATCTTAACTTAAAGACATTCACTGAAATTCACAGTCTTTGTGAATGCTGTCCATGCCATGAACACTGTGTTTATGTGTGTAATATTTTTGTCTAGTGTTGCCATCCTCATAGAGTTTCAAGAGCTTTCATTGTGCAGTGATAGCCAAATAATGAACCAAAGTAACCAAAGAATCAGAGTTTTCCATCT
Organism: Sinohyriopsis cumingii; assembly: GCA_028554795.2. Taxonomy (NCBI): domain Eukaryota; kingdom Metazoa; phylum Mollusca; class Bivalvia; order Unionida; family Unionidae; genus Sinohyriopsis; species Sinohyriopsis cumingii. Next base: position 117,403,159 of record CM068830.1, on the reverse strand, counting down.
AATAGTAGTCTTTATTCTCAGACTTGGAGTAAATTATAGTTATAAAGGAAGGGCATTTTTGTTGCAGAAGATAATAACCACTTCTGTTTCTTTCCTAGTGTAATGCATATCAAGATTTATCTAGTTATGCAGCTGCATAATTTCATGGAAAGTTGGAGTTATTCCAAATGTGGTTTTTGTTTACAGTTTTGGCTGAAGTATATCTTTAACCTTTTGAAGATGGGCAGTAGTTTCATTAGTCCTTTTTTGGCACCTAACTGTTTTCTATAAACCTTATAATGATTGGGCCAGGCATGGACCATAGTAAAAAATAAATTTCCATCCTGGTTGATTTTCCAGATAGTGAGGAGTTATTACTTTTTATATGATAGATGGCAGTGGCAGCATTGACAATGTTAAGATTTTGTATTTAAATTTGTGAACATCATATAACCTACATCATATCTCTCATCTTTGCTAGCAAATGGTCATTGATCCACTTGGTAACACATTGATCCATGGCATTCATAGCTAGCCAGAAAGAGTGTTTTTGACAAGAGTTGCTGCATGCTAAATCAGTTGACCTCTAAGAAAGCTAATTATGAATGTTGGGTGTTTGGTGTGACATTTTCATTATGTTAACACATTATGACTGCATTCTTTGATTAGAACAGCCTGCACATGAATGGCTTGATTTGGATAAACTGACATAAAATAGGTGTAGAAGTCTGCTGAGGACAAAATGATAATTCTCAGCTATTTTCCATCGTAAACAGAATGAGCAGTCTAATTGGATCAATTTCTTTCAGCTGCATGCAGTCAAATTCTCTATGGTAGGTACTGTTTCAGCTAACTACATTTGCCAAGGGTTGGTGTAAAATGAAGTGGATTGATGATCCTTGGCTGGTGAAGATGCATACCAGTTTGCAGGTGAAGCATAGTGCTTTACCTAGATGAAAGTATGAAATTTTCCTATATTGATAATCTATTAAATCTGGAATCTGCTTGAAATAATTATTTCCCATGTCTTTTTCAGCCGACTGAACCCAAAGACAAATCATTGAAGGAGGTTGAAAACGAGAAGAGACATAAGAGGGAGACCTCAGTTACCTCTCTAGGATCTAAGGTTAGGTTTTGCCTGTGGTTTGGTGTTCTTGACTGTCCGACAAGAAATTGTTACCTTTTATTTCATTACCTTTTTCCAAGCATAGTGAGCATGATGTAATTTGGTAGTGATGACGACCATAGTTTCAATTCAGTGTTAAATTTTTTTGCACACAAATGACAACTAGGACCTCATGGCATTCTTTTTTGAAAAAGTCAGACAAAGAATGTTTCTAAAGAAACTAGAATATAATTTTGAATTTATTTAAATGAAGTAAATCATACATACAGTCAGATTTATCAGTTACTCATCAACTGTTAGATGCCAGCCTGTATATTTTTATGTCTCACCCCAAATGCGGTATGTTATACATATTTTACTTCATCCATTTATATGTCTATCAATCTGTCTATACAATTTAGCATTCAGACACTGGCTTAAAGTTTTTTAAAAAACAGAGAAACTAGAGAAAACTACTAGCCATGACTGATCAGTTGTACCTTTGGTCTCACTGGACAATTTATCTGGTGAATTTTCATCCAACAATGACCTATTGGAGAAAAATGAGAATAATTTCACACTGAAGATACAAATATGAACTAATGATTTTTGTAGAAAGCATACATGTGAGATTTTGACTGAGGCAATCAGGTTAATTCCTTTGACAACTGGTGGCTTTTATACTGAACCAACACTGCCACCAACCCCTCTTTTTTACATTCATGTTTGACAGCAAAGAGCTATTTTGAATATTTTCCTTTTGCAAGGCAGCTGAAAGAATCAGTATGTGCCTTGTGCATGAATAAAGTTAGCTAGTACTATAACAAATTAGCATAATTTTCATCACCCCCCAACCATCTCAATTTTTTTTAGATATTTACCTATGTAGCAGACATTTGTAAATACATGTACATAATCCAAATCAGCGGTTCATTTGCAACCCAAGTTACACATTTGATCTCCAGTGCTAGTCTAACTGTGATAGGCAGTCAACAAACAAGCCAATCCATTTTCAAGCCTAGCTCAAAGTAAATCCAAACCACATTACAGATTTAGCTTCTCTATAAATTTATAAATGCTAGGCTTATGATAATTAGGTTCATGCCTTCTACCTTAAAAATTAGGGAGGTGTCAAAATACGAAACTATCCAGTGAGACCTTTGCACATGCTGGAATGGGGCAATGAACCAAAGATCAGAGACATATAAAGTGAGGACATTACTGCAGCACCAAGATTTATTATCTTGGACATATAGAGGATCCAAGGACATGTTTTCTCAGTCATAAAACTTTAGTTTACTCCAAATCTTACTCTGAAATGTTTTGACTAATCAAAAGACTGTTTTTGTACATTACAAATAAGGTTTTCCAGGCTCAAAATGTTGAGTGAGATTTTATGGCAAAGGGGTCTTGAACTGGTTTCACTCATTCCTTTGGAATTTTTCACCAAAGTGAGGCCAGGGATTATCTAGCTTAGAATTCTTTGGATGGCATTGGAATTTTTGTCACATGTAGACGTAGTGGTAAAAATAGCAATAATTAACTTTTACTTTTAAAATTGCACAGATAGGAGTCACTTTATTCCTCTTCAAAAGAAATGAGGAATTTCTTAAAAGTTTTGGAAATTCTCAGATTACATACAAATGTTTTTTGTTTGTGTTTCAATTGTAAATGTCTGCAGAATTTGCAAGAAAAAAATGTGTCTTGCCAAGCAAGCAATAAAAAAGTTATTATGAGAACTTGATTTGAGGAAGTAAATTTAGTATATTTAGAGAATCTGGAGCCAGGCCATGGTTTTCTTGGCCACTTCACAGAGAATCATTATTTTTGACAGAGGTAGAGATAGTGGAAAGGATGCAAAATCACTTGTTAGTTATGTAAATCTCTTTAACAAGGAGTTAAAGAATTCCTCAAATTTGCAAAATGCTCAAAATTTCTTCAGACTGATAAGGCATGACTCATGACTCAGTTAACAGTAATTCAAGATTCTGTGACTATATTTCAGTCCCCCCAATGAATAATGAATGTTCTGTGAATAAATTGATGTTACTAACCATGCAGTAAGAAAGATATTAAAAGGTCTCAGATTTGATGAAGACATTTTGAGATGTGTACTAAAACTGTATCCAGGTCTCTGGGTCACAATGCTTTGAGCATAGGAACTCATGCCCAAAGTTCCAAAATACTGATCTGCAATTTTGTTTGGAGTGGAGTTAGGAAATATTGATCTGTGATTTTGATTTGAAATACAGTAAGTTTTACTTGTTGTTACTTAACTCAGAATGAATGAAAAATAATTAAGAGGAGGAGATCCAACATATGAAACAAGGGAAAGGCAGGATGTCCCTAAAACCAGGAAATTTTTGGAAGCTATAGCTTCACTTATCATAGGTAGCAAATCCTATGTAAGCCTAGCATAAGTGAAAATGAAACTTGGCACAAATTCTGTTTGTTCCCAGACAGACATTCCATGGCTGGAAGGTGAAACCAAGTTCACAGCCTTGTTGACTCGAAAACCGGTGCAAGCAGCCATCTAAACAGAGAGAATTCAGTGTGACAGTGTAGCACATAAGATCTCCACAGACAAATCCCAGTCAAATCCAGCCAAAGAACAGTAACCAGTAGTCATAGAAACTATATGAATAAAAAGAACATCTGGCTCTTCTACTGAGAAACCAGTTAGAACCAGTCTCCAAAGAGCTGCAAACTTCTGATGCCAGTGGAAATGCACGCTCAGAAACAAATAATAAAAGAATCAAAGAATCAGTTAGACTCCCCAAAAAAGTTGACAATCTTATCAAAACTCTTTGAATAAATTTGGAAGTCTTGAGAGTATTGACACCAAAGATTCACCTGGGACCACATTTGGGAAAACTTCCAAAAGTCATATACTTCCATTATTTGTATAAATGTCTGAAAACATAATACACCTCTCCCTCGATAACTCAGGCTCTGATAACTCACAAACCTGCTTATAATGCAGGGTCAGGCGTGAATCCCATTTTTTAAACCAGAAAATACCCCAAAAATTGATCCCTATTTCTTGAACTTGAAGAAAATCGCGATCAAAATTTGTAATGGAAACATTTATGTATTGCTTGTTTTATTGTCGGAAATGGTAGGTAGGACCCGGAAATTTTAATCAACACTATGAAATATCAAATTTAAAAATATGTCATACATTTTTTTACATTTTCTTTCCAGACGACATTCCTAGTACACTACAATAATGATATGTAAGGAAATTTCGATCCATGAAAATGTCACTCACGCCAGGTGGAGGCAGTACTTTAATAAATAAATACAAATTAAATAAATTTTTTATCAATTAAAATTTGTGTTCTAGTTCTATCTTTTAGTTTTTTAAGTGTAATCATCATAAATGCAATATGTCCTCTTGTAATTAAACGTAAAATGCATCAATCTAGTGTAACAGCTATGTCCGCAAGCGTTTCTCTGAGAAAATAATTAAGTGCTGACTGTGTTTTGATAACTGAGTTCCAGAAGTATTTGTTGTATTGTTGCACTGAATTAAAAGCTGGCCTCCTTTGTATTATCCTGTTAATTGTGTCTTTTGAATCAAATAAAGGAGGCGGAATAAACGAAATGTTAAAAGGCATGAAAATCCTACAAACTTAAAATCTAGTAGCCCCGGTCATATTTCGGGTGAACTCACTTCATTTGATGAATCGAAGACTTATAAATGTTATTGTGTACGTAACATAAACTACCTAAAATTAACCAACTCTTTCATAACTGTGATCAAAGATAATAAGGCAGCCAAGTGAAATGAATACTTCATAAAATAAAAAGTTTGATTTCACAGATACGGACCATTGTGGGAATGTAAGTTTCAGAGAATTCTTGAACTGGCACATAGTGATATCCTCAAGGATGATAAGAAGTTTCATTATTAATAACAATTAATTAATTCACAACATCAGTATTGTACTAACTGAGCAATACAGAAATTGAGCTTCTACATAGACAATTGTCTGATGAAATACATGTCGCGTGTTTATGAAAAAAAAAGGAATCTTGTTTGGTGGTGTATCAACAGTTTGTCTAGTTCCCTGCTCTGTGGAATCCCAATTTGGCAAGGATAATATAAAACACCACTATGGGAACCAGACTCATCAAGAAAACAGAAAGCAGTGACATAATACACAGATTTCTTACACGTACACATGATGGTAGTTGAAATGATCTTTCATATGTTGGACATTTTGAAAATAAATGTTGTTTAAACAAAATAACTAACAACTTCATTAGAAAAAGTGCAATATTTAAAATATTATCAACGTGATTGTAAAATGATGATTCAGTTTAATAAACAGCCAAGTTCCCTAACGCTGCCCCCCCCCCCCAACGGTTTTCTCGATGTCAAAGCAATTTTTTTTTTAATTTTTGGAGGTCCCTCAGTAACTCACACCTCTCTTATAGTGCAGTCTATGTTTGTGGACCCCATTGTGCACGAGTTTTTTATCGAGGGAGAGGTGTACAAGGTTCAAAAGCAAACATTGATATAATTATCCTTCTAAATAAACAACACAAGCGAGTGGTTATTTACCTTAATGAGACCATTATAAAAGAAATTGATAGAGTTAACCTTAAAAGTTCATAAGCTACAACTTAGCAAGAAATACTAATAAGGCTGCAGGATGAGTAACTTTCGTCATAAATAATAAGACTACAAATAAATGTAAATAATTAACGAAAGTCAAATTTCCAGGAATATCTCACAACTGGCAACTAAAATAACGGCGCTTTTATTAGAGTCATACTGTTTTAGTCAGATTTACTTACTCTGATGTCTTTTCTCTAATAAAATCAAATTCTCACAAAAGAAATGGACCTGTTTTCAAGTTTCATTGGCCTACATTTCAGTTGACTGGAAAGTGATAAAAGCCAGGAATGCCTAAATTGGGTTAAATTGAAATATTATTCTTTGATGAAATGAAAAAAAATATATTATGCTTATTGGAACTGTAAAGCAAAGTTTCGTTTCATTCAAGAAAACATATCCACCACATGAATCTACTTAAAAATACTTTGGCATACCTCGACTACCGTCACATTGCAACAAATTCAAATGTATGTCAATGAAACATGAAAATGCATCCATTTGCTAGTGTCATATTTTCATTCCACTAGGATGAAGACAGCACAGTAAGTATATTAATTACACATAAATTAGTGGAAGAATTATTAAGCCATTATTTGGATAGTAAGACACAGCACTAAAACAAAACTAACATGTGCTGTCTTACATTGTAGGACTAGAAGTTGATGATGATCTCCATGATAATGACCACCTTCCAACATACTTAAGAAGTACTACTCACAAATTTCAACACATGGGGAAATGATGAAAATTAAACAAATCAGATTGGGAAAGGTGTCAATACCTTTGCAAATCAAATTTTAAAGCCAGTCATTTTTACAACCAGTACGTCTGTTTACAAAGATATCCCATGATGTTGCTTGATACAGTTTCAAGAACTTCAGCAATTCCTAAACATGCAAAAAAAACAGGGAATGAAGATAGGACCTAAACATTTCAATGACAATCCAAGAACTGAAAATCGAAGTAAATACCAGATATATATATTCCATTTATTGGCATTATTACGTTGAATTTTGTAAAACTAGCTATAAACCTGACCTAATTACTAGACTGAAATACTGACAGAAATGGTCCAAAGTAATGCATTTCATTTCTTTTGCCCGATTAATAAATATTACATCTTTTCAACACTGTGTGCAGAATAGGCTGACATATCGCGAGTCAGGAAAACATGGGGGTGGTATCCCCTGTGTCCAAAATTAATATTATTTTGAACAGAATATTCTGATGACAATTGCCTCTTTTCAAATGACAAGCATTGCTGTATTTTATTTCCATCAATCATCAAATTTGGTATGCATTTTGCTTCAATATTGGAGACGGAAACCTTAAGTGCACAGACATGCCCAACAGCACTGTATCACACAGGAGTACCCTTACTGACACTGTACATGATTGTTGTGGGATATGCCTATCACACAGGATTACCCTTACTGACACTGTACATGACTGTTGTGGGGTATGTCAATCACACAGGAGTACCCTCACTGACACTTTACATGGCTATTGTGGGGGATGTCTATCACACAGGAGTACCCTCACTGACACTACATGACTGTTGTGGGGAATGTCTATCACACAGGAGTACACTCACTGACACTGTACATGACTTGTGGGGTATGCCTATCATAAAGGAGTACCCTCACTGACACTGTACATGACTGTTGTGGGGTATGTCTATCACACAGGAGTACCCTCACTGACACTACATGACTGTTGTGGGGTATGCCTATCATACTGGATTACAATCACACCATTATGCTTATGACATCATGACCATCTGTGTCATTTAAAATCACAAAGTTTTTTATCCTGTATATGGTAGTCTTTGTTTGCAGCAATTTCTTTTATTGTAAACTACTTTTTCCAAAGATGTAAATACATTCAGAAATACTTTGTGTATTTCTAAAGCTGTATCCATTTGTATGATACACCATCTTTTCTTTTCCAACACTTACAGTAAGAGAATGTGAAAGAATAAAAACTTGTTCATCACCCACAAATTCTAACCTTTGGGTGGGATTTCCCTATCCCACAACAGTGATGTGGAGACAGGGAGATTCTCCACTCATTAGAGTGTAGTTCCTGCCCAAAAATTCTGATGCTTGGGTGGTGTTCTGTGTTAAAATTTCTAATGCATCAGTAACATTGATGTTTTTTCTCGGTTATCACAGGAAAAGATGAGAGGAATGGATTGGACAGAGGAGTTTTATGAAGACCCCATCCCCGGGATGGAGGCAGAGGAGGTATGTGACTCATCAGATGACAGTCAGGTGGGCTCAAGTGACAGTGAGGAAGATGATTCCAAATCTGGTAAATTAGATCCATACAAACTGTCACACGATCACCTATTGTATGGTTTTATAGGTTTTTGGTTTCATACTAAAATATATTTGAACAAGTTTTTGGATGTGTCATGCAACCTAGGAAGTGTGGTACAACCAAGAACAAAGTCGCCGTATTTTTCAGTGTTAAAACAATAACCTTTGTATTATATGCTTCAGAAATGTACTGACTTTAAACTGAACAAAGTTTATAGTTCATAAAATATAATATTGTTGTAAAAAAATCAAAATTTCAACAACAAATAAGGAAAACATTTAATGCTGACAACAAATTGCATTTTGTGGCACATTAATAGATATTGAGACAAATAGCTTATCCATGCCCACTCACATATGACAATAGTACTGATTATGACATTATTGAGATAAGAACACTATGCTTGATCTCAATGTTTATCTCAGGAAAAGAGAAAATACAATAGAAACAGAACAGCAGCTGGGAGCAAGTCACTAATATTCATTTGTTGTTAGTTCATTGTCAGATTATTTATATGAGCTCTTTGAAATAAACAAGAACATGTACATAGGATTTCTTCACGTAAATGGCAAGATGGCAGATGCTCATTGTTATACTTAAGCATTGCACACTCAGTATTACATGCTCCTCCATCAAAAGTTTTGAGTCACATCCTGAAGGGGAAGGATGGTTTATGGTAAGCTGCTATAGTGGGTTGGGCTTGTATTCCCTTTGTGGAAAGTATTTATCCTGTAATAATAAAGTATTTAATATCAAATGTTTACAATACTGAAAGTATTCAGTATCACAGGATATGATGTATTTTGAATATCAGAAAATAAGGACTATTTTGGGGTACACTATAATGCTGCTTGGGGAAACCATAAAAATGATCAGCAGTATAAGAGAGGGAGCTTTACACTGAAGGATGCTTGAACAAAATAATGTCCTGATGGTACATACAAGCACAAAAATTGAGTAAAATTACATTATAATTGCTTTAAATGAGTCAAGAACTAAAATAAAGTAATACTAAGTGGCAATTATCTAAAAAAAAAATTGACCAATTTAACGGGATCCATGATCCATGATCAAATCCGTATTATATGATGGGGTGGCGATATACTTAGGGACCTTATAGTGAGAAACCACTGTTAATTTGTAATGAGATTATGGTTGCACTCTCTGTGCAGAATTTGCAGCCATTATTGTTTAAATACCTTTGATTTAAATATTTAAACATTTTGTAGGCAGGCCCAGTTTACTGTTTGATGAGAGAAAGGTTAAAAAGAGGATAGCTGCTGATGCTAATATTTTGAACAAAGATGAGAGTGCAGATGACCTTCTCGATGACCCTCCAACCCCAGACGACCTAGGGGATGGCTCAGGAGAACTGGAATGGGAAAGTATGTGATGGTTTAGTCATATACAATCTCATTTAAATTTGATAATTCTCATACCCCTGTATATCTCTGATAATCTTGTCTAGTTGAGAACATTCATGTAGGACCTTCTGATCTCATTTATCCCATAACAGCTATCTTATCTCGGCTAAAGTCAGAAAGTATTTTATTGTTTCATAACAAATATCAGTATGTCATTTTCCTGTTACATGCATGAAAGCTAACATTATAAAAATCATTCTTTAAATAGAAATTAGAATGAAAGCACTTGTATAATCTTTTGTAGGTCTAGTAATTGTCTTGAAATGTGTGTTATTGTCTTGGAATTTATGATCTAAAAATATTTCATTGTCTAGTAATGTTCACTTCTTGACCCTGATTTTTCTATCAGACAAATGGTGGTGATACAGATCAACATTGTGAATTGGCTATCTACATATTAAGTATCAAAGCAATCAGGTAGTTTGTGGAAGAATTTATTTTTCATGTTAAGGGTTCAGATATATATAATTGTCTTTTTTTTCTGAGAACGGAGAAAACTACAGGAGAGTCAGGCAAAAACAGGTAAATTGACAATCTTTCTCAATATCTGGGATATTTAATTTCTTCTAATATCATACATGGTATGCAGTGAAACCTGTGAGCCATGAAATGCTAAATGCAAGTGAAATTTTATTGCAAAAATGGCACTCCCTCAATATAATACCCTTCATTATAAAGTGATTCTTGATATAATGCATTACTGCTGTAAACCCTATGACCAAATTTAAACCATTGGACTTGAAGTGCTTTATCAGATGTAGAACAATATTGGTTGAAAGAAAACAATGATCTTGCATTTTATCTTGTTTTCTTTTCAAAATGTACAGATACCATGAAGTGAGAAAAAAAAATATTCCCATGATACACATATGTACCAGAACTAAAATGACACTATAGATTGTGTTTACCATATATAATTGCATACAAGTATAGTCCAGTTGCACACAACATAGACCCTGATCTACCTGTTGGAGCATATTATGCAGGCAGACTAGGGTCAGTGTTGTTTATGCTACTAATTACTCCTAACAAACTGCAAAGACCCATATCTGCCACAAAATTATTGTGGCATCTGGTCTGGGTCTGTGTTGTTTTTAATTGGTGTTGACTTTTGAGTAAGTATTTATGACATTTTCTCACTCTTTCACACCACCTCTGTCTGTGTGGGTTCGAGTCTTGGGTTCTGCCAATGTGAGTATGTGAGAAAGCTTGCCAGTAGCTTCTCGTGGGTTGGTGGTTCTTGCTGTACTGCAGTTCATTATGTAACAGCAGTTATGGAATCCAACAACCACATTATAACAATGAATAGCTGTATGACGAACTCCTACAAATGATGGGTATTGTTTCAATCACTAGTTGTGTTAACTGAATATTTTGTAATGACTGTGTTTGTTCCACAGGTTACACTGTATACTTCAGCATATGGGACCAGGCTTGTGTTTCACTAAACATATTCCATTAATTGTATAATTTTTGGGGGAAGAATTTTCTAAACCAATTTTATGCATACCACTTAGGAAATTTGTTGTGCTTAGATATATAATGCTTGGTAAGACTGGGTTTAAAAATGAATATTTATATGGTGTTGGACTTTTTCAGATCAGGGTCAATGTGTTTCAATTAATACAACAGAGTAGACCAAAATACCCAATTTCTACATAGAGCAATGAACTGCTCTAATTGGTTTAGGTAAAAATATATCTACCTATCATCATCTTGCTTTTTTGAATTGGTCAACATTAGGATTTATATGTGTTCCTTTTTGAAGATTACTGAGGCATTTATAATGGACTTTTTATATTTTACATAGTTAACTGCAGTGGTTTAACGTACTTGCCAAGTCACTGCATGTCCCACACACACACACATACAAAAAACTCTTTTTCAACTACCCCACCTCAACATGATCATGTTACAGAAATGACAAATTCTCAAAATATCCTAATTGGGGAAAGTTATTTTACATTACTAATGCTTCCAGAAAGATATAACCAATATGGTTTTATTGAACAATTTATCCAGGAGAATCCACCATAGCCCAGCAAACTGGAATGAATTGCCCACTGAACTTAGACACAAAGACACAGTGATCACATTCAAGAGGGCTCTCAAAACTCACTTATTTCGACTGCAGGAACAAACTTAAAGACCTAATAATGTTTCCTACCTCAAATATTCTCAGCATGTTTTTTATTTTTTAATGTTTTTCTAATTTCATGGTGTTTGTTTTTGTAATAATATTATTATATGTTTTTTTTATCTTATAGGTGTTGTATAATGTTGTAAAGCATTTAGAGCTTCTAAAGATTAGGCGCTATACAAAGTCCTCATTATTATTATTATTATTATTATTATTATCCTGTTGACAAACCAATAAAGCAGGATTCAGGGGAAGTAACTGGTAGAGTTTTATGGATCAGAACAGTTTGGAACACTGTACCAGAAAAATAAAATCACCCAAAAGCTCCAGAATTGCCATAAAGTAGTTTTGGTTTTTACTGTTGACATAAATTTCATTAGACTAAAATAAATACACTGATGTGATGTTAATAATCAGTCATTAAAAGTTCTCAGCATGCTAAAAGAGCCAGTTTATTGTGACTTTTTTGTTTGTTTGTTTTTTGGAAGACCAGAAATATTTTATTTAGGTATTTTGATTACTAATTAATATTTGCCTCCATTTTTCCTTCAATTTAAAATTCCTGTAAATTAAAGAGGCTATTAAATTAAATTAGCTTCATCCACTCTTTCCCTACTACTGACATGTATATCACTGCATACATAAGTCTTGCTTCTGTAGTGACTGACAAATCTGCTTGTAGACAAGCACTGCTATCTGCCATCGGGTATATATCTGCTTGCATGATTATGTGCTTTAAACCTCGGTGACTGAAAGATCTGCTCTGTGCGTTCATGTTACAATCTAATTCATCAACAACGGGCAGTAAGAGAACATTCATTCGATTAAAATGAGTTTACAAATGATGGTTCTTGCTGTGAAAGGTGTCATATACAAAATATGACTATGAATATGTGGATTTTATGGAAGTCTGTAACACGTGGTAGCTAATACATGTAGTTATGGATAGTGGAAACAGTAGCTTTTGTTAAAGATTGAAAGTCTGTAACACGTGGTAGCTAATACATATAGTTATGGATAGTGGAAACAGTAGCTTTTGTTAAAGATTGGAAGTCTGTAACACGTAGCTAATACATGTAGTTATGGATAGTGGAAACAGTAGCTTTTGTTAAAGATTGGAAGTCTGTAACATGTGGTAGCTAATACATGTAGTTATGGATAGTGGAAACAGTAGCTTTTGTTAAAGATTGAAAGTCTGTAACACGTGGTAGCTAATACATGTAGTTATGGATAGTGGAAACAGTAGCTTTTGTTAAAGATTGAAAGTCTGTAACACGTGGTAGCTAATACATATAGTTATGGATAGTGGAAACAGTAGCTTTTGTTAAAGATTGGAAGTCTGTAACACGTAGCTAATACATGTAGTTATGGATAGTGGAAACAGTAGCTTTTGTTAAAGATTGGAAGTCTGTAACATGTGGTAGCTAATACATGTAGTTATGGATAGTGGAAACAGTAGCTTTTGTTAAAGATTGGAAGTCTGTAACACGTGGTAGCTAATACATGTAGTTATGGATAGTGGAAACAGTAGCTTTTGTTAAAGATTGGAAGTCTGTAACACGTGGTAGCTAATACATGTAGTTATGGATAGTGGAAACAGTAGCTTTTGTTAAAGATTGGAAGTCTGTAACACGTGGTAGCTAATACATGTAGTTATGGATAGTGGAAACAGTAGCTTTTGTTAAAGATTGGAAGTCTGTAACATGTGGTAGCTAATACATGTAGTTATGGATAGTGGAAACAGTAGCTTATGTTAAAGATTGGAAGTCTGTAACATGTGGTAGCTAATACATGTAGTTATGGATAGTGGAAACAGTAGCTTTTGTTAAAGATTCATAATCATAATTTTGAGGTTTTGTTAGAAGAAGAGATCAATGATATTGATTTAAGAAGTGTTAGCAGTGACACTGAATTATCATTTTCGTCCAGTCTGTTAGAATTTGAGATGGAATCAGATGATGAAGACAGTGCAGTGTGAATAAGAGAGCCATGCTCTGCAAGTTACTGAGTTCATTTTAAAGCATTGGTCTTACTTTTGTGTTGGAAAAAAAAATTGATAGATTTCTTATTTAAATAATTTTTCCTGGAATTAAATACAAGAATTGTGACTGAAACTAATAGCTGTGGAGCCAACTGTATGAAAGAGAAGCACAACAAAATTTTAAAAACTAAGGGGCAGCATGATTTGTCCATAATATGCAAGCTGTGTGATGTTTGTGTAAAACATAACTGGTTTTACAAATATCAGCAACAGCAGCTTCATAACAAGTAGAACATAATACCCAGTGAAGCATTTGTAAATAAAAATGTGTGCAAATCTGACATAAATTCCATAAAATAATGACAGATGAATTATAGTTTTACAAATAATGTGTTCTGTATTCAGTTCATGGAGATTTTTCATCATTCATGTAAAGGTCATTGTGATAAAAGAATCAAACAGACAAAAGGTTGTAATAGTTTTTATATATGCATGGTTTTCTTATATAAATCAGTTAATTATAAGGTTAATAACAAAAAGCAATTGACCATATCCCCAAATCATCAACTAAAAGTTATCATTTGACAGTAGCAGCATCATGCTCTGGTAGTCTGCCCCCATATTCATGTTACTTCCGCATTCTTTCACATTCAGAGGGCTTTCTCAAAGGTTTAGCAAGGGCCAAGACTCTGCTAGACAACAAAAAGGATGGTCTGCTCACACCTTTGTGTTGCAGCCCTTGGTAGCTTCTTCAAGCTAAAAGGTTCATACCCCATCCTGACCCACAAAACCACCTACATTGCATGCAGTAGCAGCTCAAGTGGGTATTTCTACATGGACCTTGGGCCAAATTCCAGTACAAACACTGAAATCCTTAGGGCAAGAGGCTAAGTCTTTTGTAACTGTAGCCACCCATACTAACCTCTTTTCACCTGCCCCATTGAGCCTGCTTAAGGAGGAATCTCTGTCGCCAGTGGCTCTTCCTATATATTGAAAGCAGTAGCAAACTTCTAGGTATGTTTTGTGCTTGTCAATGGCCTTGTCAGAAAAGGTTCACTGCCTGAACAAGGATGATGCTCTAGACACTTCCAAAATAATACTAGAGTACAGTAAAAACCCTTACTGTTTGGAGGGCTTATCTCCTCCTGGGGGTCTTGCAATTTGAGAGACCATCAAAACTGGTTCCACACTTCTGCTCCTATCTCTTCAAAATCATCTAAGAAATGAATTCATTCTGATCACTGTCAAGGACCATCTGCTTACAACCCCAAAGTAACAAAACCATTTCAGAGCTCCCCTTAGGCAGGTAGGCCCTTGAAGGGCATGCTGCAAAAGCCCATGGAGGAGGCCTGCAGGCCTTTCCCTCTTTCCTAAGGACTAGGGTTGACTTGCTTCCTCTTTTACGAAGTATGTTTCTTCCTTGGTTCTCATTGGCACCAGGCCTCTTTTCAGGCTTGGTCTGATGTAACAATCAATAGCTGGGTCCTTTCTATCATAAAAGATGGCTACCAACTTTGGTTCCAGGATATTGCTCCTCTAGTAAGGTCCCTCATTTTCTTCCACTAGTCAAATATAGTGCATTTGAAGAGGTTTTCTTCCTTATTTGGAAAGGTGCAGAGGAGAGGGTGTTAAAGAAACAATCTCTGGCTTTCTACTCTTGCTTTTCCTGGTTCCGAAGAAAGGGCGAAAGTCCTGTCTTATTATATACCTTTCCTTTCTAAACAGATTTCTGGTGGAGGAATCATTCAGGAAGGAGACCAGTCTCATTCAGTAATGCAATGAGACCTGACAATTTGGGCTGTTTTCATCAATCATTAGGATTTGCACCTTCACATCCCTATCTTTCCTCCATTTGGAAAGTACCTCCAGTTTAACTTGGATGGGGAGGTCTTCCAATTTCGAGCTCTGGTGTTTGGCCAAGGCTCTGCATCATGAACTTTTATCATTGTCACAGTTGCAAGTGTGGCCCATTTAAGGTCATTAGGTATACAGTTCATCATTATTTAGATGATTGGTTGATTCACAATTGCTGACTAGAGTCCCTCAGACTTTATGTCTTGCTGTTGGTCCAGAGTGACCTGGTTGGGTCTTTTGCCAAACTTGGAGAAATCAGAGTTCACTCCTTCTCAAGATTTTGTCTACATGGGTATGAATTTCTGCACAAATGAAGGATTAGTAAGAGTCCCTCAGGTTAGACAAGATCCTGTCCCTGTTGGAGGCACTGTGAGTAAAGACTACATTATCAGCTCTCTTTTTTCTCATTGATCAGGGCCTTGAACTCTGTAGAGGATCTGGATCCCATAGGCATACCACACTTGCATCCACTCCAGTTTCTCCTTTTACCAGAGTGGAAACCACACAGGGATGCCTTAATGTCCGAATTTCTGTAGATCTGGATTTCCACCATCATCTGATTTGGTGGACAAATCGGGACCCATTTCTGGCTGAAGTCCCCATACACCCCTCCAAACACCACTCTTTTCAGTTTGCAGAAATGTTAAATTCAGGATGGGGTGCCCATTTAGAGCAAGAGGGGCTGATTCTTCAGAGTTTATGGTCCCCGAAGAATCTCCCTTCTACATCAACAAATTGGAAATGAGTGCAGTGTTCTTAGCCCATCATTGGGGTGTCCACCAGATAAGAGGTTGTTGTGTGATTGTCTCCTCTGAAAACACATAGGTTGTAGCGTATCTCATGAGACAAGGTGGCACCCATGCACTTTCTAGCTGTGTAGAGGTTTAGAATGAGAACTTGCATGGCTGAGCAACTTCAGAAGGTATTACTCCATGTTGGCCACTTTCATGGCAGGAAGAATATTTTGGCAGAAAGTCTGTCAGAGAAAGGGAAGATAGTTCACACAAAATGGTGGCTTCACAAATCCATAGTGGATTCCGTTTCAACTTTGGGGAACTCCTTTGATGGACTTGTTTGTCACCAAGCTAAATAACAAGCTCCTTTTTTTGTTAACCCAGTCCCCAACCAGAGAGCTTTGGTAGTGGATCCTTTCAGCTTGAAGTTTAATGATCTGTTCTCATGCACTTTCCCACCTTTCAGGATGATCCCACAAGTCATGCACTCCATTGCTCAGCCTATTTTTTGATTGTCCCTCTCTGGTCCCAGTGATGATGGTTTGGTAATAATCTTGATCTGCTGATGGGCCATCTCAGGACCTTACCTTACAGGAGGGCACAGCCATCAAGACTGATTCACATTTTAGCAGACTTTGTCAGGTATTTCAAACTGCAAAGACCACTGTCTCACTCTCTGATGTCAAAATGGAATCTTTTTGTGTCTTGTGGTCACTGAATATCCCCCCCCCCACTTTGGGTGAAGCTTTCTTTGAGAATGTTACCCTCAAGATGATTTTCTTGCTCGTCTTGCATCTGCAAGATGAAGGAGCAAGCTTCATGCCCAGTCCATAGAGCAGGGCTGTATCAGGTCCAATGGGAATTAGGTTGTAGTTTATTTCCTTTGCTGACCAGGCTTGTTATGCAAAAAAAAACCAGATTCCATCAGTTGCTCTAATCCTGAATGAGATCTCCAGTCTCAGTTGTATCTGTGCTGGGATGTTCAAGATAGGGCTCTACATTTTTACTTGGCAGCCTCTAAAAGAAGGAATGGTAGGAAGCATCTTTTCTCCCCATTAAGGTTATACTGATATTTCAGCATCTACCATTTCTAGGTAGATTGCATTAACTATCAAGAAAGCTTACCATTCCATTACTAATAGAGACTTGTCTTTAATAAAAATTATAAGCCTATGAGGTTCAAGTTGTTGCTGCCTTACAGGCCAGTCTAACTCATTCGTCTTTGGAAGATGTGATGAAAGCCAGGTTTTGACACCTGACCTTCACTTGATAGCCCACCAAGTGTAGTCATTTTCTCTCTGGGCCTAATCATTGTTGCTCAGAAATTGATCCCTGCAGATTCCATCTCACAGGAGTCTTCTGCTTTTCAGTGAGGGTGAGTATTCCTTGTATTTGTTTTGAATTTGCCAGTTGTGGCATCATCTCTCCACCGACCATACTAATTCAACTACACATTAGCAACAGGTATAATATTACTGACATTAAAATGTAGGTAAAAAAAAATTGAGAGGGGGGAGTAAACTAATTTTTTGCATATTGCTGTTGCCTTCTGCCCTCCCAGAAAAGTAACAGCTATGCAATAGTAATGTACAAGTATTACATCATTAAAATTAGTTTTACATCCCACCCCAAATTCTACATTTTCAATGCTTTAAAACATTTTTCTGTGGTATGGATGAACTTTTTTTAGTCATAGAATTGTGCCTGCCAGTTAAGCAAGCTTTTGCATTTTATTTAACCTGTTGCTTATCAGTGATTCGATATGAAGGAAATTCCATTCTGTGTAATGTCAGAGTAGACCTTGGTACCTCATCCTGAAGTGTTTATGCATGTTATTTTTAATGTATATTGAACATATGAAATTATTTTCCTACAGCATTTCTGTTGTGATAGTAAATTTTAGAAAAGTGTAGATAATTATTGGTAATAATGGAATTGTTTCTAGACCCTCTCACCACCATTGTTGTTGTTTGGTTGTTTTTTTTTTGTTGCAAGAGGTGTTCCACAGTCAGGTTCTACATTCATCCATCACACTTATGTTTACTTCATATCTCATGGACCCTTTGAGGTATCTTCAGGACACTAGATATGCTTTTATATCATGACTAGATGTTGTGTTCTGCATAAAATGAAGTTTGTCTTGTCAGCATTTTGAGCATCTGTCTTCATCTATCCATCCATGTCACTCTCTTATTCAGTTAACATCTCCTGAAACATCTGAGATATCATGGTGAAATAAAGTATGCATTTTCTTTCACAAGAGGACAAGCAGTTTGTGTTCCATATAAGAATGGGCATTGTCAGATATTGCTTTTGAAGCAGGAGGTATTCCATCAGCACTCATTTGCTGACAAATCCAGATGAGAATGAACAGGCTAAAACAAAACATTTATTCAGCATAACACAGTTCATATCACGACATACGAGAAATTATTATCAGAATTAGAAATTTGAGATGAGATGAGATATGACTTGCATCTGACATTAAAATAAAAGTTGTTTTGCATGAAATTCAGGGAAGATTCTAGCCAATTTTCATCATTATAGGAAAATGAAACAATTTTTCCAGTTTATTCAAAACATGAGTCTTTTATAATCAGCTTTCCACATTTTTAGCAGAGATCCTGTGGTACTCAACTTTCTTACTGTCATTGTTGAAGATTGATAGTGGTCCTTATTTCTGTGTTTAGATGGCGTACTGCTGTAGATTTTTAATGCATATCTAGTAGAAGTTTCTATATAATGAACCACTGAAACAACTTTACTCAAAAAGAATGATTTCCAGTGTTACTGTTTATTTATCATAGTTTGAATTGTAATAAAAAAGTGCTGTGAACTTAGGACGGTAATGAGCACAAATTTAATTCTACAACATTATTTCCCATACAAATCCATACTGTTATCAAGTCCAGATGATCAATTTTTGTAATTAAATTTTCAGATGATACGCCTGTGACCAGCCCATCTGAGCCATTTTCCTCTCAGTACTCTGCCAGGGATGATGATGAGGAGGAGGATAAAGAAGACCGTGACAAAAATCAGTTCCGTAAAGTGGAGATTGCGGGCAAGGAGCACCGAGTTGATATGGTTGTTATTGAACCGTACAAAAAAGTTCTGTCACATGGAGGTGAATTTTTTCTCATGTACTACATTGAATATCTTACACAAGTGTTTGTTAGATATGAAATATATAAAACAATTATATATATATATATATATATATATATATATATATATATATATATATATATATATATATATATATATATATATATAAATGAAGCAATGAATTGCAAATTGTTTTATTATCAGCTTTGTTTGGATAAGTGTCATGTTTAATTGCTAATGAACATGTCATTGTACAAATAATCAAACTTGATACCCACAAAAATAAATGAATTTCTAGTTAATTTCTATTTATGTAAACATAAGCATTTTTTTTTTGTTTTATATCAGTTACAAAAAGGGTTAAAAGTGAGACATTTGAATTATATGTGGTTGACTTATCTCGCTGCATATGAATTATTTTCAACAGAAAATATAATAGCTGTTGCGAGATAAATATTAAATTTTGCATGCTTATGTCATGCACTTACATGATAATAGCAAATTTATATTCTTCCTTCTCAGGATATTATGGGGATGGTCTTAATGCAATAATACTGTTCTCTGGTTGTTATCTACCAGACAGGAGTAGGAGAGATTACCAGTATGTTATGGACAACCTGTTTCTGTGAGTATCAAGTTTAGCAGGGACAGAATCTTTCATCTATCATTTACAGTAGTATCTTGGATATCTATCTTGCAAACTGTATTTTTCAAGGCACAATGCACTCAGTCAAAATATATGAAATTCCAATGATTTTCAGTGAGATTTTTCTTCATCTTTTCACACGCATTGATCATACTTGAAAATAATCATGGAGTTTAATTGTTGTTGGTCTTACTCTGAGTTTAACACCATTTTTCAGCACATGATAGGCTATTCATGGTAGCCAGTATATCTGATTGAGGAAGAACCCGAGAAAACTTCAGGAAGAACCTACTACCCATTGGAAGCTACTGGCAAGCTTTCTCACATATCCATAAGGACCAAGTCCAAGATTCAGACCAATGCAGACAGAGGTGATGTGTCAGTGATCAATAAAGGCAACCACTTGGACACCTGGGGACCTGAGCTTACATGTAACAATCATGAAGCAGGCAGTATATAGGATTTACTTCATCTGTCCATACGTTGGTGCTTATGTCCATCCATCCATCTGTCCTTATTCTGGCAATAGCTCCTGTAATACTTCACCTGCTGACATCAGACTTGTACAGTGGGTGCTTCTTATGGGAGACATGAGTTGCACACCAGAAACTGCATCACTGTCACTTTTCAGGATTTATTAAAATTGGTTAAAAATTGTATGCAGGCTCAAATTCCAATTGGCTGTAATGCTGGGATTGGCATCGGGTACAGGACTGATGGCAGGCTCTTCAATCTGGGGAGACTATGGGCAAGAATGAAGTTATAGTAAGTGACTGTTCATAATCTCTTATTTGCTGATGACTGTTTCCTGAATACCAAATTCTTAGTATGAGATGCATGGCCAATTTCTCTCCAGCATGTGACAGATTTGATCTCACAATCAGTATCAAGAAGACAGATGTGATGTACGAGCCTCCACCAGGAAAGTCTTATGTAGAGCCTACCATCAGAGTAAATGGTCAAACTCTCATGACAGTAAACATGTTCACCTATCTCAGCAGTACACACTCAGGGGCAATCCACATCGATGGTGAAGCCATTGTAAGAATTGCTAAAGCAGTTGTGGCCTTTGATAGACTGCACACAAATGTGTGGGAGTGCCAGTGTTTGAGTCGGCAAACAGAACTAAAGGTCTCTAAGCAATCATGTTTCCAGTTCTACTGTATGCATGCAAAACTTGGACTGTATACAGATGCTATGCCGAGAAGCTAAACTATTTTCACATGTGCTTTCTGCAGAAACTGGTGAGGATAAGATGGCATGTCATGGTCCCAGATACTGTGATTCTTTCATGGGTAAACATTTCCAAGCCTCAGCGCTGTCCTAATGAAATCACAGATGAGACAGGCTGGCAGCATTACCTGGATGTCAGAAGAGCAGATATTAAAGAATATCTTGCATGGCAAGCTGAAGGAGGAAAAACGATCTCAATGTGATCAAAAGAAGCATTTCAAAAATCCCTCAAGTTATCCATGAAATATTTCAACATTAACCATGAGTCTTGGGAAGATTTTGCACAGGATCACTCCACCTGGTGCAGTCTGATCCATACTAGAGTTACAGGCTTTGAACTTATGAAAATTGTAGGGAAAGTGCAGAAGCAGTGTAAATCTCAGAACTGCAAAACATCCTCTATTCACCAAGCAACCCCAAGCAGCATCTCCTGTCCAGTGTGCCATGGACAGTTTCAAGTTCAAATTGGCCTGGTCATCCACAGACTCATAGCAACCAAGCCAGTTAGTGATGTCTTGGTCATCTTCAAACTCAAAGGACGAAAAACACATCTGCTGCCAGTCTCATGCATATTGATTGCAGAATACATCATAAAGGAGAAACAGCATTAGTCAACGTAGCTGTATATTCTGTCATGCTTTGGATTTCATTGATGGGGAATGAAACAAAAAAAAACAAGGCCTGGGAAAATATGAAGTGAATTTAAATGAAATGTTCCAAAATAGAGGGTGCTAAACAGCACCATGAATACTCCCAAAGGTCCATGAATTAAAGGAAACAAAATACATAAATTCTCACTTATAAGGCAAACATATAGAAAATGTATATTTTTGGAGAAAAATATTTTTAGTATAATTTAGTTGATTATAATCTGACAGTATTATTAGCACTGTCTATTCATAAATAAGGTGAAATCATAACTTTTATTGAGGCTAAATTCACATCATATCTTGATGATGTAAGCAATCTATAAGGGAGTACAATATTTAGCATTTTGTTTGTCCAGACCAGTATCTGCCGGTCAAGGCTGTAAGATTTTTCATTATCCTGCCAGTTTCTAAAAATTGGTTATAGAAGAATTCATAAGAGAGAGGATGAACATTTTAATTAAATCAGAACTAAACAAGCTATCTTTACATCCAACTGCAAAATTGAACGAATTATTCATGTCTGATGATTATATTGTTTGTAATGTACACAGGTATGTGATAAGTACACTAGAACTGTTGGTAGCAGAAGACTACATGATCGTATACTTCCATGGGGCCACACCACGACGACAGATGCCCAGCTTTGGATGGCTCAAAAAGTGCTACCAGACAATTGATAGGAGGTACACCCATTGGCCTTTTATATCTTTCCTGGTCTTTGAATGTTGACTGGCATAGACATGACCTTTCTGGTAGCAGTTTACATTCTACAATTTTATGTGAATATTTGTAATGAAGTTATTGTGTAGATGATGTGGCATTTGTTAAACATGTTCAGTCTGCATTTATACATTGTACACTGTGAACAGAACTGCTTAAATGTATGTATTTGCTGACATTTGCAGATAGAGATTCTCTAAGCACAGAATTAAACTATTATAAATACAAAATCTAAAATAATATCAAAAGTGTCAATGAGGGCTATTCTATAAATACAATAATGCATTCATGTTTTCTTCTGAGTCAAGGGAAATAACTCATTTGAAATAGTACCCCGTGTCAGTCATTCTTCCACCAACTCTAGCAAAAATTGTATGTAGTTTTATGACTGTATAAGTGAGCTTGATCACATCATCAAATGTAGCCACTGTTTCAAAAAGTGGAAAAGAATCCTTTAAACAATTTCTCAGACACTTCTGAAAAGAATTTATTCATGTTGTACTTACTGGACTTTTAGGTAGATGTAAGCTAGGTGAGTGATCTCAGACTCACATTGGCCTCTTATTAAACCTTAGGCATGAAAGATATCTATTCACAGGATATCTTTACCTTCTATTTACTAAGCAACCATTTATTAGACCCCAGCCATGGAGGGAGAATTTAGTATTACTCATGTCAGTCCTGTGCATCACCTGTTTGTTTCTGCCAAAACCTTTTAAAGAACTGTATCGATTGAAATGGATTTTTTTGTGTGTAATAGTCTTATTATCCAGAAGTCCTAGGTCTTATTCTAATTACTTATGTTTTCATCAAACCTAAACTAATATCCTATTTGACTTGGAAATTTGCCATTGCATATGAACATAGGTTTACATACCCATTTAATCTTTAATGGTCGATCCTGCATTCTATACGGGTCTTCAGTCTTTGTTTCTGTATGGCATACCAGAAATTTCCATCATATACCCTGCCTGGAACTTCTTTTACCTCTTGAAATATCCAATAATAGTCAGCTTAATAAAATATTTGAAATGTTAGGAATTATTTTTTGCTATAAATTTGAAAATAGTATGTGTAATTTCAAAAATGTCTACACATTTATTTTTGTTTAAATTCAGTTTTGTGGGGTAGGTGGGAGGAGGTTCCACAGTGTATCTACTGTAAATAACCAAATTGGCCACTTGGGCTTAATGAGGAAGTCCTAAAAGTAATGACAAGGTGTTTATGGGCATTTCACATTACATGTGCCAATGAGAAATAAGAAATATTTTGGTTGACAATAGTATTTTGGACAGTCTTTGATGAGGTGTTCTTTGATGAGGTTGATGTGCAGAGTGACACTTAACATGACAGAGAGGGAGAGACCAAATATTTTGTTGTTGAAAGTTTGTATTGTAAGCAAAATAAAATTTCTGAATTCTTGGTACAAAGACCTTAAATGCATAGGTATAACAAATCAAAGATTATAAATGTCTTAACTGTACACCTGTTGATCTTGTTCCTAGCACTGAGGACACAGAGAAGAAACATTGCAGTGTATATCATCTTAAATGCCAACACTTAACAGAAAACCATGTCATCTTCAGACTTTCAAAATATGGTCTCCAGACATATTCTGTGGAGGAACTTTCAATTTGTCTGTTAATATTACTGAGGATTCAAATTCTTGGAGTAAATCTGAGGATAAAATCTATAAACATTGGCAGCATATAGGTAGACATATAGAGAGCAGCAGCTCAATTGACTCGGACTGAAATTTAGAAGTAGTACATCTAATTACACTGTTGTTTAAACGTTCTTATCACTTGGGTACAAGCAGGGATTTGTATCTTTATTTAAATTTTAAGTTCATTTTCAAGTAGACAAAATAAGAGAAGAAAACAAAATATCATTTAGAATCTTTTTGTTAAACAAATGTCCAAATGAATATTAAAATCTAGTCCTCATGTTGTTCAAAGATTGGTTGTCTTTTTTTTAAATTTAGTGCTTAAAAAGTCAGGGCTGTTCCATTAAAACATATACATAGGACACAGGGAAGGTACTCACCCATAGATGCAGTTTAGAATTTTCTTATCATTTTAATATGAAGTCAGTGAAATCAAAGTACACTGGCATATATATTTAAAAACTGCCTTCCCTGGGTACCATGTATGTTAAATGGAATAACCCTCACCTTAAAGTTTAATATATCAATAATTTCTTGAATGAAAGGATAAAAATACAGACTTTGAAAGTACTGTAATTTAATGAGCTGTCTCTTTAATTTGATATTTTTATCACTGTTAGTGTATTAAATTTGTCCTGAAATTGGCTTGGAAGTGGAGTATGAGTGATTCAATAAGTAGGGTGTAAGAGTAGGGTTATTTACCTGTCCTAAACCCATGTTTCATTTGAAACTTTGAAAAGAAAAATTATTGCCTATTACTACAGTTTAAATCTATTCATACATCTCTTACAATAAAAGTTTTTAAATTCAGATGTAAACAGTAAATCATTGCACAGTATCTATTTAGGCCTAGCACCAGTTACGTGTTCCATGTTTTTGTTTTTAGTTAGTTGTACAGTATCTTTCACAAACCTTCAAATGCCTTAATTCAGTTTTTTAAAGGATACGTTATACAGTATGAAAAGAATGTAAATAAAAAGAGGACATAGGTGCTTTGTTCCAAGTCTGGGGAAAGAACTCATTTGATATGGCATAAGAATTTATATCTTGGCCTGACATCCTGGACATATTCCAGCACTGTATCAAATTTGTTCTTTTCACTGACTCAAAACAAAACACATATGTAGTTTAACTTTATACTATATGTATGGGGAATTTTTGTAATCAGTGCACATTTTCGTTACTGCCAACCCTTAACGATTTTGCCATAAGTCTTACAAAAATTACCCTTAAGATGCAGACTGACAGAATAAAAGGAAAAACTAGGGAAATAGGACTGTTGTTGGTAAAATCCAGATAACTGGCCCTTCCATATTTGATTTGGATACTGGTTTCACATTAGCTTTAGTGAAATTAATCAGAGAACCAGACTGACTTTATAGTAGTACCTCCGATTTTTTCCATGGGACTCTTTGAGGCCCAGCTCATATTGTACTCAAATGCCTCTGACTCGTACTGCACTTGAAACTCGGATACAGATGATTCCAGAAAGACTCACTACAAAGATTGAAAGGGTTATAAAGAGTTGTCTCCTGTCCAGTGTTATTTTGTTTCTTGCAATCAATGACAAGGTGTATTTTGTCAATGGTAGAATTTTCAATGCATTTGTTTTTACACACAAAATAATGAATTGGACAAAATTTAGAGTGATGAGTTTATTTGTTTTGCTGTAATATGAGAAAAGTAAAGTTTGATCTCTTTGTCTTTATTTGACTGAAATTAACAAAGATATTTAAGAGATGAATTTATTTTTTTGTGAATGTTGCTAATAGATTGTTAATTCAGTCCATTATTTCTTGGTTTTCATTCTAGTTTGTACATAACTTTTACATGAACAAAACTTTCAGTCATTTGTTGTCTTTTTTTCAGACTAAAGAAAAATTTGAAGACATTGTTACTTGTCCATCCCACTTTATGGTTGAAAACAGTCGTGATGATGACCAAACCTTTTATCAGGTAAATTAGCTTCACAGAAAAATATCTCTGTCCATCTGTTGTTTTTTTTCATGAACACTGCATTATCTCTGTATAGTAGTTGTTATTTATTCTCAGTACATTTCACATTTTCATGGGGAGTTTTTTAATGTAAGTTACTTTTTCCCTACTTTGTCTGCAACTATTAGACATGCTATAAAATTCTTGTATTTCCCCAAGGATCCACTGTATTGGTGTTTTGATTTAAAAATTGTTTATATTATTGGCTTGTATCAGATTTTGTAGTTGTGAATATTTTAACAGAAGATATGTGCTGCTCACATAAATCATTTTATGTTATGCCCATGAAGCATAGGTGAGGCACATGGGTCACTTTTCTGACAGCATTGATAGCATATAGCTCAATGATAAGTGTTTGCATTTAGCTCCATTTCTGACACTGTTTTGTGTACATTGAGTAAACTGTTTGGATGTATTCATCTTAGAGGGTGTTAACTGAGGTAAAATTAGCTCACATTGACCTACTTCCGTGCTCCATTGATTACATTTTTGCATTAGCTTAGTTTCTCTGACTTAATTCTATATGCAGTCATGAATTTTGATGACTATATTGATTTTACTTACTACTTGTCACATACCGAAACATAAGTTGCAGTGACCAAGTTGTGTGCAATGAAAGAAATGAAAACCTTGAACCAGATGACTGAACCAGTACTCCATATACATACTTATAAAATTCAGATCAAAAACTGCAAATAATTTAGACCCGATCTGCCATTGCTAAATGCATAGATAGATCAATATACTTGACTTTAACATTATGGAAGTATTCTTTGAAAGATTTCGTACATGTGCAAGTTATAAACTAACATACATTGCTTCAAATACACATTTTGTATATAAATAGTTACCTAAGGAGTGTAAATTAAATGAATGTCAATGTTACCTTGTTGATCAAATCTTTAAATGTTATTCCTATTGCAGAATTCTGAAATAGCCTGGCAAAAAAGTGTACAGATATTTAGTTCACAAGAATAAAAGAGCTGATTTTGCAAAAATCCCCCAAATAATATCACTTAACATTTTTTATGCATGTTTTTACAAATTGAGATATAAAATTTTTGGTCGTATAAAAATAACCAGCTGAAATTATGTCACAATGGTATGGTTCAGTGTGCTTCATCTAGCATGTATCAACAATTGTAGTTTTCAACTTTTTCTCAATAATCATTGTACCAAGTTGGACCAAATTTAGCAGAGCTCTAATTGACATGATGGCCTTTCGAGTTTGTACACATGATGCAGTGTGCTACCAGATATGGCCAGCAACAGTAGAACTAGAAAAACCTTTAGACAACTTTTCTCACAAACTACTAAACACAGTTTAGCCAAACAAAAATGATTCCAATCTACCAACAAATTTGACCACCACTACTAGCAATAGAAAACTCTTTAAACATCTTGCAAACCATGAAACAAAATTTGACTAAATGTGATAGCATCCTCACATAAAGGCCTTGATGTAAATGCTGTAGATTGGCCATCACATATATCAATTATGGCCACCATTACTAAAAAAAAGAAAATCTTTAAATGTCATATTTTTAGAAATATATGAACTGCACCAAATTAAATAGAAGGCATCCTGACAAGAAGGGTCTTTAAGTTTATATAAATAATACTAATTTGCCGCCAGATATGGCTGCCATTCTTTAAAAATAATTCAACTTTAATCAATTTCTTCTAAAAAATACTTAACACAGACCTGCCAACTCTTACAATTTTGCCATAAGTCTTATCAAATTTACCCTTAAAATATGGACTTATGGCATACAAGCAAAAACTACAGAAAAATTACCATTGCCGAAAAATCCGGAAAATTTGTTCATCCTTATTTGATATGGATCTGGGTTTCATATTAGAAGGAGTGAAATTGGTCAGGGAACCAGACTAACTTTACAGCAGCACATTAGACGCTTTAAACTGCAGCTATTTCCTTATGCGAAGCATCTGCATGATCAAACTATTGATCATAGAAGTTTTTTAAAAATGGCATCCAGCAGGCAATGCATGTTTAAGACAAAAGGGGAAAGAAGCCTCTTGAAAAGTGTTTATAATCAACACAGAAAAATAAAAAGGAATATTCAGATTCTTGTGAATGTAAGCTGGAAGGGACACAATCATGTTTATTGGACATCACTTGCCAGTTTGAGTATGACTCATAGCAGGAAATGTGATTGCTGTTGTCATGTGGAATAGAAAAAAGAATTTCCAAGAATTACATCAAGTTGAGAGATGGCAACAAGCTGTTGAGCTCCATAAGGTTTGGAACTAAAATTTGTGCAACCGAACTAGTGGTAAATAAAGTCTATGCATACTGTACAAACTTTTAAATTGAACATAATGTGTATCATCGCTGCATGTTCTGAATACCAAACTTTTAAATACTTTTTACAGCTTTATAATAACAGTTTATGTTATTTTGTTACACCTTACTGAAAACCGGTCAAACTTACAGAAAAAAATCAACTGCCTTACTGAGACGGACTCGTCAGGGTTGTCAAGTCTGTTAACAGAACTTGACCTAATTTGACAAACAGTATCGTGACATCATGTTTGCAGAAATTATGCCAATCCACTTTCAAATATAGCTTCTAAAAATAAAAAACCTTCAACCACTTCTTAAAAGCCATGAGACAAAATTTAATCAAATTTAACAGAAAGCATCATAGATTGAAGACTTTCATATTAAGGCAAAAATGACAATCTGCAATGCATTTTGAAAAAATAGAAAATATCTTTACAACTTTAAGTTAACTTAAAACTGCTTAAAAGAATTTGACGATTTTGGAAAATAATGTTAATGTGCCATCAGATATGGATACAAATACAAAGAAATAGAGAAACAATTGTTATCATAATGTTTGTAATCATGGCACTAGAAGAAATTTCTTCAGAAAATATCCTAATCTAGATATTTTGTTCTTGCTTTTAGGCAGATGTCAGTCAGGTCAGAAATTTCTACAGAAAATTCCCAATCTTGGTATTTTGTTCTTGCTATTAGGCAGATGTCAGTCAGGTCAGAAATTTCTACAGAAAATATCCCAATCTTGATATTTTGTTCTGGCTTTTAGGCAGATGACAGTCGGGTCAGAAATTTCTGCAGAAAATATCCCTGTCTTGTTATTTTGTTATTAGGCAGATGTCAGTCAGCCACACAGGCCTCTTCTTATTATTTGATGTTAAAACACTACACATTCGAACTTTAGTTTTAGCTGACTTTTATCTGTTGGATCTTTCATTCCTTGCTTTTAGTTCCAAATTCAGTTCCAAGCTGCGGTTTGTGAAGACACTTCGAGAATTAGCAACAATAATCCCTATGGAATATATTTACGTACCTGAACCAGTGCAACTGTAAGTGGCATTTTATACTAAAGCTCACAAATATTCACGTCTCACATTGCACTCCATAGCTATACCGAGGCATCTTCCCTAGCACAGAAAAAGAACAGAGCCTTGTCTAAATTTATGCTTTGTATACCTAAAGTTGTATCACTGTATTGGCACATGATATCGTCATAATAGTATCAAGGTGTTTATACGATTTCACTTCAAAGCACTCTGAAGACATGTATCTATCCAAGGCCAAGAGTACAGCTTGCAAATTCATTTGTAATTTTATTATATTTTTTTTTACCTGCTGAACACTGTTGCTGTTCATCTGACAAACATTTATCATTTAAAATAATAAGGACATAGCTTATTGCAGTATACATTTTTCTCACATTTAGTACTCTTTATTGCACTGAATTTGCCTGAGGCGGTTTAGGAATCTCAGGTCTATTTAGTATCGGTGATCTCCGTTTATTTGGTTGATATCGTTGCCACACCAAATCTGATGATCATACATGCTTAAAAGTACTCAGTTTGGATATGGCAGTCGTGTATTATATCAAGTGAGGGATTTTGTTTCTAAAACCTTGGAACAAAACACAAATTTGCATTTATTATGTACCAACTGAAGTTTTGCAAGATTTTTGGTTGTTCAGTGTGTATGGAATTAAACAAATTATTCTCTCTCTCCTTCTCTCTCTCTCTCTCTCTCTCTCTTTCTGTGTGTGTGTGTATATATATATATATATATATATATATATATATATATATATATATATATATATATATATATATATAGAGTGTTTGATTCGGTGCATTCAAGAATGTTGATATGTGGACAAGTAAAAACAATTAAAATCAGTCTTGCAAGATTAATTGTGTATTTAATAAATCTCATGGCCATATATGATAACAATAGTACTTGTTCTTTTTAATTATCTTTGTTTGAACTGATGAAATTGATGGAAAATTGGAGAAATCTAAATTTTGGAGGCAAATAGTTGTGATACTTGTGTTAGTAGCATATTTTTAAAAGCATGACAAGGTCGTTATTGTTGGCACTTTTAACTTCATTGTAAAAGAATTTAGTGTACTTTTGAGAAATGCTGCAATAATGTCATTAAAGAAAATTTAAAAAAAGAAACATTGAAAGAAACATGTCTGATGAACAGCAAAGACAGTTACCAAGAAATTTACAGAAATGCCCATTTGCCAAAGGTTTGTAAAGTAACAAACAATGCATGATTTGCAAACCAGTCTACAGTTTTAGTCAGTTTAGGATCTGAGCTGTATTTGTCTGATAATACATTCATGTCTGATAATAAATTGAGCCACCCCCATGTATAAAAACATTTGGCAAACATTTACTGAAGATTTATGTGCCTGCTAATAAGTCCATCTGCTTTTTTAAAAGTAAATATATTAGGCTGACTCCATGGTCTTATTATGGGAAAACACTATCCATGAAAACTATTTGGGTCATACAATCCTGGGCAAGTCATTACTGAACAATGACCAATATTTATTGTATATGCTGTTGTATGATGCATACCCAGCTGTGAATATTGTAGAACCATATCCACTACAGTATAATCCACTGACAGATTAGAGTCAGTTCTACCTTTTGCTTCAAGCAAAACAGCTTAGGCCCTTGTCACTATGTGCATTATGTTAGGGCAGATACTCAATCATAACCTTCTTGTCACTATCCAGTGTGAGTTGAAAAGCTTAGAATAAAGGAAAATGAAAGGTAATTCTTGTGGTACTTCCCAAGTTCGTAAATTTTGGGGAATGAATAGATATTCAGAGGAATAGATCATCTTAGATAAAGATAGAGCTTGAACATAGGATTCAATGAACAATCAAAGAAATAGCTATACTTTTTCATTTTAATGCTATTAGTTAAAATTTTATGAACAAAAAGAATTATTCAGTTTCCAAATCCTCAAACTATAGTTTGCAATGCTATTGTAATAATACATAATCAGCTCATTGTGATGTCAGTAATAATGTCCTCAGTACAGCTGAATATTATGTTTTACCCAGTTTGATAACTAATTGTCTGGCATTCATTTACCAACTTTTTGTCCCTCTGTTGGCACTTTTGGCTTTTAATCTATTGTTATATATAAAATTCTCCGATTTTTTATTTGCAATCACATATTGGCCACTTATGTCATTTTTATGAATGGTATTGATTGTCTGATACCAGAAAATAGACTTATGTCATTGCAATCTACTCTTTCACTTTCCTTAAAAAGAATGGCAAGGTATTAATCTATCAACAGCCAAGCATAGCATGTGAAACAGTGTAGACACATGAACAACATTGTTTACAATACTTGATTACATTGTTTACATGGTTATAATAATCAGTAAATGTAGGTAACCATTTGAAGTGCTTGATGATTTTAGAAGACGCTGTCCTTGAAGTGATACACATTCAAAGAGCCTGAAGCAGTAATTTGACAATAATGTAAAGCTGTTCTGCACATTAGATAAAAAGACTTTATGGTCAAAGTTTGTTAGTTTTGATAATAAGATTCAGCTGGGTTCTTTAATTATTGGAAAGATTTTTTAAAATATCAAAGAAAAAAAACTGATTGACCAAAATGAAATTGTGTATTCTTGTAAAGCTCAAAAAACATCAAAGAATTGTGCAGTCATATGCACAGTATTGTCAGAAACAAAAAGAACTTGTCAAATTATTTCCATGCTCCGTTGCATCAAGGTGCTGGTCACAGTAAGGGAAAATATTACTTTTGACTTTATCATTGTCTGGAGTAAAACTTTTAAACCACTGTATATGTTTTGATTAAACTTGAACCTGTTTTATATGTTTCATATAACCTGTTACAGTCTCAGGGTCAGGGTCATAGCAAGAAAATACATAAATCAGTGACTTCTTTTGATATATGGTTATAAATGTTGAACCACAGAAGATATGGTAATCAAACTTGAGCCCTTTATGTATTTAGATTGAGTGCATTGCGTGTATTAAGTCATACCCCACTGCCTAAATTTCAAGGTTATAACAAAGAAAAATATAAGACATTGACCATTTTCCGTATCCATGCTGTCATTTTTTTTAACCCTGCCAGATATTTCAGTTAGATTTTTTGCAGGCTGTCATTTTTTAACAATGCCAGATATTTTGATTAAACTTGACTAAGGTCCACACACTAGCTCAGTGTTCAAGGTTATTAATAGGAAAAAACAAGATGGGCAGGTCATGTGCTATTTTTTGGTAATCTTGTTATATACAGTTGTCAGGAGTATCTTTCCCTTTTATATGTACTTTATGAAACATTTGAAAAAAATTTGTTTCACATTTGCCAAGGTCTCCAGTAAAACTTCTGTTAAAAATATTTTAAAAAGTCTGCATATTGGTGATGCACATTTGTTTCCCTATTGATCACTAATTCCTTTACATATTGACCCATATATCTGCTCATCACCACATCTTGCGTACAGTTTCACATGCTAAATGTTACATATTGACCCATATATCTGCTCATCAACACATCTTGCGTACAGTTTCACATGCTAAATGTTACATATTGACCCATATATCTGCTCATCAACACATCTTGCGTACAGTTTCACATGCTAAATGTTACATATTGACCCATATATCTGCTCATCAACACATCTTGCGTACAGTTTCACATGCTAAATGTTACATATTGACCCATATATTGGTACATGAACATAATATGCTTATAAGATAACATACTTTCATTCACAAGGTATGATGATAGATTACGAAATAGCACTTCCGTATCAACACCCTCCTCATCCTCATCCGACACCACCACCCCACGATGACACTTCTATCTAGCTGATCACTCCATGCAGGTAAAGATTTGCTTTGAATGCTGAATATTTGAAGTTGTTTTCTCTTACATTTTATTAGTAACAAGGCCTTTATCTGGATATTTGTGTGCAAGTGTGTGCACTAGTGTGTATATGTGTGTAGGCAGAAATTTATGTAAACAACCTTTTGTCTTCATGTTTACTAATTGTTTGTTTGAACTAATTAAAGATTAGAGATGTGAAACCAGGTCTTCTGAGTTGTCTATATTACCAGTATTTAATAGGAATCATAAGAATTGTGATTGTCACACTTTTAAATTTTTCTTTCAGCCTATTCCTTTAAATTTAAAACAATTTATCACCATTAAGCAGGCTGTTGTCTCTTAAATTTTATTATTTTTGGGGGGTGGGGAATATATATAAATATATATCCTCAGTTAATACAACCACCAATAAATGTCATGCATTGTCTAAGGTCAGACACCACTAGAGCCTATTTAAACAGATATGACAGATTTTAAACAAGTCAAATAGTGGCTCTATTCTATTCACTTGAGCTTTTTTCAGAATAATAAAATAAATGCAATAAATGGGTCAAATCAATTTTGTTAGCTTTTTTAAAAAAATTACCATAAAAGAGGTTTTTTTATCACTGGACCATTTCCTGTTTTGTCCGCCTTTATAATCCCTCTTCTCTATAACTTGAAAATCGATCTCTTGATTGTCAAACCAAGTTAATTGGAATTTGAAACAGAGCAGTCTTATTTCTTCCATCAGCATCAACAGTTTGCTGAGGTTTTGTTCAGTTTTTCATTTGTATATTTTTCCTAAACCCTCTGACAGATTTTTTTTTCATTATGAAAATTCATTCTGCAACATGCTCATTTAAAGTGGGGGATGGAAGGCCCTGTCCTTTTTGTTTTATCAAAATAGCATCAGACACAGTGTCTTTTTTAACCATCCCATAAAACAGGCAGTTTTTAAAAATAAAATTTTGTTTAAATTCCAATTAATTGCAAAAATATGAATTGAATTTCATAGAATATTTTTAAGGCGTGTTTTCTTCTAAATAGTTAAGAAAATACAAACTCATTCAATAGTGAATTTGCAAGGCTAGATAAAATAAGTTTTCTTAAACTTGTTCCACAGAAAGGCCATGGGCAGATCAAATAGTTAGCATAGAATCTCATTCTAACAATCACCGCTCCAGCGGCCTAGTGGTTAGAGCATCCACCTCAGATGCAGGAGGTCATGGGTTTGATCCCCAGCCGAGTCATACCAAAGACTTACAAAAATGGTACTAACAGCTGCCTCGCTTGGCGCTCAGCATTAAAAGGTTAGTGTTAGGACTGGTCGGACTGGTGTTAGGATAATGTGACTGGGTGGGACATCATGCTACATGTCTGCGGCATGGTGCCCCAGTGCTAGACATCGCTATAAACTGCCACACTGGAGACATCGTAGCGATATGACTGTTTTTTTTTTTAAAGCTACGTTATCACACACACATTCTGACAATCAATTCAAAATTTTAAATAGTTCTTTGATGTTTGCAGCTGTTATGATCAGGAGTCAGTATACTTTTAAAAAATGGCATGATTGATTCCTTTATTGATTTGAATTAAACATTATTTAAGAAGTCTGCTTGAAAGCCTCATTCAAATATATTTAACATTTAAATTTAATAACAATATGTTAGGCAGTCTTCTGTCAATCACCTGTTTTATATATGGCACACTGCTGGTAATGGCTACCTGTCTAGACAAATTATAGAAACGATGAGAATATCTTAATTGTTGTAGACAGTAAAATCATATAAAGTTAATAAATAAAGAATAATTTGACGAAAAGAATTGAGAAAATATGTATATTAAAACACATTTCTGACCCTGCTGATTATACAGAAAAAGAAATTACCTGTGGAAAAAGAAAAACAGTTAAACGGGTATTTTTTTAAGATGCTTTATACAAACTATTTGAAATATATTGATATCTTTTCCCCATTATTTTATTATTTTTGAAATTAATATTACATGGATCAGTTTTGACATCCTGAACATTAGCAGTGAATATTTTGTTTTTTGCTCAACTTTTCTGTTGCACAGTTGCTGAAATATTGTAATTTTCTTTCTTCATAATTAACAAGCAACATGATTTCTTGTAGCATTGGTTCTTTGGTTGTTTCTGATCAGAATAGTTTCTGCTTGTTTTCTTTTGAATATAATGTATTAGGTACTCTCTTTACAGCACAGAAAAGATGCTGCTGTTGGACCCCAACTACTTAGACAAAAAGGAGGGGTCAGGAAAGAAAAAGAAGACAAAAAAGGGGAAGTAGACAGTAGTCATCCGGGGGATGTAGCAATTCCTTTAGACTCCAGTACAAAACCTCTGTGATATTATAAAGTTTACAATTTACAAAACATTAAAATCCATATTCAAGTTGTATAATGTAGAATGCATTGTTGATTTGTTTCTCGTATGGATAATCATTTAAATCACCAGTTTTGAACACTGTGGTCTCATATCATTTAAATCACCAGACAGTTTGGACATGGTGGTCTCATATCATTTAAATCACCAGACAGTTTGGACATGGTGGTCTTTTATCATGCCACATTTGGATGGCATAGAAGAAAAACAGTGTTGGAATTGTAACAATCAACAGTACAGTTATCATCATTTGTAAGAAATGCATTTTTTCATTCTTCCTAGTTATATAGCAATTCAAAGGTCACACAGACATCTTCTCACCAGGTACATGGTTGCAATTATTTTAATTTAATCATTTTCCTAGAGGGAAAAAAGACCCAAATGAACTCAAAATTAATAGAGTGATAAATACATTTTTGATGCATTTCTTTAAGTGTCAATTTCATTGCTGATATCCTAACATCACCTGAAGAAACAAGAACAGAAAATCAACATGACTCGAATTTGTTCATGAAGTCAATTAAAACTTGCATTAATCATTTTTAACTTAAATCCAGTGAACAAATAAAGTCAAGTCTCAATTATTAGACACATATCATTTCTTTTAATTTTGTTGGTATAACCCATCTGTCATTTAATTAATTTCAATTGAATTCTTTCAAATTGGTCCAACTGCTGTTATATTATGTGCCAACAGGTGATAGATAAATGAAAGTGAGATGAAAGAAGACAAGATAACAAATTGTTGGAGTTACTGGCAACATTTCTCTGCAATATGAGAGCAGTTTTAAACACCAAAATTAAAAATTTGAATTATTACCAGAAATACTTTCTTTTACATTATAAATTGTATTATTTTGTTAATTGCTAAAACAATTATAAAGCCTTGACCACAATCAATCCTTGTAGGACTTAGTATTTCATGTTTAAGAGTAGGTTCACTCACAAATTCAGATATCATTTATGCTATTTGATAATTTCTATAGTACAGTGAAATTTAACTATACAGGCAACTTCATCTGCAGACAGGCAACATAACTTTATCCCAGTAGGACAACACTAATCTGACCTGTATTTACTGGTCAACAGAATGGTCAAAATATTTGTTATAGACATTGCATGTTTAGGGACTTTTTAAAGAACATGAATGATACATTTTGCAGCAATAACAGCGTGTGTTTTACAATTCATTATGTCTGTAATGAAAATGATATATGGTATTCATAATCCAGATTAGATTTTGAATTGCATTCATATTAAGCTAAGTTCATCTGTATCAAAGTTTATGAGTGTATTCTTTTCTTCATACAATTGCAATAAAATATTTGTGTGCATCAGAGGTGCACAAGAATATTTTGTTTTGGCTATTAAGCTGTTTTTGCCTGGAGGCTCTGGTTATTTTTTTTTTTTTTTTTTGTGCAATGTGACTAAAATATTGCCACACAGGACACATGGCAGTCAAGAGAGCTTGACCTGGGATTAAACCCAGTACTTTGTTGTAGTAATTTAGATTTTTTGGGGGGGCTTAAATTCTGTGATTGATCCTTAGTGTCATCTAGGTTGCTTCCCTTTCTATAAAGAATTGATTCACATCATAGATATCTTGCTTAAAAATGCATGCAATTTATTCATGTTTAGCTGATAATAGTTATGACACAAAAGCTACATAGTTCTCTATATTTTAATAAAAAGCATAATTTTGTCTCAAAAGATTGACTATATTTCAAATAATTACTTTTGGGAGGTAATCTCATTAAGGAAAGGGAGGTGATTTATACAATACACAGCAAAATAAGTCAGACTGTGACACAAGTAACCCACATACTCATTGTGCATCCCACAGGTTGCATGTGTGTACTATGACTCATCCATCTTCCATGAATTTTTGGTCTAGAACAAAGCATTCTAAAAACCAAGAACCAGTCTTGAAATCCAAATATACACTCGAGTCATCTAGCAACATAAGAACGGTGGGTGAGTTTTATTGGAATGTGGATAATGAATATTTTATGATGCATAATACATTATTTTTAAGCAAGAAGTTTTGCATAGGATATAAAAGATTGCCACTGATACCTGAAGATGGCAGTCCAATCATTTGAATTGTGTGAGTAACCTACATGTTTTGCCTTACTTTTGAGTGATCTTTGAGCAAATAGTTTTTTTTTGGTGGTCTATCTACATTTGTGTGACAGCTTGCCATTTTTGCATGTCACATGATGTTGTGAATAGGGGATGTAACAAGACAGCTCACATGAAATAATTTTTAAAATTATTTATCAATTTTCTTACATTTCATTTAAAATAAATGTAAAAGTAACACTGGATTTTTTAGATGATGACAGTCACTTATTTTATTCAAGAAAACTACAAATGAGTT
This sequence comes from Sinohyriopsis cumingii, assembly GCA_028554795.2. NCBI lineage: Eukaryota > Metazoa > Mollusca > Bivalvia > Unionida > Unionidae > Sinohyriopsis > Sinohyriopsis cumingii. The sequence goes on along the minus strand of CM068830.1, from coordinate 117,365,016 downwards.
AATTGACATGGCTATGAACACATTTGACAATATACCTTGGCACTAAAGGACATCATCTTGACATCATTGCTTGGTAATTTTGCTAATTAAATGAAGACCATCTAAAACTGGTTCATGCAATGTGGCAATAGCAAGGTCATGTGATAATGAAAACTCAAATCTAAAAATTGTGAAGAAAACTCCCATGACGTATCTCACACTGATAATAAATTTACACAGAAACAATATTAGGTAGCAGTCAGTATGTATTAGTGATGAACATGTTACAGTATGGAAACATCACTCCTATATTGTGAATTTATAGGGATGTGGATTCTGTGGTACATGTATTTTCAATACAGTGCCAATGTTAGTGTTATACTAGTAGCAGCTGACACAGATAGTTGAGAGAGCAGTGGTTATTGACTGGATGACCATATTGGTTTAAGTTTTTCAGATAAGAAAAAGAAACCACAAAAATTTGGTATGCTGTACTACACAAAAATACTGAATCACTTATTTTGTACAATTCAATAATTGATTTTTGCCCACATATCCCCTGCTCAAAATTGAAAGAATATGTTTGGATAACTATAACACATGACTGTTGACAGAAATGTAGATTACTGTTGTGACAAAACAAGAAAGAATACTTCACCAGCAATACAATATAACAGCATCAATTCCATCACCACTGTTATGTGATATTGGAAAGACATATGCACGAATGGGATTCATTCATTGCAAATTTACAATGGGTGTAATCTTTTAAATTCATGAAATAAAGGAAAATTTAATTTTTGAATTATAACACTATGCTTCTGTTTTATATCAGTGACTGAACAAAATTGCCATTTTGAAATCTGTATTTAGTTTAAAGTATGTAATAAACAAGTTATTGAATTTATACTGTAAGATATTAATGTGGATGAAGTGTTTCAGCAGTGATCTATAAGCTTACTAGAACAATTCATCTACAGTAATATTTTACAGTAAAAATTCAGGAAGTCTTGCTAATATACTATTTGGCTGTATATGCTTTCTTGAAGCTTATCAGCTTCGAGTATATATTTAGCTGAAATTTATTGTTATTGCTGTTGTTATTTTTCTTACTGTTGTTATTATTACTATTAGTATCATTATATTATTATCATTAATAGAAAAGTACAGTAATTTCCATGCATTCAGTGTAAGAGAATTGGCTTGTCACTTTAAAATGTTGTACTAGAACATTATATTCAGTTTTGATTTTGGAAAATAAATGCACATGGCATTAAAGAAGCTTTTAACCATATAGAAATTCTTCTGATTTTAACTTGTATATAAATTATGATTATGAATGAGGATGCCTTGAAATTAATTGGAAGCAGATTACCATATCTAAATCCAATCAGAACTGTAGGTCATAATTATGACAGCCCATTATTAAAATAAAATAAAAATGAGTGATCAGACATATACTGATCTTATTACTTTTCACTTCAGAGATGTGTATGTTTTTTGTGAGCACTGGGGGAATGTTTTTTTTTCGCTTTAGGATACCAGTAAGTACTGTCTAAACAAAAGAACATTTTATCATATTCATTATATGGTGTTGTCTATAAAAACAAGACATTTTTATAGGGTTTGGTCTTATTTTCATGGTTTTACCTATTAAAAATGGGACATTTTATTATATTCATTATATGGTTTAATCTAAAACAAATGGGACATTTTATCATATTCATTATACATGTATAATGGTTTTGTCTGTTTAAAAAGTGGACTTTTTAATTACATTAATTATATGGTTTTGTCTTTATTAAAAATGGACATTATATTGTATTCATTATATGGTTATCTAAATTTTATTTAAAGTGTTAGGTAGTTTATTGTAAAAAAATATTTTCAGTTTTTTTAATATAGTATTTAAGGTAGTGCACTTTTGTAAAATCAGCGCTTACTGTGCAGCTAAAAATGACATCAGCACTGCAGTATGATACGATCATTTATGGCGACTTTTTACCTAGGTCTAAGCACTGACAGGCTGGATGTAAAATGACTTGGTTATAATTTCATTCTATGTAAAGAAAAGAAAATGCTTATGCTGTCACTAATTGCAATAAGTTATGTGAAAGAAAATGATAAATTCAGCAAAAAGCATATAATACCATGAGAAAACATTTGTGATGTATTACCTGCCATAATTGGTTGTGCAGGCTTTTTGTTGCAGAAAACTGATGTGATCTCAGTAATTGCATGATACTAAAAGGAATTAACTCACCAACTTACCAATTTCTTTATGAATTTGAGAAGAGAAGTCTGAGATTTTCAATCTGTGCAATTGTAATGAATTTTTAAATACTCATTCAGCTATTACTATATGGACAATAAGCAAAAGTGTACTCTTTCTGATATCCTTCTACGTAATGACCTTTACTTGGGAATTGATGTTTAACTAACACTAATGTGATAAAATGCACATCAACCTAGAAATTGTTTTAGGGATGGCTTGGATCTTTAGTTTTGTAATAATATTAATTTTAAAAAAGTTATATATTTCAACATTTCAGAGTGATCATCCTGAATTTTAAATTTCCTATTGCAAGATAATATGTTGAAGGATATCAGCAGTCTCCGTGATAAAATGACAAGATGGGCTAGGTACAGTTTGTTATATTTGCTTGGCATTGACCTGTTTGAATGACTGCTAAACATGTATTATGAGCAAAATTATATTCCAATATCTTTGTAATTATATTCACAAGTCAGCAATTTCTTTCTTTATTGATGCTGTGACAAATACGCTTAGTAGAAATAATACAAGTTAGTAATTTTCATATTGCTTCCTGCTGTAAGTCTTGTGCTGTCAGCAGTTGTTTTGGTTTTAGCCATAACCAACAAGATTCATTGCAATATTTAGTTTGAAATGGATTATTTTAATGTTATTTTTTTGGCATTGAGACAGGTCTGCAAATTTATTGATCCCCCTTCACCTGCATAATTTTTTCTTATGATAAAAGATGGTTACGGTTGAATTCAACAGCTCTTGAGCTGTTAGTTGATGACATGAAAACATTTATATTTTGAAGCGTGCAATTTTTCACGGTATTTGTATTTACTGTTATTAATGTGCAATGTGCATTTGTCTGTAATTTGAGTCAATATTTTGACAGACCAGACACTTAAAAGTTCATTGTAAAGGTCTTACAAGACCTGTAGCTCAATGTTGCTGAGGAGGTCACATCCATTTAAATGAAAACTTTCTTGGGTTCTTTGACTGTTATTGTCTGAAGAAGAAACAATTGTTTCAAAAAGTGGATACATCTATCCATGTCTGTCTATCTACATGGTACTTGTCTATTTACATGGTACTTTTGAGCATCATTCTCAGAGATTATTCAATAATTTTCATTTGGGATTCATAGAATCTTCCTCATGCTGGTTGAGCTGAGGCTCAAACTCACTTGGACAAAGGTGAGATGTGTCAGTGATCTGTTAAGTCGAGCATCGTAGACCACTCTTCCACCTGGGGACCCCTTTATATTATGAAAGTTTTGTTTAATGTGACCCAAACCAAGCCATTATGCCTTATCTGCATTTTTCACTTTTCCTTATTTTGTCTTTGTCTGAATTATTACATGCATGATTCTGCAAGCAAATACATGGGCAAAAACAGATTTTTCATCTTACAGACAAATGTACCAAAAATTTGTATGGTGCTGCAAAATGAATTGCCATATTTTCCAGTTTAAAATGTACACTCAACTGTAAACTTAATACAGCCAGATCTGTTGCCACATATTGTACAGGTACTTCAGGGTCTGTGCTGTTCTTCCATATTTCACATTGACGGATTAGACTTTGATCTAGGCTATAATGTTCCCTCTTTCTTCCATCCTGGTCTGATCTGCCTTCTTTGTTATGCTTAATATTTCAAGAAAACAGCTTAGACTCTGATGTACCCATTTTATTCCACCTGATCTAATCTACCCTCTTTGTTCTACTTATTATATCAAGCTGTCAGCTTAAACACTGATGTTCCTGGCTGATTTTGATCAACTCTGTTTGCACTACTTATTATGTCAAGCCAAGAGCTTAGACCCTGATCTACCCCTTTTTGGTCCACTCATTATTTCAAGCTGATAGACCCTAATCTACCAGTTTTGTTCTGTGTGTTTGAAAACCCTGATAAGCTGGTATATTGTGACAACAGTGTCTTCACTACTTGCTGCAGTTGTGTGCACATATCATATGAAGAAACCTGTACTTGGTATAGACAGCTGAGGAGTGAGCTGTATTGTTTGGTACAGACAGCTGAGCAGTTAACTGTACTGCTTGGTACAGACAGCTGAGCAGTAAACTGTACTATTTGGTACAGACAGCTAAGCAGTGATTTTTACTATTTGCTACAGACAACCGAGCAATGAGCTGTACTATTTGGTACAGACAACTGGGCAGTGAGCTATACTATTTGGTACAGACAGCTAAGCAGTGAGTTGTACTATTTGGTACAGACAACTGAGCAATGAATTGTCATATTTAGTACAGACAACTGAGCAGAGAGCTGTACTATTTGGTACAGACAGCTAAGCAGTGAGTTGTACTATTTGGTACAGACAGCCAAGCATTTAGCTGGACAACTGAGCAGTGAGCTGTACTATTTGGTACAGACAACTGAGCAATGAGCTATCCTAACTAATACAGACAACTGAGCTGTAAGCTGTATAATTTTTATGTCTCAACACAAGCTCATTTTGTTCATAATTTTTAAAATGTTTTAACATAATGCTTAATTTTTTTATCTAGTTAAATATTAATTTTAATGTAAATATGATTGTTACTATTGGATATTGTTGACATTCTTCATGATTTACAAAATAAAAACTTCATTACATTTCATTATGTGTTGATTTGTATGACCTACTTCAGTTTATATATTTTGCTTGTCAGAAGAAAAAATGTGTCTGTGGCAATACGACAGCATTAGAAGTTATTATTTACATGTATATCTTGATCATCTTTTTTGACAGCTCTTTGTATTTAGATGTTTTTATTCTCACAAAAGACAAAACATTGTGGAGACAATGATCAGCTTTCAGTCCATCTGGCTTCAAATATTTGTAAGTTGTTTTCAAGGGCATTATAGATCAGTAGACTTTGCCAACATTTGTGCCAAAGGGCAATGAACATTGAAAGAAACTTCAGACTGATCAGTGATCTTGGTAACAAGGCTCTATGTCACAGGGGCAAATGTTTCAATTTAAGGCAAGATTAATTGAATTAAGTAATTGAGTTTTTACCTCATTTTTTCATAAATCATCATCACACAGCACACAAGTTTACAGTGAGATGTAGGATATCAGTATGTATGTATTTGGCATTTGAAACCTTGAAGAGCTGAGACTTTGTATGGGTAATATGGGTCAGTTTGGAACCTTTTTGGAAGTGAAATGAATCATATCTCCATTTCCATAGGATTATGTACACATATTTTATACACAGGTTTTTCAATTTTCGGATAGTGCATAATAACTTCCATTTTCTATTGATTGGGTCACAGGGTGGGTTGTTTAAAGCTACTGGGTAGATTGTTTAAAATTATACAACGAAAATGACCGAGTCTTTCACCATACGGAATATAGTGCTATTTTGTGGAGCAACAACAAAATGTTGCTTCTCAAAAACTTACCCATAACAATGTAGAAGTATAAGAGATTTAAAGAGAAGAAAGTCAAGTTACGGCCAGCAGTTCGCACCCAGATTAAAAGTAATGATGGCGCATTAGTACAGGTTGTGAAATGCTCATAGTTTAGTGACACTGAACAATTGTCTAAATCATTTCCCTACACGATCTGAGGTAGGGATATTGACCACAAGGAGCTTTCACTCAATTTACAGAGTCGTTAAAAGTATGATGCCAGTATAACATTCGGCACAAAGGAATGTTTAAAATAGGACTTGTTGAAATAAATATGTGGACATAAAAACTTACTATGTACAATTTTCGTGTACTTTTAAAGTAATAGAATAGGTATAGCTTTATGGTCATGTATACATTCGTGTACAGAAGTGACATCGCCCAGCCAACGAGGAGGAGAAAAAGAAAAAAAAACTACTTTTGAAATTTCGTCCAATAATCATTGTGAAGGGGCAAATTTCTGGCGATCTATGAAGAATACATTAGTTGAGACAGAGAACAATTAATTAGATTTATGGCGACAGGCGCATATCAAATCGCCATACTACCATGATCGGTAATGTCTTTTCGAGGGGAGAATTTCAGTCTTAATTAAACATTCGTTTATTTAGCAAACAGAAGACTGTGGAGACAAAAGCTAACTAAGATTCCATAGTGTAAATGTTAAGATTGAAAGATTGCAGGACACTGTTACTCAAACTACAAGATCAAGCTGACCCCGATATTGGCGCCTCAGGAAAAAGGCGGCAGATACATTTGATTCTGATTGGTTACGCTAAATAAGGGACGCGTTTCCCACACTAAATTTCTTAGTTTTAACATACCTCATCGAAACTTTTAATTAATCTAAGCATTTCTGCAAGAAAACACAAGTGTAGAAGACTCCGCAAGTAATTTGGGAGAAATTCTCTCGTAAAACTGTTGTCCAGAAAAACCGACGAACAAATTTGGCGGTAGAAGCGAGGAACGCTGAAAGCTCGAAGGTAGTTGTGACAATTCCATGTAATTTGTTGGTGCCATATATAATGCTTTGCTGAATTTATTTACTTATATTTGCATGAATCTATTTGCTACATTCGTATATCAATTTGCTTTATGAAGTATAACTGTGTTGAGTTTATGCATAGGAAGTCGTACATTAATCTTTAGATAAGTTTGGCGAATTGTTTGAATTTATCGTCTTGTTTGCATAACAATTAGGTTCAAGAATTTCATGCATTACATTAGTTAATATGAGTTACGAGAATCCGTGTGAATTCACCGAATTTAAATTTCACGTATGATTCAGGTTGAGTATGTATTCGCCGACGATGTAATGTATTTCATTTATTGACTTGTGTAAATTGAGGCTGGATCGGAACCGTTATGCTTCGTGTGGTGTTAATGCGTGATGAATTAGCCATTAAACTAACTAGGGTCATTATAGGACATGTGGAGCCGACTGATAGCCTTAGCACCTGTTTAGCACCGATAGTAAGATCTGATAACGAGAAGGGATAATGCAAGCCCCTGTATCATAAACAACAGAAAATTTAGGTTGTCTCTATTTATATTTTTTAAAAGGGAGAAAATAGCTCCTGCTACGTATTATATCTGAGACGTATTCAGATACGTATCCTGCAACGTATTAATTCTGAAACGTATCCTGTGACATATCTGTGAATCTACGTACTACGCATAGAGTTGAGGACCGAAAGAGGCAAAACAGAGGGAGCCGAAGGAACAGCTACAGTGGAAGTGGAGTGAACGAAGAAGCAGGTTATGCAATTGTACAAGGCATTGACTTCGATTGTTCACTCGATCCTATGATGAACTAAATATATCAGGAAAATAGATCGGCTACTTTATTTAAATATATTTGTGTTCTTGTAATTCGATGAAAGTTTTATTTCTAGAAGCAGAGTATTTTCCTGATGTAATGAATTCTCACAATTGTTTTATGTAATTGAATAAATTGTTGTTTACACGTACGGGGGCTCGTGTTGGTCTGTTCTATATCTCTGCTCAGATCTCTATCTATTCCACCTATAAGTTTCACCGCTTATATTCATATTTAATCTAACCGGGCAATAACATCGAGGGCGGTCAACCTCTAGATAACGAGAATCAAGTTAAGTGGACACCTTGAAAGAAGGTACAATCCGCCAACCCACACACCTCTTGCAAGAAGAGGCGACTTTGTGTAAAGTTTCTTCAAAGTGGACCCGTGGGTACGCTTACAATCATGTGTGCATATGTCTGCACAAGTTTGATATAACAACGGTTGTTGCGCCTTTTGTCTCTTCCTTATTTAATATATCGGTCAGACAGATTAAGCACGAATATGTCTGCATTTTCAATTAATATGGTGATTTAACTCATTTGTACGTCTTAGCGCGTATAGGGATAACGGTTTTGATCTCACACGATTTTATTTCTCTTGCATCAATGCTTGATTGTAATTGGCTGATTGGAAGTTCGCGTTCGGGAAAGCATGCTTCTTGATTACGCTAATATTTATCCTTCCAGTACGAAGGTTTCAGAACCGCTTTATAGAAGCAGAAAGCTTACATCATCGGAGAGTCAGTGACTACTGCTGCCTGAAGGCCAACGGTATGCTTATCCACAAGCCATATATCAAGTGGATGATTCTTTTGATTAATGTCCAAATGTCAGACAATCATGCATGCCTGATTAAAATTTGACGCACACAAAATTAGATGAATATGTACTGGACGAGAACTGAAACATCTGTCACGCTGAGAGACAAAGTGAAGAATGGATTCACGATCCCAAAACATTTTATAAGCCTAATAAAAGGAATTCCTTTATATACCTTGTCCTAGTAATCTAGTTAGAACTTTTGCCTCCTAAAAAAAATCAGTTCTTTTTCATTTAATAATTCATTCATTATTTTTTTTTAATCCAGCATGTCCAAGGCTTAAATACCAAAAGATGAATTCTAAATTTGCTGATTCATTATTTAGTTAATTCTTAAATTATATGAAAATAAAGACGTCTTAATTTAAAAACGGCGAAAATTTCGTTAAACTCTGTAAGCTAGTTTTAAAGTGCAGAGCTTTCCAAGATTGTTCACGCGAGATTATTTATCACAAACATAATACCATTTCCTGACATCTCAAGCAAAGAAAACCAATTTAAAATCATTTAAATTCCCTTTCGCAAAAACTCAAGGCTATTTCTTATTTTCTTCAATTATATATATATATATATATATATATATATATATATATATATATATATATATATATATATATATATATATTGGCATTCGCCTTCAGATAGACACAAATGATAAGGATGAAATATTTATTTGTATTACTGATAAAATGGTAATTTAGATTGACGTGTATTTGAAAAAGAAACAAATTTGAGTTTCCAGGAAATATTGTTGATAAAAGTGTCTGATTCGTATTTAGCACAGTATTCCAACATGTCTAGTGACATATGATCGATGATTTTTTTCAGGTATAATACTGAGGCTTTCAGAAATTCAACTTTAAATTTTCGTTGCTGTCAAAAATATTAAAATAGCTATTCAATATGTGCTGCCCCATATTCCATATCTTTCTACTTAAAAATTGTAACACAGTTACTATCATTTCTATAATATAAATTTAAATCTTCTGTCTTAGGAGCTCCAGTGACCGAATAGTTTAAAGAGGTCTTGTTTACCGATCGCTGCCATCTGACCTCTGTCCGCGTGGGTTCGAGTCTCAAGCTCGGCCAATGTGGATACGCGAGCAAGCTTATTAGTAGCTTCTTGTATGTCGATGGGGCTTTCCCAGGTTCTTCCTCCACCAGTTATACCCCAAAATAACAACATCTTCTATCTTAGTTATGATATCAACATAACTCGAGAATTATAAACTCTGGACCACTGTTTTCAACCCTGGGGTGGGGGTGGGGATGCGGCGGAGGGGGAAGGGGCTTAAGTATCAATAAGTTATTAACCAATTATTATGGCATTTTCAGTCCTTTTTTAATTTTAAAACTTCCTCATCTTTCAGTAGTATTTGTATTTTTAAGCTAAAGCCTCACTAAAATTATGGCGACACAAAATATTACTAAATTGACTTAGTATAAGTGATCCAAATAGGTCGCTGATCAGATATATAAAAGCAACGTACGATACACTCGTCAATAACTCTATACTTACCGAGGTCAGAGCTGTCTGTCACTAGACACATAGGCAGTTTTCGTCATATAACATACAACTTTATATTATTTACCATTTCGTTCAGTTGTACTAAAATTGTAATGTATAATACAAAATGCTGTAAACATATGCCTGTAGTTTTGTGCGTTAGGAGATGAACGTCTAATTTACATATACGGGTTACTCTCAAAAAGTTATGATTTTTAGCCCTTTTTGGAATCATTAAATATGAACAGTTAAGATTATTCAAATGGTGAACAAACAAACAAAATCATTTGCACGAATCTAATGAAAATGTATGATTTCACAAATGATCTTATTTATCACAGTAAAATCAGTGCAATCATATGGTACCTATAAGTACCAGTATATACAATGTTTGTAAGATGGGGATGGGGCTGCCATCGAAACAGCTCGTGGTAATCATCTCAAACCAATTACCCAAACAAAATCCATTTTATTAACGTTGAAATTATTTGCATGCTCAATTTTTGTATAACTACATTGAAACCTTCCAGATAACAATTGTTCATCTTTTAGGATTCCCTTTCCACAAGTAAAGCCGTGTACAACCTGAAACGTTAAAATTCATTAATATCCCAAGTCTTGCAGAAAAAAAAGATTTGCTCATACGATCTCGTATATAACAATAGCTACATTAAGGTTTGGAAACAGTCATTAACTCGGTAAATTGCATAATTTTGACACATTCTATGTACAAAAGCTAATTTGTAAAAGCTCACCGTCCTAAAATTCTTGCAAAATGTTGAACTTCTTTTATCGATGATGTATTGCCGCCATTAATCACATTGATACAAAATGGAGAAAAATCTATTCAAATGTAGTTTTTTACCTTAAAAGATATAAAATAAAAAGAAAATCTACGTTTATTAGCAGATGAAGAAATATTTCACTCGTGAAGTGGAGACATCTTGTACTGACACTCGTTCCTTCGCCACACGTGAAGTTACACGTTATATGTTTTTACATCTACTCAAAAACTCGATATCCTCTGTTTGATAATGGTACCAAATGATTTGACGCACATAAACGGTATTGTACTATCCTAAGTTAATTTCCAACAACAATGCATGCTTTTTCTCGGTTTTTGGACCTTGTTTACTGCTATAGGTCTCCCCCCACCCCAATCAACCAGGACTTTGTGCTCATGACTTCGTGTATATATGTGAACCCGTTGTTTGTAATCTGTGACAGTTATCCAGTGTCGTCAAATATAAGAGAATAGTACTGGTTAGTCCGATAAATCAACCCCACACCCCAAATCTGTGTTCATAATGATGGCCGATATGTGGGTGTGATGTCATATGTTCATTAAACTATGCAATTCTGCTGCATGCACATCTCTGTGGAACACACGTGCGTACACTTACCCGTATTTGGTAACATCAATATCTAGCCAGAAATTCAAAATGGCCACAGGAGAGATGGTTGTACTTTTCCTCGTGGTCTTACAAATGCCAAACACCAGTAGCTTCTCGTGGGTCGGTGGTTCTTTCCGGGTTTTTTTCGGGTTCTTCCTCCACCATTAATACTGGCCGCCATGTATAGCCTATCATGTGCTGAAAAATGGCGTTAAACCCTACAACAACAACAACAACAACAAATGCCAAACATAGGATTTTACCCGGTAATATTATGTACATATTGCCTAAAGAATTTTTCAGCCGAAGTTAGTTCAATAGACGCAAGAAATACTGGTAAGTGTATAAAATATACACCGATGTATGCAGAAAAATGTGTATGAAGACTTTTGCAGGTTTTAATAAATAGGCGATATCAGCCCCTAAAAGCACAGTCAGTGTATTATTACAGGTGTGGGGCTGATTTATTGGCCTAAGTCATGGGGTGTAGTAGGCAGTAACCTATAACGATATCCAGCAAACCACCATTTAACTGCTACTATGGTACACATCTTTGAGATTGTGATCTCACAAATACAAGACCGTATATAAATGTACACAGTGTCAGCTGTTATGATTGTACTGCAGTTGCAGCAGTTCTTGCTCAATCGATATTTATGATCACACAGAATCTGTTTGGTTTTCGCCAGTCATTTTTTTTCTGTATGGGCATGTGTTAGATCATACAATAGCTTATTTTGACGTTTTTCTCAAATAGAAATAAGCTATTTTCTTGACTTAATCAATTCCGGCGTGCCAAATCCCAAAACGGTCTTCATACAGAAACCAGCCGAACTCGCTACTCGCAAATATAGTAGCTACATGAACTATCTGGCGTGTGAAACTATCTGGCGTGAGAGACTCCTAAATTATTATTTCATGACTTTGTATGCTTACCATTACACGGGACCATATAATAGTTATACTACAGATGACAATATTACCAATATGAATCTACTGAACTACTGGAAAATATTATTTTTCTTAATAATTCAGGGGACGTCAATGATCGAGTTAGTTGTATATGAAGAAACTAAAGTAAATCGCATATATGAGGTTGATATCAATTACAAATACGTCACTCATGAAATTTTTCAATATCCCTCTGGACAGGGACGTCATTTAAGCTTTTCTGGGGGGGGGGGGCAAAAATTGACTGGCTTGTTAATTTTCTTATATAGGCTACATCAATTTTACAGCACATGCAAATTCGGGGGAGGGGGCAAAAGCCCCCCCCCCCCCCATGACGTCCCTGCCTCTGGACCTTCAGGCATGCCATTTGGTTGTATTCAAATCTCAGTAAACGATATGGATTGCACACATTAGCTTGATAATAAAAACTTATTTGTAGCATGTTATAGTTGGTACCATGCCAATAATCTCAAAATACTAATGCACAAGTACGGCCCAAGCGAAGATACCTCCTTTTATATTAAACATTTACCATTATATATATATATATATATATATATATATATATATATATATATATATATATATATATATATATATATATATATATATATGGCAAAAAGTACACATCCGTATAGAATTTGAAACAATTTAAGGAGATATCTAATCGTGGCATTATTATATCACATTAATGGAGTGTGTATAACGTTATAGAAAAGTTACATTGCTGTTTCGTTTGAATGCATGATACAGATTTTACAAAGGTCCAAAAGATGTTATACGAGTTTTCGAACAAGTCAGGAGTATATTGATAAATAAACAGCGTGTAAAAATATGTTTGTGTACCTGGGTAGAAAGTGTTATTTCCTAATTGCGTATGCCTCAGAAGTGTAGAATATGGTTATTATTACCCACAAACATTTCCTTGTGACCAGGACAGTGATATTTTGAAATTTACCTGTTTTCCAGAACATTCCAGATAGATTCAATGCTGAGTAAACCTGGAGTAATTTCTAGAACTTTCTAGAACTTTCCAGCAATTTAAATATCAGTATAAATAAAGGGGCCTTAAGCCCACCAGTTCAGTTTAGTTCAGCTGCCTAAGTGGATACATATCTGCAATTTTCTGAGATGGTATCAAGAGGCTGCAGCATCCGACAGAAGCATTTCCCTATGTCTGCTGCCAATTTATCAAGACAAGAGCGAAAAAGTACTCCTTTTAAGTATCTGCTAAGATGTGTGATGCATACAAGGCATATTTCGGCATGCCTGTCGGGGATCAAGACAGCACAGGGCACCTCATTTCTCCCGAGACCACTGCCAAAAAAGCTCTGGAAGGTAAGATGGACAATTTCTGATCGGAGTTTTATGTTATAATTTTTTTTTCATTTTTACATTAAGTACAAGTTTTTAATTTTAAAATGGTTTACAATTTTCAATGTTATTGACAAAATATATCGTATATGAAAATTGTTGCGAGAATCTCTTACACATTAGTCATGGGTGAAATAAATGAATTTTTGTAGTATGGTACAGAGGGGAAAAGAGAGCCATGAAGTTCGCTATCATTAGAATTGGCGGGAACCCACTGACCACTCAAGCAATTGCTTCTTCTGCATGGCTGACTCTTCCAAACGTCGGCCTGGCAAGAAGGCACCTGCTATCACGTATCCGGACCTTTTTTCATCCATCTCCCCAGTGCCACACTGCCCTGAACTCCCCGTACCAACTCCTCTGGAGAGAGACCAACCGTCTTTAGAAGACAGCAGCAAGTCAGAGAAAGAGAAAGACGTTGTACATCCAGATGACAATTTCAAAGGTGGAGCTGAGGAGAGAAGCCCATACTACCCCAACCAAAAACACTTCAACGACTTGATCAGAGATCTTGGTCTCATCAAGTCCGATGCCGAGCTCTTGACTTCTAGGCTTAAGCAGTATAACTTGTTGAATGAAAGTGTGCAAGTTGCAGATCAGAGGAAGCCTCACCAAGCTTTTTCCAACTTCTTCAGCCGTCAAAATGGGCGCTGCTTCTGACACAATGTGACCAGTCTGTTCGAGGCAATCGGAATCGCCTGTAACCAGAATGAGTGGCGCCTCTTCATTGAGAGCTCATCCAGGAGCCTCAAAGCCGTGCTGTTCCATAATGGGATTAAGTACCCGTCTCTTGCCCTGGCTCACTCAGTGCACCTCAAAGAGGATTACAACAGGATCAAGACCTTGCTGGACGCCTTAAAGTACGACTGAGAGGCCATCGGAGACTTCAAAAGGGTGGCATTGCTGATGAGTCTCTAAGGTGGCTTTACCAAGTTTTCCTGCTATCTTTGTCTTTGGGACAGCAGGGACACCAAAGCGAACTACCACAGGATGCACTGGCCACAGCGGACCGAGTTCTCTGTGGGGAGGAACAACGTCATGTGGGAGCCACTGGTGAACCTCCGGAAGGTGATGCTTCCACCAGTGCACATCAAATGAGGCCTTATTAAACAATGTCAGAACTCTAGATAATGAGTGAGCAGCCTTCAAGTACCTTCAAGACTTCTTCCCTAAGGTGTCTGAGGCAAAGGTCAAATTCGTTGTCATCATCGGACCACAGATAAAGAAGATCCCGAAGTGCAAACAATGAATTTCCCAAGAAGCTCACTAGTAAGGAAAAAGCGTCTTGGAACAGCTTTGTCGCAGTGGTTCGGGGCTTCCTGGGCAATCACAAGGCCGAAAACTTTGTGGAGCTGGTTGAGACTCTGGTGAAGAACTACGGCACAATGGGCTGCAGGATGTCCATCAAAATCCATATCCTTGATGCTCATCTTGATAAATTCAAGGAGAACACGGGAGTCTTCTCGGAGGAGCCTGGCGAGACCTTCCACCAATATATACTGGATTTTGAACGCCTATACCAAGGACAGTGTAGCGAGAACATGATGGGAAAGAGACTACATTTCGTGAAAGTGATTTACAGCATAATCGTAAATCTAAAAAAACTACTCACTTCTAAAACTTTTGTGCTCATTTTTGTATTACTTTAACATCAATAAAAGTTAATTTTGATTCTTATGTTGTTTTATTCTGAGTTTATGTCAACGAAATGACACAAGTTCTCCCGTTTTCTCATTGGAAATAGGTAAATTTCAAAATATCACTGTCCTGGTCACAAAAGCAAAGTTTGTGGGGAATAATAGCGATTTTCGATATTTTTTTAGGCATAAGCGATTACGAAATAACACTTACTACACAGGAACTAAAATTGTGTTATATAGTGTAAT
Organism: Sinohyriopsis cumingii; assembly: GCA_028554795.2. Taxonomy (NCBI): domain Eukaryota; kingdom Metazoa; phylum Mollusca; class Bivalvia; order Unionida; family Unionidae; genus Sinohyriopsis; species Sinohyriopsis cumingii. Next base: position 117,349,605 of record CM068830.1, on the reverse strand, counting down.
CAACGTTGGAATTATCTTGGAGCAGCAACGATGTCAACGTTGCCAATATTATTAGAAAATAAAACTGAAAATACATTTTTTTACATTGTACAAGAAAAATAAAGGCACTATCGATGAGTACGGATAATGAAATGAATGACGACGACAACAGTCAGATATCAAACAAATAGAGTGGCTTAAGTGGTAAAGATCACCAAGTGTAAACCAATTTTTGAAATGTTTTAAGTATTAATATAAAAATGTAATTCATATTCATCAATCTTCAATGACTTAAGGAGGAAGTCACACTAAAATTTATACAGATCAAAGAGTTTGCAAATTAAGTCTTAAAGAAAATAGAAAATATCAATTGTGTAGAAAATAAGTACCATTTTGTATGTATATGTACTTCTTATACCAATTTAAAATGTAAATATCTCGACGAGATGGATTATATCAAAACGTTAGTGGACAAATTAAGAAATCAAATGTTAACTCGGATAAAAGGCAAAATTACAATGTTTCAGTGTTTTTGTAGTTTGCTTTTAAACCAAGAGATCAGGTGTTAAAATGAATCTGTATCAATACCAAAACAAATGAAGTTTACAATACTGCCTGTGGCGCACCGCCTATTAATCTCTGTTTGATGTATATTGGGCCAGAGGCTTAAAGTAATTAATAAACTCTCTTATGCTCTGTTCGGTTCAGAAGTGTTACGAAATAATGTACAGCGACGCAGAAGTTGAGCAGCGTAAGCACTGGAAAAATAACAGTCAGAAGCTATTGATGAAAACAATGAACAAAAACTATTGAGGAAATTTACAAATGCTGCAATAAATGTAACGTTATTGGATACAAACGTACTAAATCTGGTCGTGTTGGCGGTAGTGTAATACACAGTGATGCGTCATTTGAGCTCATTTCGGTTGACACAATGTTAAAAGATACTATATTCAGCTGTTGGAACATATTATTGCGAATGCGATACCTCGCATTTGCTTGCATTACAGGTTTATCTAGGTTCTCGACCATGTCCTAAATGTGGTATGGAAGTCAAATCATATAATCAGCTTTGCTGCCTATGCGAATCTGTTCGTGCGAATTATCGTGCGTGCCGATGAAGATTTCCCATAACTAAGATTGGAGAAACACTCGACACTGTTGAGAAAGCAGACACAGAAGTAAATAAATTAATAACTAGGAATGAAATGAATCCAGGTTCTGAATTTAGCAGAGTAAAAAAATTTAAACAATTTGTTGACGGAATTTCCATTAGAGAAATATTTACCCTTATATATTGTTACACACACACACACACACACACACACACACACACACACACACACATATATATATATATATATATATATATATATATATATATATATATATATATATATATATATATATATATATATACATACATACTGTGTGCTTAACCTTTGTTCATGATTGTAGATAGAACGTTATAATAATGGTCATTTATAAAGGTGATGCTTACGTTACTAACTTTTGTCCATGACTGTAGATTGTAAATAGCATGTTGACATAGCAAATGAGTTTAGAATATTCCAGAAACAGATTTCTTTCCAATTTGATTGATAATTTTCAATGGAACGTCATCTAAGTCAAGCAAAAATGTGTATCAGCATGAACTTGATAAACAATTAATTAATCCTTATCTTAGATCAGTCTCTGGAATCTATATGTTATCAGAGATTGCAGTTGTGTTCAGATATAATTTAAAAGGAATTGTTTATTTAAATCATTCATTGGAATTACTAAATGATCATTAACTTTGGTTATACACTAGTTTGGGAACTCATTCTAATTGCATCATTGCGATACATCAGGACATTCAACAATTTTGGAATTCATTTGGAACATTCTATATTTTTGAACCAGTGATAGGATATTTAGGATCACCAGGAATTAATTCACAATACTGTGTCTTTTAAATTCTCACAGTGTAACTTTGAGAAATAAAATCATTTATTAAATTGTTTATTGATTTTACTTTAAAGTGTTGGTTTCACTTGATTCTGCTACTTTATTGAAGACACAGAGTCGTAAGCATGCCGACTGTCATTCAAATAAGGCCACAGTGTGAAATACGAATACCAAGCCTATGCAAAAAGCCAAAATACTTATGTTATTTGGTTTTTAGATGAACCCGCGTCAGATTTTGAGACAGTTTTGTGAAACTGCAGCTCTATATAATATTCAAATTCCTCCATGAGATGGACATGCCCAAACTACACTAGTCATCTTTTTGCAGAACAAGCGCGTTATCATCGTATTGCACATGCCATTGCTATTGAGGCCGTATCAAAAGCATGGCAATTACAAGTACCCGAGTTTCAGTTACATAGTAGTTAATTAACAGGCAATTATTCTGATTGAATGCGTGCCAGGTAAAGACCCGATGAACTTTTGTTTTAATGATATTTCCAGGAATCGTATCAACGTTACAGCGGGAGGCACCTTGGGAGGTGAAGGAAGTATTACTTTCAATGTGCATTTGAGGAGGTCATTTTACCACGGTAAGGATGGAGATCACAACCTTGTGGCTTCATGGTGGTCCACTTGTAATCTTAACACATAAGCTATTAACGATGAAATCGACAAAGATCTCAAGATGTTTTAAAACAAATCACTAATGCAGGATCAAAATTGACTCTTGACAGATGTGTTTTAGTTGTAGTGCTTATTTCTCCACTACAGTATATCTGCAGATCAAGCTATATTCCAACGCCAGCGCGAATTCCACCGTGGTCAGTATTAAAAATGAAAAACGGCAACCGCCGATATTTTGAATGAGCGCTATTCTTAGCGTTGTATTCCTCAAGTGACCGTAAAGGTCAATCTTAAAATGCTAAAATCACCCGGATGAACCCAAAATTAAGCAGCATTGAAACTCTTGTACAGGTTAGTGATTTTAGTAAATATATAGGACGCCACCTAGTATCGCTGTCAATGTGTTTGTTCGGAACAAAGGTCTGCAATCTATTCGATTATCTCCACATAAACAAGACAGCCTTTGAATTATTATTTTTACGCGACTCAGAATCGCGGCACGATTTTGTCCCAAATAAAAATTTACCCCGGATGGTATTTCACCATAGCAAACATGAGTGTAATAGATTTCTACGCAGACTATGCATGCACGTATTTAGCAGCCAACCACTGTTCACTGACCTTAACTTTTCTTACGGTGGATTCAGTATAAATCCGCAAGGTACGATTATGCCAGAACCTGTTAAAAATATTATATTCGATGCAACCAAAACTGAAAGTACAGTATATCATCCGTGCAAATTTTTAATGCTTAAACGTTTCTGGGGAGGATTTCAACAACTAAAGAAATACATCATAACTTGCTGAACAAGTCGCATGCGGAATTTGTTACACTGTCGGATGTGACGGGCAAACAGAGCCACCGATGTTACATCGTGGCAAGGATTCAGTTGATATGTTTCTCACATCACTTGAGATTACAAAAAACTGACAGAATAGGTATTCACCAGCTGATAAGATTATGACAAATGATGACATCTGTAAGTTTATGCCACCACTTATTGCTGAATCTGTGATGGTCCTTTTGATGGAACTGAAGATTCCAAAGTTCATGATTACTGTCACACAGCGCATGCAAATCTACAGTTACTAATTAAACCAAGTCAAACAAAAGTCCTTTAATGTTTCATAGCCAACGTGGATATCATGTTCACTGAATAATGCAATCAATAGCAGTAGCGTCAAAGGCGCCAATGTCATTCCAAACAAGATTGGAAAAAATACGTGACATTTAGACTCGGACAACTACAGTTGATCGATTTGTATTAGTTTATAAATTCATCACTAGAGCAGTTAGTTAACAATCTTGCGGCAGAAGGTCCAAAATCACTAGCCGATATAATACCACTACACACTTGTTATCTAAAAAACAATGGTATCCCTTCGAATATACGAGTGGATGGAACATGTTTGCTGAAACTGTTATGCATATTTGATTTAATTTATATCTGATTTAATTTAATTGTTTATTTGTTAGTTTAATTTTTTTATTCCATTACATGCTATTGTAATGCAACTTTATTTACTGGACTTGATATTGTACGTTTCTGACTGGTTTTGACGTAAACAACTAAAAATAGAAACTTTGTATCTAATGCTGACATAGTTCCTGGCCTTAATTCCAATAGTTTGTAGTAAACAACTTTATTTTGTTTAAAAATCTTTCTCAGAGTAAGAGTCATAAAGTGAAATTGAGGCCATACTTGGTGTACGTGATAAATAACATGTATCAATTAGGTTTTTCCAGAGGATTGATCCACATCCGGGCATCTGTTTTGCGTCGTAGCTAGATTTATTATTGATGTTTTAAGAAAGAGTAGTCATTACTTGCTTTAACACTTGAGAAGTGTTTTATGTTATGACCAGTATTTTGGGCTAATCATTTGTTGTCTTCAAATTATTTGAATTCCAAGAGATTATTTTTATCTGGATATACTTGTGCTCTAAATTAATTCTTGGGCAAGGACACAATTCAAACACTGGAATATGTTTTCTTTGATTCAACAAAGAACTGTTGACACATCAGCACGACGCTGACCACATCATACGTCATCGCCTTCCATTTTGGATTTCGTCGGGATTCGAACTCAGTTTCATTAGGACTTTTTATTACTAAGACTTCTATTTTCTAATTCTTTGATTATTCTTGGATTATTTTTGGATTTGATTCGTAAAACCGTAAGTTCTTTTTCTCATATTTACCTTGTTTTTCTAGGGAAATAAACTATTTGTTAAATTTTACAAAGCTTGATGTCTTCACTCTTTTCTTGTTACTGTTTGAAAGAGCCTAAACATGTAACAAAAATTCATTTGCCACCCATCAAGGCAATTTATTCATCAATATCACGTGAAGGTATTTCCACAATGAAATATGAATGTGCAAAGTTTAGTCCGCATTTGAATACAAATACATGAGTGACTCTCCCGATCTATATTTGTGCGTCGATATGCTATTACTGGAGGACGTGTTTGAAGCATTTGCAATACTTCTATGTGCATGTATATGTTCGGCCCTGCAGTATATTTCCCGTCAGCGCGAATGGCCTGGCATGTGTTGTTGCTAAAAGCGAAAGGTTCGAATTGCTCTCTGATATTGACATGCATCTATTTGTTGAGCGCTCACTTCGTTGTGGAATTTCAAAGGGAAGCCAGTGATACAGGAACCTCATAATAACCAAAACAGGGTGATATGGAGAATCAGCTGTTGCAAATGCAGCTAATCCCCCCCCTCTCCACGCAGCTGATGGATCCAAGGGAAAGGACAAGCCGATACGTCATGGCACCAGCTGCGTCGCAGGAGTTGCCGAGATGACACTGAAAGCAATGCCAAGTCGCCTTAGGGACTCCGTCTCCAGATTTTCTGTTGGGGTTTACTCCTTTAGCCTTTCCCAGGAGTGGGTATAGTCGCAAGGCAGCGAAGGTTTGAAATCGGAGTTTACCTTCTCCTAGATCGGCGACCACCCAAGGTTAACGAGCCCCATCTGCCCGAAGCATCTGGTTTTGAGGTGCCAGAAGCTCGCCTGTCATCCCTTCTCCAGTCAGTTTAAACAGGTTCCGCCACTCGTGAAGGCCTGGAGCTGCATTTGGTTGTCAGAGGCTCTATCAGACGCAAGCCATTGGGAGATTTCCAAGGGAAGTGGGTGCTTATGTCCCACATCCGCCCCCGGCGATGACAACCCTTGACATCCGCAGTGGAGTTAAACAGGGCTGTGTCCTTGCCCCCACGCTCTTCGGCATCTTCTTCGCAGTCCTGCTCAAGCACGCCTTTGAGACGTCCACAGAAGGGATTTACCTGCACACACGATCAGACGGCAGACTGTTCAACCTGGCACGACTGAAGGCAAAGAGCAAAGTGCGTGAAGTAACCATCAGGGACATGCTCTTCGCAGACGATGCTGCTCTAGCCACCCACACAGAAGCTGAGCTTCAGCGCCTGATGGCCCGCTTTGCTAAAGCATGCGATGAGTTTGGGTTAACCATAAGCCTAAAGAAAACAAACGTGATGGTTCAGGACGCGGACCCCCTAAGCATCATCATCAACAACTACGAACTTGAGGTGGTGAGTCAGTTCATGTACCTCGGCTCTACCATCACCAACAACCTCTCGCTCGATGCTGAGCTCAACAAGCGGATCGGAAAGGCATCAACAACTCTCTCCAGGTTGTCGCAGAGAGTGTGGAACAACAGCGTGCTGACCATGAACACTAAGATCACCGTGTACCGTGCATGCGTGCTAAGCACTCTCATGTACGCCAGTGAAACCAGGACTCTGTACGCCTCACAAGATAAAAGACTGAGCGCCTTTCACATGCGATGCCTCCGACGCATAGTCGGGATCACCTGGAGCGATCGAGTAACAAACAACGAGGTGCTCGAGCGTGCCAAGATTCCCAGCATGATCACACTCCTCCGCCAACGCCGCATCAGATGGCTGGGTCATGTACGTCGGATGGACGACGGACGGATCTCCAAAGACATTCTTTATTCGGAACTTGCCTCTGGCAAAAGGTCGATCGGACGGCCACATCTCCGCTTCAAGGATGTCTGTAAGCACGACATGAAAGCCCTTGATATCGATGTCAACACCTGGGAAGAGCTCGCTCTAGACAGATCAAGTGGCGACATGCTCTGATCACTGGTAAGAAAGCCGGAGAGGTCAAGCAACACTTGCTGGCTGATGAAAGACGATCGCAGAGGAAGAAGAAGCAGCTCCAACCAACACCTGACGCAACCTTCAAGTGCAGCCAGTGCAGCAGGGACTGCCACTCCCTCATTGGACTACTTAGCCACAGCAGACGCTGCACAGCCACCAACCGGGACATCTCTCATGGGCGCAATTCCATCATGTCTCGAGACTAACGGATGCCAATAGGAAATGGATATAACCCTTTTGCTCCAAAAATTTACACAATGTATCTTGATGAAAATAATCTTAATGAATTGGCAATGATGCAGATGTTGCCTATTCGTGGCTTTCAATGGATTGATCACACATACACGAGTATAACAGCAATAGCGACCACGGATATTTCTTTGAAATTGATCTAGAATAACCTGAAGAATTTCACCACCACACATAATGATTATCTGTTAGATACTAAAGCAGTGCACATTGTATGTGTTCAATCGTAGACGAATCAGGACGTACATTTACTGACTGCACCAAGCTTGTCCCAAATATCATGACAAAAAGGTTATCTAGTACACGTATGAAATTTGCAGTTGCATTTCCGATTGGGAATGCGCGTGACTAGATGTTCAGCGGTTGACTGGATTCACTAGCGTGATTGGATGGCACCGTATAAACAAATGAATACGGATTTGAGCACAAAGGCCACAAATGATTTTGAAAAATAGTTCTTTTGAATCTTGAATAATAATTTCGCACTGTGCAAGACGACGATGAATTTATGATTTCGAGCTGACCTTGTCCGTTATAGTGGACAAGATAAGAATCGAAGGCTTGTTGCTGATCGGGCATTTAAATCCCGAAAGATCTTTGATGGTGGATTTGTTACTTAAATATGGTAAAACATAAAATCTCAAGATTACAAACCTATATTAGCGTGACAGTGCAAGACTTGTCGAAGCTACTTAGATACATGTTTATTGCAACAAGATCAAACCGTTTTACAAAGATCGTATCAGGATGCTTTATACTACTAAAGTTGTTTATTGAGATTATGTGAAAGAAAGATCGCATGGATATAAACCCATGCACAAAAGTGAGTTTGTCACCGCTTGACACCAAGTGATGTATATTTCTTGATAGAATTACCACTACGCGTTTGGACGTCTTGCGCTAGAACATTAAATTAGAACCTGATGTTAGTTCCGTATTCGCTGGAATAACTTGCAAGTTCTCTCACGCAAATGCTCTACTTGGCGGACGAGCTCCACCAGGCTTTACCTCCCTTGGTTGGACCATATATGCCAGATGGCAGAGTTGTTGATTGCCTTGGAAAATACATTCGATCTGAAACTGTAAACACATTGATGTACCATATTAGGTCAGTGGCGCGAAGTTGCCCGCCTTCTAACTCTCCTGGTGTATATAAACACATAATAAAATTATTTCTAATTGGTTTTGACGGTGTTGGTTGTTAAATGATTGCATAGGTAACGGTGAAAGTCATTTGTCGAATCGCATCAGCAGGTCTTAATCCAATCGCGTGTGACATCAGTTTTAGTACGTAAATTATTAATGGAGATCGTGGTACCCATTCATGAAATCGGCTATGACATCGAATTAGCAATTCCTGCTCACACTGATGTCCGAATAATCTTTCCGCAAGTGTGCGATTAAATCGTTCCACAATAGCTTGATCACAATGTACATGAACATGTCGCACATGATGTTTTGCCAACAACGTAACAACATATTCTAGAAATGCTATACTTGGATCAACGTGCAATAGCCGTGGCTTTTTAACAATCCGTGCGCATCAATACGTTCAAGTACACCAGCGACACTTGCTGAATCTTGACATGTTAATGGCCCAGCCTTTTTTTATCCGCTGGCAAGATATACAGTGGTCAAAGCGTACTTATATATATATGGAAACGAAATTGGTGTTGACGATAATATCGATTACGTACACGATCATGCGTAAGAAATAAAAAGGTCAGCCTTGTGAACGTTGTTAGGTGTTTGGACATCACGTGCAATCTTTCTTGGCACTGGTAGGTAAATTTGCCACAACGCTTGTTTGACCAACCATGTTCGAGCAGCCCCATGGGTGACCTTTGCCAATTTTGCTATTTTTTAGAAGCAGCTTCATCTTTCCAATAACTGCAAGGATGTTGTAGATTTTTGGGTCAAGTCCGTCAGAAACCATGTTTGTTTGTACCAATATATTTTTCCTCCACTGAGTGGACTTTGTCCACCAGCTAAAATAATCTTGGTCTTCAAACCTTCTGTGATGATCCAACTAAAGATTCCTCCCCAAGTGTAGGATTGATCTCATTCAAGCCATGGATAATATCTACATGAAAACATTGACGTACACGGATATCGTTTCATGTTTTATAACAAGGAAACCCCGATAACATGCAGCATCAACACAATGTGCTTCACCAGGCTTTAATTGGTTATTATTGTCGAGCCGCGTTCCAGCCCAGCCGTAATTTTTATCCATAAATATGTTCTTCAACAGGATATTTACTCTAATGCAGCATTTGATTGCCTCTCTCTTATTATGTGTTTGAACACGCGTTGGATTTACAGCATTTGTTTTCATGAGATTTCGAACGCAACATGAAGACATGATAGTGTCATATACAATAATTGTGTTGACTTTTCGAACGCAACATGAAGACATGATAGTGTCATATACAATAATTGTGTTGACTTTTCGAACGCGACATGAAGACATGACAGTGTCATATACAACAATTGTGTTGACTTTTCGAACGCGACATGAAGACATGATAGTGTCATATACAATAATTGTGTTGACTTTTCGAACGCGACATGAAGACATGACAGTGTCATATACAATAATTGTGTTGACTTTTCGAACGCAACATGAAGACATGATAGTGTCATATACAATAATTGTGTTGACTTTTCGAACGCAACATGAAGACATGATAGTGTCATATACAATAATTGTGTTGACTTTTCGAACGCGACATGAAGACATGACAGTGTTATATACAATAATTGTGTTGACTTTTCGAACGCAACATGAAGACATGACAGTGTTATATACAATAATTGTGTTGACTTTTCGAACGCAACATGAAGACATGACAGTGTTATATACAATAATTGTGTTGACTTTTCGAACGCAACATGAAGACATGATAGTGTCATATACAATAATTGTGTTGACTTTTCGAACGCAACATGAAGACATGACAGTGTTATATACAATATTTGTGCTGACTTTTAACATGGCATCATGAACTTCTCTGATGATATCACTGTCCTTGACCTTTCAGGACATTCTATGCCTAAACCACTCAAGCATAGTTCCGATGGAACTGGAAGTTCCGCGTTTTCAAACTCAGTTCGCTCATTGCTCATTGGTCGACATGGAATAAATGTTTAACATGGACTCTGTTACACGTGATTGTAAAGTTAGTTGATGATCAATTGTGTTCTGATGTTTCAAAGATTTTATTGTAGCGCTTCAGCCGTCACCAAGGTTGATTTCTTTTCCACAATCGACGAAGCTACTTCCGTTGATGAACTTGATGAAAGTAAAATAAAATCGTGTAGGACGATATAATCCTAGAGCATCAAGTCAATCTCGCGATTATAGTTTCACGAAGTCAACACAAACACGTCGAAGTGATCTATTGAACACAACGATTCGCACACGTGCCTAAAGTGATCCATGACAACTGCAGGAGCTTAAAATTTCGTTGCATTGACGAGTATGGCCGTGCAAACACTCATTGAATTTGATGTGCAGCTGACCACTCGAAGGTGAATTCCGTGATATGTTTGCTGAGGTCACCCAATAGCCTTATTGTTTTCTTACAATTGTATCCCGACAAAAGTATCGAGTTGGTTTGTATGAAACAATTTAACAATCATGGTCCAGATATAAAATGTCAATTTCAATATGTGGTGTCAAAGAAGAGTATGGAAAGTGACAACGTAAATCTGCTCGTGAACACCAGGAACTCATTCGTAATGTTTTAGCCGGTCGTAAAAGAGTTAAAGATAGGTCACAATCAAGACAGACTGCGCGACAAAATCTCTGATCTTTAAAGATTTTTTCTGCTGATTAAACCGGAAAGGAAATTGCGGAACGTACTGAGGATATTTTAAAGACCACAAGAGCAACTGTGAAACATTTGATAGTGTTAACAAGAACTAGAGAAGAACCGGATTCAATTCGTAAGACAGTTAAACGCTCCATGACTACAAAACAAGCCACGAGGGCAGCTACACATACTATTGGACGCTTGGTGTGATCGCAAAAGGCACCTGTGTACCTGATAAGGATATTATAGATTATTTTACAGCACATCAAAGTACCAGTCGCAGATGGAAACACTAATTCAATACTTTAAGGAAAGAAGCTCACTAGGCAATCTTCAAAACTCCTTTGCATTTCGCTCTTTACATACCTGACAACTGGAAAGATTACTTGTTAAAAATACCATCAAAAACAAATAAGAAATACAAAGACATGGAATGGCCTAAAATGCATTCTTTGAGTTTATTGAAACATGAACTTGCATCTAGGAACCGTGCAATCATTTTATAAAACTATTTTAATCAGTTAAGAGCAGAACAACTGAAGAAGGTGAGAATTTATGTGTGGAATATATGAAACTGTACATACATCAACTAGTAATACCCACGCAGATTTATCAGCAACAAGAATAAAAACAACAGCAAACACAAGAGAAAGAGTTAGCTATGCCTTCTGCAGCAAAAAACCTACACGGAAACACAACGTAAAGCCGAAGAATCTGACGAGGCGTTTGAAGAACGACCAAATAAAAGGAAAAGGTTTTGGTGGACTATATGACCCTATCGACCTTGCAGATCGACTGAAAACACTCATGGACTGATAATAATACATCAGAACATATTAATGACGCCACGTCGATTTGTCTGCGTGCTGATGCACGAACATCTAAAGACACCATCGATGTTTATTACGACACCGATGATGAATTCCGAATCACCTCATGATGTACGCAAAACCTATGCTGCGATGCAATGTGTCATTCTAAACATAGGCCCGAACGTCACTTCGATCTTCACAATCTCATCAACAGAACCAGAATTTATTTTCTGTGATTTTTTATGAACCATTTACTGCTGATGAATTACGCGCATTTTAGATCGCACTGATATGATTTCAAGTTTATTATAGTTTATAGTTTGATCACCGTCCTTGTGTTGTCTTCGTGTAAATAACTAGCTTGTGTTTTTTGTTGCAAATAGTCGTATTTATAAGCAAAATAAGCCAGTACTTATCTCAGTGATCATCGGAGATACATAAAAGAAAGATGTCCTAAAATTGGTGAATATCATAATTGCATTACGGGTTATGGGGTTTCAACTAAATTATGTTGGTTGGTTACTAATTTTAAACATTTTTAACGGTCTTTTTTAATACGTCATTCGTCCTGTTAAGTTGTGGAAGTGACACGCTAGACACGCTAATGACAATGTAGCAGTCTACCCAGGCTTGTATGAGGTAGATGTCAAATCCGTAACCCGTCTGACGCATTATCAGTTTAGCTACATGGGCTCTACTTGACACGTTAAGTGTATCCTAAATTAAGTGCTCTGTCGGTTTCGAAAATATAAAGAATGAGTCTGCATATAGACCTATGGCGTCAACACTTGATGGAGTAGTGGCCATCTCTTAGCAGTTTAAAAAAAAACAGTACCTTCCTACAGGTCATGAAACAAAATGACCATGTGTCTTCATCAGTCAACTGTGTCACACTCTGTCAATCATAAGTTGCATGCACAATAAAACACATATAGTCTTCTTTTTGTAGAAATATTTGCCAGTTTTTGTGTTGTTGTTTTATTTTAATTTTATTTTATTTCATTTTATTGATTTATTTATGTATTTATTTGTTATTTATGTATTATTTAGTGACACGCAGGTCATTATGACTAACCATTTTACAGGTGAAATAAGTGCACGTTTCGACCCATACCTGTGCCTTAGTTTTATCACGAAGTTTGTGGTAAGTGTACGTTTCGATTCATACCCTTGCTTTAGTTTCATCACATGGAAACCAAATATTATTAAGTATCGACATCCGGTTGCCCCTGTATGCATTTAAAACTGTAACCTGCATATTTAAGTAAGTCTAAATTCTTTCTCGCCTTTCGTCGACAGACATTGGCTGTGTAACAATATGCGCATGCCCGAGAAAGGGGGTGGGCAGTGAATATATAGCATTTTCATTATAGAAGAAAGTTATGTTATGTTCCATTAAATCTTTGTGTAAAGTGGAGATACCCTAATATTTATCTAGATCTCTTCACTGCAGATGCCAGAGTAAATGCGACGCTCCCAATTAAACTGCATTAGAGCCAATTTGGACCTCATCATTTGGACCTCATCATTTGCTGTTATAAATTCTTACATGACTATGCATGTTGTGCAAATATGTGGGAAAAAAATAAACTGTCCCAGAGATCAGTTTTTATATATATGTACGCAGAAAATATTCTGATATCAGAAGGTCTGTGATTTATTCAGAGGTGAGAGTCCGAGTTGCAGAAAAACATGCGAAATGTTTGCATTTTTGGAATGGTGGGGATCAGTTTTTAAATGTTCATCTAATATTCGCTCTGATTCCCACGTTTAATGACGGACGGAAATCACGTTAAAATTATGATGTGTGGCCAAACAACTTAAAAACATGATGTGATTAGTGTTTTGTGTAAGGCAATACCTCGCAAAATACTGACCAAATTTCCATCTTGATTTCAAACGACATGTCTAATATCATTCCTATCAGACGAACAGTGGTGGGATGATTATCTGCCGATTTAAGGTGCGACCCTAATATCCTACATAACTAATAATAATAATAATAATAATAATAATAATAATGATAATGATGATAATAATAATAACATAATTAGCCAGCAGCTAGTTTACACTATGGCCCTGCAGTTAAAACACATACACGTGTACCTAATAGAAATGTACAAGTTTAACATCTACTTCATACAAGAATCTAAAGAAACAAGAAGTTAATAAAATTATATAAGAATAATATAATGTAACCATAGAGACATATCACACCTATCACATACAAATGGTACGCAGTGATAAAATCAGTTGATCATTATAATATTTGTAGAAGTATACTCTCTCTCTCTCTCTCTCTCTCTCTCTCTCTCTCTCTCTATATATATATATATATATATATATATATATATATATATATATATATATATATATATATCTGTGTATGTGTGTGTGTGTGTGTGTGTGTGTGATGGTAAACAAACACGTATCACTATGTAAAGAATAAAAACAGCCCAGAAACACATATCCGCCTTTTAAAATATCTGATGATAAAACTTCCTATATTAACGCAAATACCTATAAATGGGATGGTAAAGAGGAGTTTTGACTACCCGGCCATTCTTCCCCTGTTAAAGTTATTGATGAAGTGCAGATAAGAATATTTTAATAATGAGAATATAGTTTCCATTGGTACCTTATTTCGTACATCAGTCAATTACGAAATGAGTGTACCGCTAACTGTTGAACAATTTAACATGCATGGTCACTTTCCTGCACATCCAAAGAAAGTCTGCAAGATATAATTTTCACACATGTTAACTAAATACTCCAATTTATAAACAAAGGAACAAACCAAAGAAACAAAACAAAAAGAGAAACCCATGTGAGATCAACCCATACAGGGCAGTGTATAACACATGTATGATTGTCTCTGGTCAGATATAATTTTCACACATGTTACGTAAATACTCCAATTTATAAACAAAGGAACAAAACAAAGAAACAAAACAGAAAGAGAAACCCATGTGAGATCAACCCATACAGGGCAGTGTATAGAACATGTATGATTGTCTCTGGCCAGGACAATGACTCCGATCGCTGTTTGATGTAGAATAATTATTACTAGTGTCCTTCTCGTGGCACGAACGCAGGGACTGATAATTTGTCATCTTGGGTTCTAAAAATACTTTTTTGAGCTGAACAAGTAAGTATATTAGCACGATGCTTGACCTTTGTGCAAACAACATGACTCTGGAGACCATGGTTACTGAAATTAACCGTGCCTACCTCTCATCCAAGTGCGAGCAATACAAAGAACCAGATCTGCCGACGACGCATTAATCAAGGTCAGGACCTGGGCGATAGTCTTTAAAAAACGTGTAGAAAGCTGTGGACGAATCGATTTGTATTTGGCACGCACGTAGTCCACCAGGTAATCACAGCAGTTGCACAATGCTTGCGCGGACTGCTAACATTTTCTGACCTCTTTCACTAAGTTTTTCACAAGTTTTTCTCAAGTTGAGATATTGCTTATCTTCCTTATGAAACATGTGACAGTATTACTGGTGTAGATGGAGAAGAAGTCAAAGAAATGACAAAGCGCGTTAGTTTTACGTTTGTAAACTTTGGAATCTTTATAGTCTTGAGAATGAGTTGATAAATTCTTCAAATCTGACGACATCTTGATAATTTTATCAGAGATATGACAAGGTCATCTGGGGTCAAATGCATGCTATGATGACTGATTTTTAATCTTTGATATCACCTAATATTTCAGTGACAAATTTATTGCTGTTAACCTTGTAACAAGACAATAGATATTAAAAAATTTAAATTTTGTGAAGAAAATGTGAGGTGCCATGTGAAATTCGGACCTGATACCGTTGTCAGCTAATGCCTTTAAGTCTACAATGATAGACAGGAAATAAGAAAATTTCTAATGGGTTGCTTGTGGGGATATTAGAAGCTGACAATAATGATAGTTTGAGTCACAGTTCTCATTCCAGGGTTTCTAATATAAGGAAAAGTGAATTACGGTTAATGTCATTTTGTTAAAGTCTTCCGGTTTAAAGCTGACGTTAGTGTTGTTGTTGTTGTTGTTGTAGGGTTTAACACCATTTTTCAGCATATACATGGCAGCCAATATTAATGGTGGAGGAAGAACCCGGGAAAATCCCGGAAAGAACCTCCGACCCACGAGAAGCTACTGGCAAGCTTTCTCACATATCCACATTAGCCGAATCCGAGACTCGAACCCACGCAGACAGAGGTGGGATGGCAGTGACCCGTAACGAAGAGCGCTTGAGACCACTCGGCCACTCGGGGCCCCCTGACGTCAGTGACCTTCCGGTTTACGCAAAGAAAACCAACGCTTTTCACTCACTTTTGCCATAGGACTGCAATTATGTAAATAATAAAATCTTCAAAAATGGTGTGATTACCCTGTCTACTCACGTATCAATCTATTAGTCTACAGACCACATAAATTCGACCATATATTCACATTTTGTATCAATGTAGCCTATAGACCACAACAATTAGACCATATATTCACATTTTCGTCAATGTAGCCTACAGACCACAACAATTCGACTATATATTCACATTGTCATCAACGTAGCCAATAAAACACAACAATTAGACCATATATTCACATTTTCGTCAATGTAGCCTACAGACCACAACAATTAGACCATATATTCACATTTTCGTCAATGTAGCCTACAGACCACAACAATTCGACTATATATTCACATTGTCATCAATGTAGCCTATAAAACACAACAATTCGACTATATATTCACATTGTCATCAATGTAGCCTATAAAACATAACAATTCGACTTTGTATTCACATTCTCATCAGTGTAGCCTATAAAACACAACAATTCGACTATATATTCACATTGTCATCAATGTAGCCTATAAACCACAACAATTCGACTTTGTATTCACATTGTCATCAATGTAGCCTATAAAACAATAATTCGACTATATATTCACATTGTCATCAATGTAGCCTATAAAACACAACAATTCGACTTTGTATTCACATCGTCATCAATGTAGCCTATAAAACACAACAATTCGACTTTGTATTCACATTGTCATCAATGTAGCCTATAAAACACAACAATTCGACTATATATTCACATTGTCATCAATGTAGCCTATAAAACACAACAATTTGACTATATATTCACATTCTCATCAATTTAGCCTATAAAACACAACAATTCGACTGGCACGGAATTGTGTATGATTTATGTCAATATGTATATGCGATCAAAATGTACTCGGGTTTCGTTGCCGCGTACAGCGTCACCCGAGGGTGGTTTATTTTTGTCGGTTCTAGTTATTTCGAAATACTGAGCGCAAATCAATCCACGCTGCATGTGCAAATTGCCTGCAGTGAAAACCTAAGTACCTAGCTGCTCATATCTGTCACAGCTACTATACATAGAGAGAAAATACTCTATAAACAAATTACACTACGACGAGTCTTGTCAGAAGGCTTACCTCTTTACGGGAGCAAATCTTCAGCTGTAGAGGTATTGAAATTTAAGATTGTATTCTTTATCACTATTCGTTTTATATAACAGAATTGTTTCATATATTAGATGTGTTAGAATTTATTCTAAATTCTACAGAGAGTCAATACCTAGGTTATAAAACGCCATGATATTAGAAATAATATAGTCTGGTTCGAGTTAGCTTTTTGTTGTAACTGAACAGACGAATTGAATTTAATTATACGCTGCATGCATTGAACGATTAATGTAATGGGTAACGAATTCATGTGCGCGCATGCGCAACATATATGAATGCAGTAAGTACTTAATCGTGTCATATGTACTACGCGGTTTAGTTGTTACTTTTAGCTGCCTTATATACGATTTGGTGATGTGGAGTCACAGAACTCTTGTGTGGTTTCTTGTGACGTGTACGCTGTGTCTGGTGACGTTGGTTCGGAAGAGTGTACTTGTGTTCTCAATGCGAGGGACCAAAACTTCGCGACCATCGGGTCTGTGTTGAATGTGAGGGCTCTCGATGGATCCTTCAACAGACAGGGAGGAGTGGACCATGCTTGGGGGCTCTTTGACCATATATGTGTGTATATATATATATATATATATATATATATATTACGTGTTCCATGTTGTTATTTCCACTATTGCTATCTGAGCAAAATTACATGCATTCCCATTTCAATATCGTTACATGAACGATAGATTCATAGATTGATAGATTCATAAATTAATGCATTCTCCAATATCGCTTGATGAATTGATAAATTGATGAGTTGATAGATTGATGAATAAATGAGATTATATTGATAAGTACATAAATCACATGCTTGGTCACCCTTGGCATTTAATAAGACCTTGTTTATATTGGGGTGTTGATCATATAATTTTATTTGTTGATCGGTGATAGGACGTTATTCACGTTTGTTTAAAATTCCATTCGTTAAATTCATCTTGAGTTTTCTCGTTGAGTTACTTGTTGAGAGTTCCATGTTAGGAACTTTATAATTTTCCTTATCGTTTTGTTTATAATGGTGTCAGATTTGTTCATATTCAATTTGCGTTTATAAATAAACATCTTATTTACGCAGTTGCGTTCGGTGTCTTCACTAATTCAGTCCCAACCCGGCTTTATCTTGTAACACTGACCATATACTCAGACGTTGTTGAAAGCCACACAAATTAGACAATATACTTACATTTTGATCAACCGGTCTATAAATGTCACACATTTTACCATATATTCACATCTGAGTTAGTTGGTCTATAAACCACACAAATTCGACCAACCTTTCGTTTCTTAGATTCAGCTGTGAACTTCAAAACAAATGTACTGGTGAAAACACATTTCAACACTGTTAAAATATTCTTTACTGAACAAAATGAATAAACACTCATAATAACAAACTATTCGGATATCTTCCTGCTCTGACTGCGAAGGAAAGTTTCCTTGTCAGAGTGAGGGAGGGAGCGATATGTGATCTGGCCTACCTGTTATGGTGCTTTGGTTATAGTTAAAAAGGAGAAGATCGACCACGGTGTTATGGCCCGGATAGAGTAATTAGTAACATAAATTACGAAACTAATGGATGGAATAACAAAGATCTGAGCAAAGATGTAGAATAAAATGTGCCCACGTGTATAATAATATAGCAATTTAATCAGTTGCATAAACAAAATGAGATTGAACATGACATTTGAATGATACCCTTTCTCTTAGAAATAGAATTTTAAAAAATTTGCGCAATGCAATTAGCCGTTCTGTTATGCCGATAAAACAAATTTCATCATAGACCCTAGTGAATGATCGAACTCAAATTGCAGGCATATTAGCGTAACATGGTTGCTTCCTGCCCTTTCCAATTCACTGTCAGTGACAGGTCATCATTGCTTTATTTCTTCTCTCTCTCTCTCTCTCTCTCTCTCTCTCGCAGCCTCGTCGGGTCTTCAACTGTAAACTGTAACTTGAAGACTGTGGTATGCACTTCTTCCCAGTGTGTAGCGTATGCATGGAACTGTTCTTATGCTGTCCCGAGACTCGCTCCGTTTTCTGTGAAGCAGAATCTTTCTTTCCGTGTCCCTCAACTTTCCCGACACTCGTCCCTTGGACAATTTTAACAAGATAAGTACTTTTTACTGATCTCAGAGCCAGCTTCCACATCCACATGGAAAACAACTAGAACTGCCTAATTTCGCAAGGGAAACTACTTAAAACATTGAATATGGCCTTTGAAACACACCCATCGTTTGGCTTAGCCAATAGGGGTTAACTTTTTCTAACCGCTAAAGTTTTAACACTCTCATTGAAGTCAGAATGATTCTCTCTAATCTGGCTGTATTAATAAATATTGTTTTTATGACACCTCTTTCAAATGGCCCAAGATTTTCCAAACTCTGTAGCAGGCTTGTCTATTTCCTCTATTTGACCCAACGTTAACATATCTGTCAGACCGTTATTCTAGCGGGTCCTATTTGATTTCCAATCGTGCTTCCAAAGAGGTAAAACATCGCAAGTTACCAATTTATTGCGAGCCATGCCCATACGTCAGTTTTAATGGTTACGTGTCACACTGATCACGATAGAATGTACTGCAAAACAAAATCTACAAGAGTTTGTACCGTTATAGTCAGTAATTTATATGCATAAATTTGCTGCCATTCTCTCTCTCTCTCTCTCTCTCTCTCTCTCTCTCTCTCTCTCTCTCTCTCTCTCTGTCTCTCTCTCTCTCTCTCTCTTAAAGGACATTTTGAATACATTATTGGTATTATGATGCTTATGAAATGGGAACCAAGTTCCTTTCTCAAGGACACACCGACGTAAACGACTTGGTTTGGTCTGGGTGGGTATAGAACCCACGACCCATGGGTTACCCGATCCGACGCTCCAACTTAGTTACTGCTGATCACCTCTCTCAGATGATCATTTGGGTTCATGTCAGGACCATTGCGAACATCATTGAAACCTTGATAGTTTTTTTTAATGATCATGACATAGGTATGTGTTTCACGACGATGAACGAGCAATGCTTACTTATTCTACAGTCCTAGTATGATAGCAGTCAAACCAAAGTTTTAAAACATGTGTCCTTACTTAATATATTTGATCAAAAACACATCCCTGTTGTGAAGAGTTTCTGCGCGTTGTCTCTCGCATTGCAGGAGAGACAGAAACCGCATATGTTGTGATGAGTGTCCGTGCCTTGGAGGAGGAGCGAAAAATCACACTGAAACGTGTTCTAATTGCATACAATGTCATGTTAAAGTTTTTATAGATGTACAGATAAAGCAGAGACAGGGACACGAGGTAGGGCTATGCGCTAGTTTTTGTGCCTTCTGTAATTAAAAGATAGCATTAATGTTTAAGCAAAAAGAGCGTGCATTATGAGATGGACAATCTGACAAAAGGAGGACAGTACTTCAGTAAGCACATGACTTGGTATAGGCTCTCTTGATAACTGCTAACTCATGTTCATCTAAAGAGTGTGAACTCTTTCAGAATCTATATTGCATGAGAAAGTTAGATAAAAGTTGACAATATGGCTGAAATGAAAATATACTACCTACAATAAATAAAAACAAAATAAATAAATACTTGAATGTTTTGGGAGATTTTCATTAGAAAAGAACAAAAATGCTCTCTCAGCAGGATATTATAGATGATGTGGACATTGAGAGAAAGTCTCAAAATAGTTTTGATGTTGCTCAAGACATGTTAGATAATGAAAATGAGGACAACACCAATTCAAGGCCGGATTTAAACTTATCAGAGATGGATGATATGGGGAAACCGAAGGGAAATCTGAGAAACATTGAAAATGTCACTGATGCTGATACCAAAGATGATACCAATGTTGATGCTCTATTTGTCTCACAGACATCGCAAGCAGAACAAGATTCAGATGTAGACGAAATTAATGAAGGCATATACATGCAAATCAAAACCAAATTTGGAACTCTTAATAGAAGTGCCTTCAAAAAAAGATTGAAATCAACACTTGATGTCAAAGGTCTCAGGGATTCTAGGCAAGCTCTCTTTGATCTAGCAAAAAGGAAGAGATATGATTGTCCTGATGGTCGATTAGTAGAACGTTTACCTCGAACAAATAGTGCTCCTGTGGAGGATAAGTTATCGGAAGATATTTATATTATATTCCATTTCATTGAAGGAGAAAATAATTACAGTGACATGAAAGCATGTATATCTAAATGGGCATTGAAACATAATTCTGAAACAAGATCTTCCCAGCGTATAAACTCAATTCGCAGTGATTGTATGTCACAGAGTCCGAAAGCTCCGGTCAATGATAGCGCCTTACAAAGAACTGATGAAGATGCTGATAGAATGAGCACAATATTTGCGCAGATAGCGATAATGAATGATAAGTTTGAAGAAAAATTCTCCAGATTGGAAAACCAGTTGGGTGATATTATCACACGGACAGAAAATGAGATCCTAAACTTAAAGTCAGACTTAGTGGAAACTACGAAGAAACTCAAAGAGGCGAACTCTCATATAGAACAACTGAAATTAAAGGAAGAAAAACTAATCAATGATAATAGAGGAATGTATTTCCAGATGTCATCAATGGCAACCCGGGAAAATGAGATTAAAGAATTATCTTCTCATGTACATCAACATCTAGATGTGATCATGAAAAAGATTAACTGTATTGAGGGAAAGTTAGACACAATTTGTACAAGACACAAACTTTTATTCAATCAGTCTAACAAAGGAAGTGATAGAAACGTAGACTTGCAAATGAAAGAAAATCATGGAAATCATGAACTATCAGCATACAAGGAGAGTAGACATGTTATCTCTCCATCTATTGATCAAGAAAATGTAGTACATGGACAAAAAGAAATACATAAAGAGCCTGCTAGAGCTCTTCCAGCAAATTTGCCTAGCAATGGTCCCGCTATGTTTACATTGAAAGATTTCCCGCCACTTTCACGGAATGATCGGACTAACATAACGGAAAATGTGAATCATAATCAGCGCACAGAAATAACATCTCACAATGCAAGTACATCAACCTACAATCAGCAAAAGAAATTAAGATATGAAGATAGAGCTAACATAAATATAAATGAAAACATAAATAAAGATCAAATAGGGCACAACAAATCACCAAATGATCAAAGAATGATTCCGAATGACGAGGAGAGACAAAAAAAGGAAGATACATCGTATAGACATATTGAGACAATTATTACCAGACCCAATCAAAGGAATATAGAACCGGATGTGTTTGAACCAGTTGTAAGAAACAAAATAAGACGCATTCTGCTATCAAATGTCAAATCGAGAAAAAATATAGATGTAGTAAGGACAGCTATTGCAACTCAGTGCAAGGAGGAAGGTGTGACAGTAACATTCGTCCGCCTCATAAAGGAACGACCCCATTGGGATGGATCAAATATATATACATTTCGACTAAATGTACTGGATAAAGATTTTGAACTGATGATGAATAATGAATCATTTTGGAGTTCTGGAATAAAATGTAGGGAATGGATAACAAACAGAAAATGGAGAGAAGGCTACTTACTTGATGAAACGCATGAGAATTACAAAATATATTCCTAATGAGCATAACCATATGACTAGTAATTGCTTCTTAATTATAATTATGATCATTATTTCAACATGGAATGTACGTGGTATAATGTCTAGCACGCAGAAACTAATTGAATTGTTACCAGACACAGATATATTTGTTATCACTGAACATTGGCTTTGTACAAAGAATCTAACGTATTTAGATAAATTACATGATGATTTCAAAGTAGTTGCGCTACCTACTGAAGAGATACAACAATGCTATAGAGGTAGTGGCGGGGTTGCCGTATTTTATAGATCATCACTATGCAAAGCAAGCACCTTACAAAATGAGTTCCCAAATATTATGGCGGTGAAAATCTTAGTGAGAGACTTGGAACCTATAATTTTGATTGCAACCTACTTTCCCTCGACAACTAGAACTGATGATGCATATGACAAATTTTGTGAAAATGTTTTTGATGTGTATGATAGGTATTCTGCTGAAAATATATGCATAATTACGGGCGACATGAATGCAGATCTTGTGTGTAAAAATCCATCAAGAAGAGATCTTGCTCTCAAAACAAGAATAGAACAGAGAAACATAGTTGCTACGCTGGTGATAAAACCACATGAACATTACATCACGTATAGATCAAAAGACATGTCACGAACGTCCACACTTGATTATATATTAATACCTGAAATAATTAGAGGTGCTGTAAAAAGACACATAGTAAATGACAAAATCGATTTCTCAATATCGGATCACCTACCTATTACAGCGGCACTTGCAAAAGATATACTGAAGGAAAATAAAAAGACATGTGTATCTCCAAGAATGAAATGGAACTTGGCAAATCCATTAGAAATGAGCATGTATAAATCTGATGTTAGTGCATTCTTGAATTTCACCTATGAGTGTAAAAAGGTAGAAGATATAGAGAAGTATAATGAATTGATAACTAAGAGTGTAATAACTGCATCAGACCGATATATTCCAAAGTCCGAATTCAAATCGCACTTGAAACCATATTGGAAGAAAAGTGGGCTTGAAAATTTACATCAGAATATGAGAAAAGCGCGCGGAGAATGGATCAAAGCAGGAATAAATAGAAGCACAGAGTGTAGCATCAAAAGAAGATACAAGGACGCGAAAAGAAAGTTTAGAAAGAAACATAGGCAAGAGAAAAAGGTATATAAAGAGTGTATATTTGAAGAGATAGAAAAGAGTGCAGAAATGGGAATAGACGAATTCTATGCAGTCATACGGGAAAATAGAAAAGATAAATCGGACATTGGTAATATTGCATTTCGAGGAGTAGAATCTAATACTTTGGATGAATGTGTCAATCTATGGAAACTATATTTTTCTGAATTAAGTGGTACAACAGATGAGGAACATAATGATTGTGTCAAAATGAAGAATATGTACGAAGAAAGCAAACTAGAGAATGATAACATAAAATGTAATAATATTACAGAGGAAGAAGTGTTGCAGCATATCAAGTCTCTAAAAACAAAAAAATCACCAGGCATTGATTGCATATCGAATGAACACTTAAAGTATGGTGGAAAATATTTAATCAGACATTTAACTACCCTTTTTAATTACATGATCCAGTACGAGTATTTGCCTAATGTATATAGATGTGGGATGATTATACCGATATACAAACAAAATGGTAAAGATAAAAAGGATCCAGTGAATTATCGTGGTATAACATTGACATCTTGTCTGGGAAAATTGTTTGAAAAAATATTGATGACTAGAATTCAAAAGTATTTAGACGAAATAAGCTTTCCACATCCTTATCAATTTGGATTTCGTAAGGAGGCTGGATCTATCTCCGCTGCTTTTACTCTTCAAGAATGTTTGATGTACTTTAATAATCATAACTCTAATGTATATGCTGTTTTTCTGGATAACGAAAAGGCATTCGATAGACTGTGGCATTGTGGACTATTAAAAAAACTAAAAATATTAGGAATTAATGCAAAAATATGGAGAATAATCGCCCATTCCTACACACAGTCAAGTGCCTGTGTAGCGTGTAGAGGATGTATATCTAACACATTTCCATTACGGAGAGGCGTTGGTCAAGGGCGTGTAATGTCGGCTTTTTTATTTCTCGTGTACATAAATGACCTATTGAATGAGCTAGTAATGACTAATTGCGGGATAACAGTGAATCAGATGAACATACCTGGCATGCTTTTGGCAGACGACACTACTCTACTAAGCTCTACGCTGAATGGATTGCAAATACTCGTGAATACAGTTTATCAGTATGCACAGAAGTGGAAATTGAAATATAACTCTAACAAGAGTAATTGGATGATATTTAGTAAAAGAAAGGAAGTATACTCATCAAATGGAATTACTCTGGGATCACAGAATATTCCTAGAGCAAAAAAAGTGAAATATGCAGGAGTTACCTTTTCGCAATCAATGAAAACTAATGATCGTATAATCTATTCCTACGATAAAGCTAAACGTGTAACAAACTCACTATACTCAACTGGATTAAATGCAAATGGAATGAATCCTATAGTCTCTGTGAAAGTCTGGGAAAGAGTTATATTGCCATCTGCTTTGTATGGTTCAGAACTCTGGTTTAATATGTCATATCAGGGCATTGAATCAATGGAGAAAATACAACGATATTTCGCCCGGAGAGTACAAGGTTTCCCTCAAAGATCGCCTACTGGATCTACGACATCGTGCTTGGGGATGATATCAATGGAAGCTCGCATAGATAAGCAAAAACTCGTATTCCTTGGTCGCATGTGTAGAACATCAGCAAATTTAACGGCTAAAAAGGTTTTCCTCTGGGCTGTTGGAAATTTTATTTTTGACCCCCAACATAGCTACAACTCTTTTATATATGATGTAAATACTGTACTAAAAAAGTATGATTTAGAAGACTATCTCAACGACTTTATTTTCACTGGAAAATTTCCAGACAAAATAACATGGAAAAACTTAATTGGGACAAGAATACAGATATTAGAGGAGAGAAAACATGAAATGAGTATCAGAAATCCATCAGAGGGATTTGGTAGATTTTTAAAAATTAATCCAGGATTAAAAATGCATCATCTATGGAAAATAGCTTACACTGACTCAAGCAGAAAAATGGAATATGGGACATTAATTCGTATTGGAGGAATGCAAGCAAGACCTGGACTGTGTCCCCTATGTGGCAAAATGAGTCATGACCGTATTTTGCACATTTCGATGAATTGTGCCTTAACCTCAGACGACAGAAACCACTTGATGGAAAGTCTATTTTCGTATATGCCTCCAGTGATTTACCGTGATTTCTGTGATCAGATCGATGATGTTATACTGATTATACTACTTGGTGGTTTAAATGATATATCAGAACGTTTAGAATTTGAGGCATGGTTAAATATGATCAGACTATCTACCAAGTATTTCATTAAGATAAAGGATATTATATATTCGATTCAATAGAGAACTCACTCAAAATATAAGGAAAGAAATACTTGTACTGGATTGCAAAGAGAGTAGGAAACTATTTTTGTTGTGAGGATACATTTTCAAATGTTTTATCGTATATATATCTCTATCTAGATTAGTAATGATTTTAATTTATTTATTCGTTTGCTATTGGAAATAATTCAATAAGTAACGAATCTACTATTTTTGTGATTCTATGTATTTAAATGCATTTCTTTTTTGTCTTAAAATCTTCAGAAAATGGAGGAATAAAAGAATATCATCATCATCATATCATCATCATCTCTCTCGCAGCCTCGTCGGGTCTTCAACTGTAAACTGTAACTTGAAGACTGTGGTATGCACTTCTTCCCAGTGTGTAGCGTATGCATGGAACTGTTCTTATGCTGTCCCGAGACTCGCTCCGTTTTCTGTGAAGCAGAATCTTTCTTTCCGTGTCCCTCAACTTTCCCGACACTCGTCCCTTGGACAATTTTAACAAGATAAGTACTTTTTACTGATCTCAGAGCCAGCTTCCACATCCACATGGAAAACAACTAGAACTGCCTAATTTCGCAAGGGAAACTACTTAAAACATTGAATATGGCCTTTGAAACACACCCATCGTTTGGCTTAGCCAATAGGGGTTAACTTTTTCTAACCGCTAAAGTTTTAACACTCTCATTGAAGTCAGAATGATTCTCTCTAATCTGGCTGTATTAATAAATATTGTTTTTATGACACCTCTTTCAAATGGCCCAAGATTTTCCAAACTCTGTAGCAGGCTTGTCTATTTCCTCTATTTGACCCAACGTTAACATATCTGTCAGACCGTTATTCTAGCGGGTCCTATTTGATTTCCAATCGTGCTTCCAAAGAGGTAAAACATCGCAAGTTACCAATTTATTGCGAGCCATGCCCATACGTCAGTTTTAATGGTTACGTGTCACACTGATCACGACAGAATGTACTGCAAAACAAAATCTACAAGAGTTTGTACCGTTATAGTCAGTAATTTATATGCATAAATTTGCTGCCATTCTCTCTCTCTCTCTCTCTCTCTCTCTCTCTCTCTCTCTCTCTCTCTCTCTGTCTCTCTCTCTCTCTCTCTCTTAAAGGACATTTTGAATACATTATTGGTATTATGATGCTTATGAAATGGGAACCAAGTTCCTTTCTCAAGGACACACCGACGTAAACGACTTGGTTTGGTCTGGGTGGGTATAGAACCCACGACCCATGGGTTACCCGATCCGACGCTCCAACTTAGTTACTGCTGATCACCTCTCTCAGATGATCATTTGGGTTCATGTCAGGACCATTGCGAACATCATTGAAACCTTGATAGTTTTTTTTAATGATCATGACATAGGTATGTGTTTCACGACGATGAACGAGCAATGCTTACTTATTCTACAGTCCTAGTATGATAGCAGTCAAACCAAAGTTTTAAGACATGTGTCCTTACTTAATATATTTGATCAAAAACACATCCCTGTTGTGAAGAGTTTCTGCGCGTTGTCTCTCGCATTGCAGGAGAGACAGAAACCGCATATGTTGTGATGAGTGTCCGTGCCTTGGAGGAGGAGCGAAAAATCACACTGAAACGTGTTCTAATTGCATACAATGTCATGTTAAAGTTTTTATAGATGTACAGATAAAGCAGAGACAGGGACACGAGGTAGGGCTATGCGCTAGTTTTTGTGCCTTCTGTAATTAAAAGATAGCATTAATGTTTAAGCAAAAAGAGCGTGCATTATGAGATGGACAATCTGACAAAAGGAGGACAGTACTTCAGTAATGCATACATTTAACGGGTGGGGGGATAGTTGGTTCTAACAAGAGACTGTCAACGTTTCAAAAGCCAAGTAGGGAGAGTGAATAAAAAAAAATAGGGAGATTGGGACCTAATATCGGGAGGTTTTTCGCGGCGTTGTTTAAGCTTCTTTTTCACTAAATACTGGCCAATACGCGTGAAATTCTCAAAGGACGCGCCATTTCTCCCTGTGATGTACCTTTTTTCACACAGGACGTGCCTTCTTTGCATATTATGGTCAGCTGTGGCCAAAGTGCACAATAGCTAAAGGTTAGCGTTAAGTAATCAAGCAAGAAAACCAGTGTGATTAATTAACAGTTAATCCTTATCACTGCAATTATCTTGTGAAAAGGACTGGCACTCCAACATAATTCAACGAAACCATTTCCCAAAGCGGGTGCTATGTAAGCAACATCACATTGATTTGCAAATAAACCATGAAATCTTAAGCTACCGTACATGTGACAACTATTTTCCAACGTTTGATATCCCACCATATTTCCTTATCCTCAGGTCGAAAGGCATTTAACATTGTTCATCAAATAACTTTGTTATGTATATTTGATTTATTTTATATCTGATTTAATCGTTTGTAAGTTTGTAAAAAAAAATATATTTTTGTAAAATTTCATTATATGTCAAAAAAATGTAGCTCTTTTTGCTAGGAACTCGACACTTTTTCAGAAAATAGCTTGACCTTGCCTGTTCATTTTAGTAAACACATAATGATGAACTGGTTCCCGACTTTAATTGAAAATTAGTAACAGCCACATGAACAAGTTGTTTGTAATTTATTTTTATTGTGGGAATAATAAGGTTGAAATTGAGGCTGTATTGAATACGTGACCCTTGGCTTGTGATTAGTTTTAGTGAAATAAACAACTTTTTTCTCGAGTAAAATGATTGGTTTTTATCAAGGTCATACTGGGGCTACGTGATTTTTTATATGCAAACATGATCACGTGATCATCTATTTCGCAATTAGGCATTTCCAAAATTGCGCATTACTTAGTTTTAATAGTGATGTTTAGAGAGAGATCTCACAATCTGGGCTTAAAAACGCTTGTTGTAACCAGCTTTCAAGTTATATGTTAATTTTTCTTCAGATTATTTGGATTCTAAAAGATTAATTCATTTCTCTGGAAATATTTTTGTGCTCATACAGAATTCTTGAACAAAGACATTTCTGTAAAAAAAATTATTTGAATTTCCAAAACCGGAGGATTATTTCTTATTTCTACAAGGAACTGTAGACAACAACACAGTACAAGATACAGAATACATCATCGCCTTCCATCTTGGATTCTTCGTTGGGACTCGGACTTGAATTACTTAGAACATTTTATTATTAGGACTTCTAAAATTTTATTAGTGGGATATTCTTGGATTATTTTTGGATTTGATTCTTGAAACCGTAAGTTCTTATTTTTTTCATTTTTACAGTATTTTTTTTCCAGGGAAATAAATTATTTGTCAAGTTTTTCAAAGCTTGTTGTTTTCACTCTTTCATGTGTTACTGTTTATTCGAACCTAAACACGTAAAATATGAACATATTTATTCTGAATTAGGTTTCTGAGGGCACATAAACCGAGTGGAATGTTTCTTCATTCTTTCTTTTAATTTAATGATGGTAATTAACGTTTGTACATACGGTACAGTAATGCCAAGTGTTCACTCATGTCTCTTTGGTGGAAATGTATATGCCACAGCGTGCCAGTGCTAAGAATTTTATTGTTGTGTTTTAGTTGTTGTGGTTTATTTTCTAATTTTAGCATTGTTGTAGGGTTTTAAATAAGATCATCATTTGACGTTAACAATGTTTAAACAAGACATTCTATTTACTGAAGAAAAAAATTCTTTGTAGTGTGATAATTATGTCATCATACCAATACTTAAGAGTGATAAAATAGAGCATGACTTCAGTGGATTGCGTAAGATATATCTATTTATGTACGATTTTTTTAAAAGAAGAAATGATAATCAGCAGACATAATGTAATAATCTGGAGTTCTGGGAGATAAGAAATCGGGAGGTAGGCGTGGAATGACCACACCAATCGGGAGTTTTTCTTCTCCCAGCGTTAGAGTTGACAGGTGTGATAGTGTCCCCTCCGCCGCTAATTACAACCTCTTTTTTCCGATTTGCCACTGGTCATTTTGATTTCAAAGATATTTTCAAAATGTTAAATTTTCCTCACATAAAACTTGCTTAATATAATAATATAAAGGAAAACAAAGTATTATTGTATTAGAATATTTCATAGATTTAGGAACTATGATTCTCCGAATACGAATACGTTGTTCTGACATTATTATTATTATTGCTATTATTATTATTGATTTGCTTCATTCATGACTAAGACTGAAATATGAAACTCATCGATGAAATAATATTTCTCTTTTTTGTCATTCCAAAATTTCTTCAGTAGCTAAGATAGATCCTTATATTTTCACATGTAGAAATACAAGATTTCCCATAATCGCAAGTGACTCCTAAATATATGTATCTACATCAGCTATGCCGGTGGCGATAAGTAAAGAACATTATTTGACATATATAAAAAATAGAAGCTGTATTACATTTTAGGCATAAACCATTATTATTATTAGTAGTAGTAGTAGTAGTAGTAGTAGTAGTATACCTAAGGCGTTTGAGACAACCATTTCAACAAAGGCAACACTGCAGTCATATCGCTCGATCCAACGTGCTGTCATGAATGGTTATTCTAAAATATTGTACAATATGACCAAAATGTAAAGTTACAGCTTATTATGTCGTCCTAAATTTCATTCTCTTAAATATCTCCGTTTTATGATAAGCCTCTGAATACGATTCAAGTTGAGGTTGACGTACAATAGAACGGGGTGGGTGGATGGCGGCAAAAACTGATAAGTTAAATCTTACAAACTTCGATTCAGGAACTAGACTGGTATATACTTTTACAGCATTATTTTCGCGCTACAAAGGTAGAAAAGGAAATGTCACGGGGGGGGGGTACACGTGAGATATATCTGGTTATACTAAATGGAAAATATTATCTATTTATTACCTAAACTTTGCATTTCCTGCTCTTTTCTATATCACAATGTAATGACCTCGATTTATTTCAATACGGCCGAGGGGACTAGAGTAGTCGAGTGGTCTAAAGCGCTCGCGGTTACGATCATTGCCATCTCACCTCTGTCTGCGTGGGTTCGAGTCTCGGGTTCATCCAATGTGGGTATGTGAGAAAGCTTGCCAGTAGCTTCTCGTGGGTCGGTGGTTCTTTCCTGTGTTTTCCGTGTTCTTCCTCCACCATTTATACTGGCCGCCATGTATAGCCTATCTTGTGCTGAAAAATGGCGTTAAACACAACAGCAACAACACGGTCGACACTGAGATGGCAGTTGATAAAAAGAAAGGCAGTCGTTGAAAACGAAATAGAACTGAACAAAATTGAATGAAGGAAATGTTCATCTCATGTATTTTGTCAAAGCTTATTTAGGAAGAAAATAAAAATAAATAAATAAATTAACCAATTAAAGGTAATAAGGAGAATTTCTGCATATCAATATATAGCTACGCTCTCGTAGCCTCAACTTGATTTGTTGTGGTTGAGGCTACGAACTGATCCCATATCATGTAATGGAGCCAAAAAAAAAAAAAAAAAAAAATCATCACTAAAGTCAGAAAAACAAATAGTGTAGAAATCTACTACATAAGTATTAATCAATTTGTGAAAGAAGTTTGGCTTATTTTGAATTTATTAAGCCCTTATCGGATAAGAAAGGTAAACGAGATTTTACAACTATTTCTACAATGATTTGCAATACTTCAGGTATTAAATAAGAGGACTACTCAGTTTTTTTCATGCAAGGAATATGTTCAAATTGTTGATATTAGGCTCAAAGAGCGCCGGGTGTGAATCACACCTGGTTTGCTCCATTGACACATATATGCTCATGTTAGTACCCCGTTCACGAGATAGGAGTAAGGGTACTAATATTAGTACTAATCAATATACAGTGTGATGACGCATTTTTACACTTAACAAATCTACCGCTTTTGTGAATTGTCTCAGCTAATCACCTTCATTAAACGAGTGCCAGTTGGCAACATTGAATATTATCATAATTAATTTAGCTTTATTGTATGAATAAATCTGTATCACGTGTATATAATCTTATGCGTGTCTGGAATGGAGATAGGGTCATTTCGTGCATGAGAGTTATCTGCATATCTGTATTAGACAGGACATGCGCTGTGCGAAAAAAGTGCACGATATGCAGTGACTCCTAAAGAAACATCATGCCACTGAATTGTTAAATTGATCAGAAATTCAGCTGACATGGTGTCTATATCAATCAATTAACGTTAGGACAAATACACGGGATGGGTATGAGTAAAACAGTTTGCTTCAAAAAAGTGTGAAGCTCGAAAGTTAGTTTATGTAATCTGCTATTCCAAGGATCGGTTGGGGATTGTTCGTAATGTGATCCTGTCCCTCCTCGTTGCACATACTTGTTTACATGTATAAATGCATGGGGGTGTAGTGTTGCACTTCTTCAAAACAGTTTAAGACAAGCACTAAACTGCGAAATCTGGTTTGTAGATGTGTACGCCCGTCTTACCCCCCCCCCCCTTGATCCATCCCCAGAAAGCCTGTGCGTGGGGAGGGGTCTGTGCTAGGGTTAAGGGTTTTTTCTAAGTGATGACGAAACTGCAAATTCTCCAGAAAAAAAAATAATGTTATTACTTCTCTTCAGTCTTGATTCTTTCATGAACGATGTGCCCGGACTGAAAGGGGTGTGTAGGTGGGTGGGTTGATTATTGAGAGAAGCATGGGGTCGGGATCGACACGGCCTAACTTCAGCATTTAGCCAAGGTGTGTTTGCGCGTGTGTGCGTGTGTTTGAGCGCACGCGTGTGTGTGACATGGTTTAAATAAAATAGTTTCGCTGTTGGTTTCATCGCCTTTCAGTAATTCATATCGTGAACTGAACTGGCTGCGGGAAATTGTAAATTGCAACCGTTTCGTCACAGGATAGTAACATCACATTTCGATAAGGTCAAATATACTTCATACATCAAAATGACAAAATCGTTAGGCCACAAGTTCTTGATACGTGGTTTGGATTTCCTATATATATATGAAACACAAGACACAAATGACTTCTAATCCTCAAAACAGAAAGATCGAATGCCCACTCTTATACAGATAGTAAATTTTGTTGAAAAATAGCAGCAATTTTCCATGACCTTCGGTTAAGGCGGATTTATGATCTCACCCTGATTTCAAAGATTATTAATGTTCAACTAATTATCTGTGTCAGATGTTTGAATTTGATTTGAGTCAATCAACGAGCAATATCAACAAACATTTGAGTCAATCAACGAGCAATATCAACAAACATTTTAGTCAATCAACGAGCAAGATCGACAAACATTTTAGTCATGGCATACATAAGTTTTCTTTTTGCATCATGTTATGCAATGTATGATACTTTATGTACCTATGTATCACTCACGTCCAACCGATTCCTCAGTTAGACCCATATCTTCCGTCACGATAGTAGGTCGGGGTCTAAGCGATCTGCTTGAAATCATGGTAAAACAAACAGCGTGAACCCAGATTTACTAGTGCATTTTGCTACGGCAGGTCTGATGTTTGTTCGCAGGCTGTTGCGGGTTAAACACGGATGAAGACCGGTATTGATGTGTCATGCGATAATAAGTGCGTATACCCCGATTAAAGCGTATGCTTTATCACTTTTTCATTCCCAGATGGAATAGAACTAACACTAGTTACTTAAACAATCCATCCTTGTAAATATAGCGTTATTCAAACAGTGCAACTTTGACGTAACTTTATATGAAAACAGCTAATGCTACGATCTTTCTCCATTCTTTGGAGTGATTCAGATGTGTGAAAATACCGAGGGGTTTTCTGGGGAAGAATCAATCACTTTTTAAGCATCGTTCACAAAAGATATGTTGAAATCTGTCATGTGTAACATTCTGTTGGCTTATAAATTGTTTGTGTCCTGACAAATTACCATATTCCTGACAATATGTTACTCCTGTCTATTTGAGACAATTTGTCACGTTTCTTGCCAGAGGCAACACACATGTATTATTTATATCGACGAAAACTTCTACAAGTTATTTGCGGCTAAAATCATGATTATTTCAATCATTCTCAATCTTCTCAGTCTTATGAAATCAATCTGAGTTGAAATTCTCACATCATTATGGCAACCGTTTAGGTCCTATTCGACTAAAGCCGAGTACGATAAACATATCGCTTGTCAAAGTCTTCATCTGTCACAGGTATCAGCGACCGCCACAGAGTTGACTCGGTCGTAATAGACAAACACCAGACCCTGGCCAGTTTCCGAATCCGATATGTCCTTCACACAACAGATTCTTACTTTCGGACTTTTATTTGGTAAGTTTTTACATTTTACTCATCGAATATAAGTACACATATATTAGGGTAGCTATGTTTTTGATCATATTGAAAAATGAAAAATGGTGACGCATCAAGTCGATCTTTAAACATCAGGAGATCACTGTCACACGCAGACATACCTGCCCACATTCAAAACTACAGTCAACTAATTTGACAAGGAAACCACGTACAGTATTTTAAATTGAATACAAGGCTTATTGTATTAACTGACTAGATTCATATGTCTTAAAATGATGAACAATTATCAGGATATAATTCAAAAAGCTTTTGTGATTTAAACGGAAAACGAAATTAAAATTTGTAGCCAGATTAACCTATGCCCCATTACAAATCATTTACAAAAAGACCCGCTATCTCGAAGAAAAACAAAGACTACGGCATCTAATGTTCAATTTATTGGTCTGTCGCATATCAATTGAAAAATGGCTTTGAAAAGGTACCTTTTCAGCAAAGCTGCATTTCAAAATCAACGGCCATTTCAGTCTTTCTTGATTGTCATATAAGGCTTTGAACAAACATAATTAAAATGACACTATGTACTAACACTTATTAGAACTAATTTACTGATCTGCAGTCATTAAGCTAACAATTACCGTACTTAAGAATGCAAATAACAACCCCACAGCCGCGACATAGTAGACACACACACACACACACACACACACAGTCTGAATGTGGATTGTCAAAATCGAGGTGTACAGTGTGAATGTAGGATTCTCTTTCTACAAATTTGACGTCTTAAAGCTGTATTTACTCCGTAAACGAAGTTTAAACTCGAAGTCCTCTGTTGCTACTAACTTAGAGTCCTTTTTCGCTTCTAAATTAAAGGTCTTTGTTGCTACTAACTTAAAATCCTCCATTGCTAGTACACGATCTTAAGTGAAGTCAAAATTGCCACTGTGGAGACATCTGTATAAAGACCACGTGTTATTTACGGTCATCATCCTAGAGTCGTCATTTCGTAAAATAATAACCGCTCTGGTGGCCTAGTGATTAAAGCGTCCGCCTCGGATGCGGGAGATCGTGTGTTCGATCATACCAAAAGACTTACAAAAGTAGTACTAACAGCTGCCTCGCTTGGCGATCAGCATTAATAGGTTAGTGTTAGGACTGGTCTGCCTGGTGTCAGGATAATGTGACTGGGTGGGACATCATGCTATATGTCTGCGGCATGATGCCCCAGTGTTAGACATCACTATAAACTGCCACACTGCAGACATCGTAGCGATATGACTGTAAAATTGCTAACGCTACATTAAAAATCCAAATCTCTCTCACACACACACACACTCGTAATATAATATATACATGTAACGTACATACAAAAACCCATGTCAATAAAGGGTACTTGTTTGTCAGTGAGAGTCCTTTGTTTACAGGTTTCAGTGTGTTAAGTGAGGTTCTTGCATTTTCACCGCATCGAATATATTGAATACAGTTTTATTCGATGGCTTGTATGAAAACTGTTTTATGAACAAAGGCACGTAGGGATCTGGTGTCTTTTGATAGTTGGCTAAGATAGTTTCTTTTCATGGACAAGGAGAGTTACAATATGTCTTGAACGAGTTTAGAATAGTTTTGTATATGGACCTAACTGACTGATTCACTCTTGCATAGTTTGAATGACCACGAAGGAGCCTGGTACTTACACGAATCTATTCCAAATAAATATATATGTGTTACCTTATGGATCATATATGATCAGTTATTTTGTATGTCAATTAAGTACTTACCTTTTGGTTTGACTCGTTGCATGAATGACTTTGATCACTGACTATGGTATGCGCTAGAAAATTGATAGTACAC
This sequence comes from Sinohyriopsis cumingii, assembly GCA_028554795.2. Classification (NCBI taxonomy): domain Eukaryota; kingdom Metazoa; phylum Mollusca; class Bivalvia; order Unionida; family Unionidae; genus Sinohyriopsis; species Sinohyriopsis cumingii. The sequence goes on along the minus strand of CM068830.1, from coordinate 117,313,463 downwards.
AAGTTATCTGTATAACGTACTGTCAGTGGATATGTAGAGAGGGGAAATGGTTGCATCTACAGATGCAGGTTTTGTTTACACCCCCCCCCCCCCATCGAATTCTAAAGATATGTCGCGTTATTTACCCATTCGTATGGTGTAATCTGTTTTGAAGTTTAATTAGAACATCATTACTGTTTCCTTACCAATTTTCTAACAACTACACATAGTTCAAACATTCATGTGTGATTTCTTTGCTTCCTTATACAAGAAAGGGTTGTCCAGTCACAGCATTAGCTCACATTTAGTTAATTTTGTAGAATAAAATCTGGACCAATAACCTGAACCAGAATGTGGTTGACAAACTGTGTCTTTTTGCAAGCCACGTTACTTCTTCTGTTTCAGCGCCAAATGTCCTTCATATCGTGACGTGACGTTATATTTTAATAAATCACCAAAAGAGCTTGGTTTTTTTTTGTTTTAGACACATTAAGTGTACTTCATCTATGAAATATACTTACACGGTTTGTTCCTGGCTTTGAAGGATGTGTATTCTATTGCTGATTAGGTGCGGTGTAGCTATTAAAACATAATACATGTGTCCGTCATCCTAAAGGAAATGCGTTCGGGCATCAGTTAGGAAAATAAGACCAGCAACAGAATTAAATAGAATTGAGGGTACTTCTATCTCACGAGGCTGTAACTGCTTAGTACATAAATAATCCTGTAAGTAAGGCAATTTAATTGCTTTTGTGTATCAGTGGGGTAAACATCTTTGTGTTTGTACCACTGAATTGCTCCAATGGACAAACAAGGACTTAAACACAAAGTGTATGCGGCTGAAGAGATCTGATGGTATGTTTAGCCTGCGGTCATAAGGATTTTTGCTTTAAAGTTTTATTGACGCAAATACGGATGATACGCAAATGTAATACATAAATATTGGTACAATCTTTCAATCATAAAGACAAAAATGAATATATTCCTAGACAATTAGTTTTGTTACTTTAAAATGAAAGGATAGGAGTTACGAAGAGAGAGAGAGAGAAGAATAGTAAAGGAAATATTATTTAAATACATATTATAAAGTAAATGATATTTAAATTAATATTATAAAGATAACATATCATTATATATGACAAAATTAGTATTGATACAAAAGTATGAGAATATAACGAGTGGGCATATTCATTCACATCAACATGTACACGTATATGCACATTCTCATTCACCTTTATATACACACATATGTATGTATGTATGTATGTATGTATGTATGTATGTATGTATATGCGCATATGTTGCCAAAAACAATTTATTACTCTGTTAGCTGTTTGCACAATGATCATCTATTGTCAAACTTTTATCATGTACAGTTTATACAAATACTATATCATTCTACATTGAAGTTAAAATAATTTTTTTTTGAACTGAGGCAAACTTGATCTGTTTCTTTTAAATCTACATTTATAAATAAATTGTTTTTATATAGAATTATCAGTTTAATTATGTTATCGGCCTAAGTTTGGTCTTTAATTCTAAAGATAATATTTATGCTTGTGAATTCTAAATTATTTGTATGACTATATGTAATTTTTATCCATTGCAAAATATCATTTATTAAAAATTTTAATGATATAACAATCCCAAAAGACATCAGAGATTGTCTCTGAATGTAACATGCAAAAGAACAGAGTTCGTTTGTGATAATTCTGATTCCTTTGCGTTCGTAAACAAAATGCTATGTAATATTTTAAGCCGCAAACATCTAAGTTTTGGACATTTTGAAGTTTTCAATGTTTTTAAAAATATCTGCTAGTCGTCCTCTTCTAAATTGCCAAATTAAAAATTCCATTTTCTTTTAAAAGTTGGTGTGTCATTGTTTTCGATCAGTTTTCCTATATACTTCTACATCCTCTTTTCTTTTCTTATAATGGTATACACAGCTATATTTATAAAAGACTTAGTCAAATTTGAATCATAATTGATACTAAATTGATTTTTTATATTACTTTATACCTGCAAGTATGCGTTGAAAATCTATGAAATGAGCTAATAGAAAATCTGTTTTAAAAATTATCAAAACATATCCAGGAACCATTATCATTTATCATAGCGTTCATAAATCTAATGCCTTTCAGAAAAACGTGTTTTGTAATACACACTTTTTCCATCTATGGTATTACAAGGATTAAACCATATTTGCGTTTCTAACAATGTTCGTCTTACTAATTTGAAGGATGGAGCTAGTTAGCTCAAAATATGTTTCGAAGACATCTAACCTTAACGGATTAAGAACTTTTTTCACTGAATGAAGGAAAGCTACTCCAAAATGAAATTATCCATATTTCATACAAAAAATTGTAATCTACTTTTCTGTTTAGATTATAAGATAATATTTTTCTAATCCATGTAATTTTCAACGTATTCACAAACTTAAACATATCAGTCATTTTTAATCAACGTATTCACAAATTTAAATATATAAATCATATTTAATCCTCTTTTATGATAGCCCTTACAGAAATGTTTCTTTTGATTTTGTCCTTTCACCCATGCCATAGAAACTTCCTAAAAGAGTATAATTAGTTCACTAAGAACCTGTTTGGATAGATTTGATAAGGATAACAAAAGATTAATAATTTAAGTGATAGATGAATTCCTTTAGATAGTTACCCTTCCAAATGACTTAAGTGATAGCTGAATTCCTTTAGATAGTTACCCTTGCAAATGGAGTTTTAACAAAATCCTTCCACGGAATTAGCAAGTTCTTAATTTCTCGAATTATAGAGGGATGATTAAGAGTTGAATATTTTTTCCAAGTTAGTTAAAGACGTTATACTTAAGATCACAAACTCAGTACAACCCCTCAATTAAGTTTATATCCTGGACAGTAATTTCTTGTTGCTACCTGTTCTACCGTCTATCAAAACTGCTTTTGTTTATTTTCTTCACATTTATACTATGACGAAAAAATGTTCAATGTTGATATAAAAGATGTAAAACAGACATTATAGATATCTCTCTCTGAACTATCAGGAGTATTTGATTTATTTTCAGCAAACTGAGAGAAAGAAGATAGGTTATATTACCTATTTTAATTCCCCGAATATTTTTTCTTCTTTCTCACATTGGCTAAAATCTTTGCACACATGATAGAAATATATGGGGAAAGTGAATTTCCCTGTATGCATCCTCTTTCCATACGAGAGAGAGAGAGAGAGAGAGAGAGAAAGAGAGAGAGAATCGATATAATTGTCATTAAATACGTAAAGATTATGCCGACAATTTAATTTTATGAATTATTTTAAGTTATATTGTCAACAATCAGCTATAAAATGTATCTGCGATTTCAGCAGACAACGTTCAACTTTATATGATTTTAATAAGATTCGACAAAAACATGAACGCACTAGCAGGTGTTGGAGTAGGAAGTGGGAAGAATAAAAATGAATGATATGAGGAGTCAATACATGTAAAGGAAAGGAGACACATAAGATCTGCTAAAATAATGCGCAAATAAATGGCAATAAGCAATAAGAAATGAAATACAGTCGTTCGGTGTAAAATACTTTAAGGACAGAAATCCAGATACAATATGCTTACTGATGTCTCTTCTCTTACGCTCTCTTAAGGCAGTGTGTTTTTAAAAAAAGGAGAATTAGATAAAAGAAACAGGAGAAAAAGGTAAGGTCAAAAGAGTCTCCAGACTTCAGAGTTTGTAAAATTATAGTCATCATATTTATAACTAATGTCCTGAACGTAAGCAGAGGTTATGATAATATTGTACGGTTTGAGAGGAGTGACGTCACGCTAAGAACGGCAACTCTCATATTCTCCAATGAAACTGCTGCCTTTTCCTTGCGGGATAGGCGGTCGCAGTTTAAATTCATAACTAAACTAGTATATAACGTTTACCAAACCAAATTGCCAATTAACATGTCTAGTAAGATACTATTAACGGCATTGTATGCAAATGATACTTACTCAAAATTTGACCTAACTGGACCTTTAATGTGATTCAGGTTGCTACCAGGTTATGAATACATTCGTTATTTAAATCTATGAATCGTATTTTTGAATGGTAATCAATTAGATCACATTACACACGTATGTTAAATATTGTAGCTTACGATATAATTACGTACTATTTCGCTGTCTCCCTACTTTCCAGGATCATATTCCTTGTGAATTATTGTATAAAAAGGAAGGAGTGGGGGTGAAATGCGTGGAGTGATAAACGTTGATCTTGTCACAACATGTTTCGTAAAGTTTAGTTTTGTCCAAAATTGTATAGTAAGCCTCCAGATGACAGATTCGTTTACTATTTGCCAAATTTAACCTTTATAAAAACAAGCTGTAAAGAGACCATCTACATGTAACTTCCACACCAACCAGGCAGTCAATCGACCAAATCAGCAAATGGAAGAACAAGTTGAAATATTGAAAAATCCCATAAATCCATCAATCTGCTACCATCTGCTAGCCGATTGTTGTTCTTGTGAATTCCGACTGAAAACTACAGCCACAACAAAAGCAGCTGTATCAACAAGAACAATATTATCACCATCATCATCGTATTCACGGTGGAGGTCGTTTTCGTATTCATCAATGATAAAAACAGTAGCTCAATATTCCACTCTGTTGCATTATAAAGTAAAGGCTGCATCGCCCGAGTTTTAGGCTGGAAACTTCTGACAAGCGTATTAAGTCTGCAATGATTATTTAGAGATGAAAGGAGTTTACAGTCATGTGTTGAATTTAGATATATAGGTCAATGTTATTTTGTAGCTAAACTTAAACAGTAACAAACAATCCTGACCCTGTTGGCTGGATGATGCATAATTTACTTGGATTACATTTGCATATGTCAGACTGTCAGGACATGACTACTAGTCTGGAAGCATTGTCACCTTACGTGACCAGAGAATATACCGTTGTCTTCTTCATATTAGTGCGCACATTATGGGAGTTAAGTTTCCATTTGTGAAACATTTTTGGTGGAGACTGTTCTTTTCACATAATTAAAATGTGAAATGATACGCCAGGCCCGACATACATATCAGTTCTAAATAGCACTACTCACCTTCTCACTGTGAAGATCCATACATTTGACACCCTCTGCATCCAAACTCCAATTAATATCATCCAAACAAAACGCTATTAAGAGATGTAATGTGGATCAGGTTGATAAAGGACAGAGTTTCATATCGTATTGTCAAAAGAGAATATCGAACATCCCCGGAAATATTATAATTTTTAAGTTGAAACTTACTTCAAGTTTGCAAAATGAAATCAACTTGTAGGTTTAGTATGAATAATCACTGTATATTAACTAGTATATACAGTGTATACGCTGTATCTTTGATATACCACGAGATGTATATATATATTTCATTAAAAGGAAAAGAGGCTTCCAGAGTTTACTTTTAGAGAAAACTGAATACAACTAGTGGTATATTAAGGATACAGCGAACGTACTATACATTTATTTTATTTATATCACATACTAATACACACACTTGCATTTCCAAAGCATTTAAGATTCACTACAGGCAACTGTATATCTAACGGAATGAATCCCAGCCCAGTGTATCCGCTCCAAAATATAGTTCTTGTTCCTTATGCGGCTAATCACAATCTTCCTTACAAAGTTATACATTGTTTCTTTATTTTTTAAACTCTTATTTTCGTTCATATTGATTAAATACATACAAAACACACTTATGGCTTACGCATAAAAGACGGGTTAAATGAAGAAAGTAGAGCACTACGAGTAGAGCACGTTGAGGCTAACTATTTGAAAACTGAACGCACAGCCATTCATTTACCGGCGAGTGGGAAATATAAACCTAACGAAATGACGAACCAGCGAGAGGTAATTCAAACATTTCAGTGTACTTACAGGTGATGTAATTAATTACCATGATTTAATTGACATTGCTATCGACCATATCATTGTTTCTATCCTCCATTTCGATCTTTTCCCTTTACGTTGGTCCGTCTGACCGTAAACTTTACTTTCATATGACCAGATTCATAGCATAAACACAGTCGAAAATCCGCCGCACGGATGGATTTTTACCGGTATCTTCCTACGATGGTTCAGAGAGAGAGAGAGAGAGAGAGAGAGAGAGAGAGAGAGAGAGAGAGAGCAGGATAGATTTCGAGGATATTGTGTACCATATTGAATTCATTTAGAGAACATGGATTATTAATAATTTTTCTCCTTGTTTTCTTGCGTCGCTAATGATTAATCGGTGGAAATTATATATATATATATATATATATATATATATATATATATATATATATATATATATATATATATATATATATATATATATATATATATATATATATATATATATATATATATATATATATATATATATATATATATATATATATATATATATATATATATATATATATATATATATATATATATATATATATATATATATATATATATATATATATATATATATATATATATATATATATATTCGCCTTGCCTGCACATACGAGCCCATATTCCCTCATGACTGAGCACACATTACCAAACAATGATGCTATTCAATCGGTGTTTTATGCGCTCGTGTGTAGCAAACACACTCGCATGACGACCTAGTAATTAATTCTCATGTATCTACAAAGTCATTCCAGATTCCTTTGAAAGAAATCAAGGTATAGAGAATTAATCATAGAGAATTATAAATATACACCTGACAGAACGAAAAAATGCTATCCCTGGATTCTATAGAAGAATGTGTGATAATAGTAGGCAGAATTAATATTTTAATACAAATAATACTATCATACAGGTTAGAGAATTTTTAATTCGTACTCTACGGAGATTCAAACCGTTCTGTCTGGTGCATTTTTATAATTCTCTCTCTCTCTCTCTCTCTCTCTCTCTCTCTCTCTCTCTATATATATATATATATATATATATATATATATATATATATATATATATATATATATATATATATATATATGGTATCACGTGATATTCATTAGGTGATTCCCAGTCCAAGGGGAATAGATTTATTGCTTTCCTCACCTGTCATTTCCGATTCCAAATGGCTATACTGAAAAGTGCATGTGTCATAGAAAAACCTAAATACAGGTTGTTATTTTTTTTAAATAAGAAAATATGTCCTACATGAACTGTCCCTGTTTAATTAATGTTATTTTGAAAGCTATTATCCACCATTAATGTTACATTGAAAGTAATTATCCACCATTAATATTACTTTGAAAGCTATTATCCGCCATATCTGTTTTGAAGTTGTATTTTTTTCTCTTTAATGTTGATACAGTGGTAAATATTTTTGTTCTTTCAGGCGTGGTAAATGGGCAAGGTATGTATGTCGTTAAATACTACGCTGTTGGGCTCTCATACTAACTACTGGTGCTCTGTTTCTATAAATACTACTGAGGAATATTAATTTTGTCTAAGGGGATATTGTCTTGATATTAGCATCGATTAATTGTTCTGAGAATGTAATCTTCATAACGAAACATAATTCCATTAGTATTTTTTAGCATGGACTAAACGTATTTTGCTTGATTTTATATCGAATATTTGAAAATAATAAAAATAAAGTATTGTTTGAATGAAAAAGCTCTTTAAGAATAAATTGTTTTAATTAGTATTATTCATTGTATGGAATTGTATTACATCAAGCGTTTTGTATTGCCTTAGATCAAGCGTTTTGTCTTGCCTAACATCAAGCGTTTTGTATTGCCTTAGATCAAGCGTTTTGTCTTGCCTAACATCAAGCATTTTGTATTGCCTTAGATCAAGCGTTTTGTATTGCCTTACATCAAGCGTTTTGTATAGATTTACATCAAGCGTTTTGTATAGACTTACATCAAGCGTATTGTGTCGTCTGACATCAAGCGTTTTGTACAGCCTGCCATTAAGCGTTTTGCATTGCTTTACAGCAAGTGTTTTGTATCGTCTTGCGTCAAGTGTTTTGAAAAGTCTTAACAACAGGCGTTTGTATTTTGCCTTGCACCTAGCGTTTCGGCATCGTCGTATATCAATAGTTTTGTATCGTCTTACATAAGCGTTGTATTGCCTTACATGAAGCGTTTTATAAAGACTTAAATCAAGCGAGGCATTTCATTGCACATGTGAAGAACAATCAACATTAGGCCTAAATAAACGGCAAGTAAAAGCAGTCGTACATGATCGATATTCTTTACCTCTGTTGAACACAGAGCTCTACGCCTTCAATGTTGTCTAAGGACACTTGTCCAGAACAATTGTTACCTTAAGATTTCATTTTTGTATTAAAATGATGACGCATGCTGATCAAAGCTACAAACCAAGTTATGATGACATTTATACATTTTTATTTATGGTGTGCATAAAGATGCATTTGTAAATACCATTATTTATGGGGTGCATCAAGATGCATTTGTAAATGCCATTATTTATGGGGTGCATCAAGATGCATTTGTAAATGCCATTATTTATGGTGTGCATAAAGATGCATTTGTAAATGCCATTATTTATGGAGTGCATAAAGATGCATTTGTAAATGCCATTATTTATGGAGTTCATAAAGATGCATTTGTAAATGCCATTATTTATGGAGTGCATCAAGATGCATTTGTAAATGCCATTATTTATGGAGTGCATCAAGATGCATTTGTAAATGCCATTATTTATGGTGAAGATGCATTTGTAAATGCCATTATTTATGGAGTGCATCAAGATGCATTTGTAAATGCCATTATTTATGGTGTGCATAAAGATGCATTTGTAAATGCCATTATTTATGGAGTGCATCAAGATGCATTTGTAAATGCCATTATTTATGGAGTGCGTCAAGATGCATTTGTAAATGCCATTATTTATGGAGTACATAAAGATGCATTTGTAAATGCCATTATTTATGGAGTGCATAAAGATGCTAATGTAAATGCCATTATTTATGGAGTACATAAAGATGCATTTGTAAATGCCATTATTTATGGTGTGCATAAAGATGCATTTGTAAATGCCATTATTTATGGAGTGCATCAAGATGCATTTGTAAATGCCATTATTTATGGAGTACATAAAGATGCATTTGTAAATGCCATTATTTATGGAGTGCATAAAGATGCTAATGTAAATGCCATTATTTATGGAGTACATAAAGATGCATTTGTAAATGCCATTATTTATGGTGTGCATAAAGATGCATTTGTAAATGCCATTATTTATGGAGTGCATCAAGATGCATTTGTAAATACCATTATTTATGGTGTGCATAAAGATGCATTTGTAAATGCCATTATTTATGGTGAAGATGCATTTGTAAATGCCATTATTTATGGAGTGCATCAAGATGCATTTGTAAATGCCATTATTTATGGTGTGCATAAAGATGCATTTGTAAATGCCATTATTTATGGAGTGCATCAAGATGCATTTGTAAATGCCATTATTTATGGAGTGCATCAAGTTGCATTTGTAAATGCCATTATTTATGGAGTGCATCAAGATGCATTTGTAAATGCCATTATTTATGGAGTACATAAAGATGCATTTGTAAATGCCATTATTTATGGAGTGCATAAAGATGCTAATGTAAATGCCATTATTTATGGAGTACGTAAAGATGCATTTGTAAATGCCATTATTTATGGAGTACATCAAGATGCATTTGTAAATGCCATTATTTATGGAGTGCATCAAGATGCATTTGTAAATGCCATTATTTATGGAGTGCATCAAGATGCATTTGTAAATGCCATTATTTATGGAGTACATAAAGATGCATTTGTAAATGCCATTATTTATGGAGTACATAAAGATGCTTTTGTAAATGCCATTATTTATGGAGTGCATCAAGATGCATTTGTAAATGCCATTATTTATGGTGTGCATGAAGTTGCTTTGGACATGCTATTATTTGATTGACAATGCTTGCAATAAATGTTATTATTATTTCATTTTGTTTTGTTTTCTGCAACTTTTGCTATTTCTTTCATTATTATTTCCTGCCGTTAATTTTAGTCACCTCTGCAGTGGTTATTCCAGGTCTCACCAGGAAAATACCCTTTCCTTTCTAATTCTAGCCAAGCAAATAATTTTTTCCCACGTTTGTACGAACGAATATATAAAATATATAAAGTATATATAAAATAGTATTTATTTTAAATAATGTGGGCAAAAAGGAAAATTTTCTATCGATTGCCAAAGAACTGAGTCTGTTCAAATTTTTTTCCGATTAATAATACAAATTGAAACGAACGTTGTTTATCAATTTCAAATAGAATAATTGAAGTCATATTTTATTTGCCAAGAAAAGACTTAGATATGAAGAGAATGTAAATGGTGCATATAATGTTAAAACCGTCATCTGTCATTAGTACGAGACAAAAATATATATATGTACTTATTGTTCATTTCAATTTATAGCTTAGCTTAGTCCACCTTCATTACTGCAAGTTTCCTCTCGCCATCACTCCTCACATTTTATTTATTTTAGAGTGTAATTCAACTCACGCAGTTCATTGCATGTACTTTACTAAAATCATAATTGTTTTATCGTCCATTTGGTTTGCAAATGTCAATCCAATTATTCCATCTCAGCGCCTATTTTCTGAGGTGAGAATATATATTGCCAATGCTATATTTGGATATTCTTGTTACTAAGAACAGTTTTGACAAACTATTTGCATCAAAATAATAGTAGATTTTCAACACGACTTATATGAATGCAAATAAATAATGTACACATTTATGTCTGTTACATCAGCGTCATCTGATTTTCATTTAGTTCTCTTTGTGAAGTATTATAAAAAGAATTATATACCTCAGATAATTGATATTTCACCGGCTTATTTTAATATGTCGCAGTAGCTCGATACAATGGTTTTTATCCCTTGGCTTCACATAATAGGTCAGAATCTTGTTATTACAGATTCGGAGCAATATGCTTAACATCTTATAGAACAATTGTATGAAGGTGACATTTTCCATGAAGTACTAACAAAACAGAAGTATTCTGCATTTGATCAAACTTTGTTCCAAGTATTGCTGCATATTTCTGTATTCATGATCTCTTGTCTTCACTTTGGCTTTCATCATGGAATGCTCGTTATCGTCTTGTCTCTGCTCAAGAAGTATATGATATATAACACAATATTCTGACGATTCGGCTGAAACATTTAAAATCCACAAAAGTAAATGTACTTAGTTCCCGCAATAGCTAGATTTTCATTTGCTCTCAGCACAATATATTTAGGCGACGTTCGAAAAATGAAAGTGTTTGAAAGACGTTATTCTACTGTTTCAGAGGTCTGTAACAAAAATGGCAATTACATATGCTTAATAGCCCTAATATATTTGCTGATTGGTTGATTTGAATTCCAATGAATGACGTATCCACTGAATACGCTAACCACCCACCTTTGTCGACTGTTGGTTTTCAAAGAAATTAGATATTAGAGACACGTTTAAGTTCTCGTGAAAAGATTATCATAAATGTAAAAAGTCTGAGGTATATGCCGTCGATTAAACAAATAAAGAGATTTTAGCGTGAACAAAGGCCATACAATATATTCACTAGCATCGAGCCTTAACTTTGAAACTAGGTCACCACGGTCTAGTATATGCGTCACTGCAATTGTTAACACAAACTTGTCTAGCAACATGATCAATACATTCTTGCCAATTGCTATTGAACGTGCAATGATGGCGCATTTTTAGGGGAGTCTTTGGTGCACTGCATGATGAGCCTACCCTAACCTCATGGTTGACTGAATCCTTCTTAAAATTTAGTCGGCTGTTTTAATACTTTATTACATATTGATGTTAATGCGAGGGCGTGGATGAATATCTGTCATTGTGCAAAGATAGGGAAAGGTGACCTGCTTTTTGTGCTTCATGGAACACTGCTGAGAAATTGTGACCTGTGCATATTGTCAAAATCTAATTTGGTTTTTTGCAGCGAAACGTTCAATACGGTTGCAGTGTTTGATGAACGAACAAACAAGCATACACAGGTACAGCGCATCAAAACTTAAGCCATGTTTAACCCCCGCTCTTTTTTCCCAAAGTTTCTGAACTCTGCATTTAATGTATAGTGTTTTATTCCTACTTGGCACTAAACTTACAGTGTGGATGAGTTTTGGAATGAATGTGTTATACACAGATACAAATTACGTTGATCATTTTTTAAAAAAGATACTCAGAAAAGACGATCCTAATTACCATTTACTTTGTGTGCTAATTAGGACTAGGACTAATAACATTTATATATGTCATCTACCAGAGCATAGAGTGAATGTAATTAGACTTTATGCAAGTATTGAAAATGCATGTTTGTTTGTCCTTAGTATATTGCATTCTGTTTCGAGAGTACATTTGTTCTTTGGCATTCGTCCGATTTGTTTTAAAGCTTGCATGTATTATAATTTTCATAATATTGACCCTATGAGAACTAAAATCGTATAGAATGGTGAAGGCGATACAGCACCCAGAAGAACTTAATTTAGATGTTGGAAAGACACTGAAAGATTTCAAAAACAAAAGCTGGAGACCGGACGATAGGGTGCATACTAATAATCTGAACAACGGAGGAATACAAAGGAATCAATCATCAACTCCATCGCTTTCACCTGATTTTCCGCATGTAGCACAGCCTACTTCTTCACCAAGGGAGCAGACGCCATCTCGTGGTATTGGAATCTTTATCAGTGTAGCAATATTTTCAAAGGCTTTCTGCATATTCGACACTCCACGCTGCAATATCTACAGCTTGTCACGGCCTTCTTCTAACAAATGATGCACAGTTTTAGCAAACACGGAGTTTTATTTCATGAATGCATTCGTTGACTGATTATATATAGTCTGTTAGTGAACTTACGTGAATGTTCACATTTTCTCTCTCCTTCTCGAAAGCTATTAAATTTTTTATTGCTAACCTGGTCATATCTTTTGAACAGGATTTACCTGAAACACTTTTGACCAAATCAGAATAAACAGCTTCTTGCTACGCATTCATTTAATGCCCCATTTTAAATAGATGGGTTCCAGGTGTCGCTTTAAGAAAATTATTTTGGTTCGTGTTACAATGCAGGCAGCAATCAAGAAGTGCATGATTGCGTTTGCGTGCACATATATACTGCTTTTGATGCTCATGTCTAATTATGACCAATCGCTACGTCTGCATTTTATCGACTACTACGCATGCACGTCGTAAATATGTAAACAATTTCTTTTCCATATAATTCAATTAAGAAGCGGCTTTGAACCCTATGAACTCATTTCTTCGAACGATGATCTGTATGAAACAAAGAGTGGATAAATTATCAGTATCAAACAAAACAAAAACTTAAGGCTGGTTACCATATGCAGTTTGACAACGACACTTTAAAATAGACAATTGCTAGAATATTCATTTCTGTCGTCATTCAGAGTTGTCGTTCCAAACTCATTCAGAGCTGGCCTTCTAAACTCATTCAGAGTTGTCCTTCCAAACTCATTCAGAGTTGTCCTTCCAAACTCATTCAGAGTTATCGTTCCTACCTCATTCGGAGCTGTCCTTCCAAACTTATTCAGATTTGTCATTCCAAACTCATTCAGTTATCCTTCGAAACTCATTCAGAGTTGCCCTTCCAAACTCATTCAGAGCTATCATTCCAAACTCATTCAGTGTTGCCCTTCCAAACTCATCCAGAGTTGTCCTTCCAAACTCATTCAGAGTCGTGATTCCAAACTCATTCAGAATTGTCCTTCCAAACTCATTCAGAGTTGTCCTTCCAAACTCATTCAGAGTTGTCCTTCCAAACTGTGCTTCTGAGTTAAAGTCCAATCAACAAGTTGCGGTAACATTTCATGGGAAATAAAAAGTAAGTGTCAAGTTCCTCAACACGTTCTTATTAAAAATTGTATTCCTGGGCGACCATATCAAGAGTTAGATGTCAATTACAAGTAACCATGACAAAATTAAATATCAGTTACAAGTAACCATGATGAAACTTAAATATCAATTACAAAAAACCATAACAAAGTTAAATGTCAATTGCAAGTAACCATGATGGAAGTTAAATATTAATTATAAATAACCATGATGAAATTTAAATATCAGTTACAAGTAACGATGATGAAAGTTAAATATAAATTACAAGCCACTATGAGTAGTTCTTTCAAGGAAAGACATAACAACCATCAGTCTTGCTTGAAATTTTACTTTGATAGAAGTTTTAAATTATAGAAAGTGAAACCAATGATGCTTCCCTATGATTCTTCACTGCCCAACATACCGCCCCAGAGGAATGGGCGTAATGTCTTTCATGCCTTCCGTTAGAAGTATAGTCTAACATGTAAAACCAGTGCACGACAGGTTTTACGACATAAAGCGAACAGAACATGCATTGTTATCATACTGTAGCAATAAAGTAAAGAAACAGCTTTAATAGTTATGCATATATAAATAATTTTTTTTTAACTATTGATCAAGTCATTCTATGGCCTACCACAAAATAGGTTAAGAAAACTTTGACTTACTAATTGAAGACAAACATATTTTCAAATAACTTATCCGCTTGGGACACGCTTCCTTTTGGAAATAAAGACAATAAGCTTTGGACGCTTTAGTTTGGTAGCTTTGGGCCTTATTCTGTCTTTTACAGCACTTCGCATTTATAAAATATTGCTGGTACGGATCATACATTTTGTCTAAAATATACACTGTGTTAAGCTTGCTATTTCATATTTAACCATTTTTATAATTTTAACTTTAAAATTCCATCTGTTGTTGCCGTATTATTGATATTTTCTGTTAGAATATATACAAAACAACAGAACCTTACGAGAAATATCGTACACAAAACAACAGAACGTTACGCGAAATATCGTACTAAATCTGCTACTTTAATCTGTAAAACATATTGATATCCAAGACATTTGAGTGTTTCATAAAAAATACAGTTTGCTTATTCCGAGTGAATAATGGATATATTTCATCTTGTGGGTGAAAAACTCAATTATTTTGGCTCGTGGCTGCTCCACTTGTGAAGATACTGAGTCTTTCAGTCATCGATGAAATATGTCCTCTATAGACAGGGTAATTTTGGGTGTGTCACATAGATATGCATTTAAGATTACGAATGATATACGATCAAAATGTTTTTGATATTCCAGCTAATATAAGCACAAGTCTGTATTTTTTGCATCACTCTTGCACCGATGACAATGGCTGTATACGTATATCCCAGTGGTGACAGCTGCACGAAGTAATATACAAATTTGTAGATCGTTACTCCTTGCTGATATGTGTACATGATAGATTAGTAATATCATAGCTTGTAGACCGTTACTCCTTGCTAGCAATCGTATACGATTTACTAGTAATTTTTGTAGTCAACAGTTATCCATTGATCTGGGTCATATCCTAATATAAATCTGATTATTACAGTCAACACGAATGCCATTGTAACGAATGAGAAGTCGAGAGAAAACTTTGGAATCTCCGCCGTCCAGTCACCAATTGAACTCGGTTTTGAATTAGGTAAAAGAAGAAAGGACCCTGGTGGTTTGCCAGTAACTAACTTTCTGGAATCAAATTTTGTTAAAGATACAAGCATAACATTACCTTCTGTTGGTATAACGAAGACCGAAGATAAGATACCTGTATCAAATCCCGATGTCTTGTTCAGTGACTATAGTGGAACCCATCGTCCAACTACATTATCTACTACAACCCTTACTACTGACTTGCTATTACCGGATAGAGCAAATACCTGGACAACAGATGCCTCTAGTGGAAGCAACGCTTGGGTATTGCCATCAGTAACCACAGATAATAGCCGAGGTGAGCCGTTTGGTCAGAAGGCATAACGTATCGCAGTATTATATCAGCTGATCGCACACAACATCATAAAAAATTAAATTTATTTTCCAACGACGATTACACCAACACGTGTTAGTTTGAATGCTAAGTGTATACTTCAACTTTCATAGCAAGTACCTAAAATAGGATGCAGTTATGTCCTTATCAATTGGTAATGTTATACACTAACAGTTAGTTAGGTGACGGACATTCGACCAAGAAGTCCGTTAGGCTTACCACTAGTCATTTACTGTACTGCCTAATACCTTTTCTATCGATATAATTGGTTAGTGATCAGTGCATGTGTTTGGCATTTAGCTTGATATTTTTTATTTATTGTTTTTGTTTATTTTTGGGGGGAGGGGTTGTTTTCTTTCGTTACACATTGAAATCTCTATTTTGTATAGCTGTTATTTTTCTGGATTTCTACCTAGAATAACAACGTTTAAGAAACATGGTCAACCTCTGTTTTTCTATTTATAATAGTTGAATGAATTGTGGGTTTTGTTCTGGTATAATGTCTGGTAAGTCTGACTTGACATGGTAATGTCTAGTAAGTCTGCCTTGACCTGGTAATATCTGGTAAGTCTGACTTGACCTGGAGCTAATACTAATATCAAAATCTGTGGCATTTATTGTCTCGTAACCTACTAATATTGCATTGCGTTACCATATAATAATAATAATAATAATAATGATAATAATAATAATAAATAGATGATTATATTTGGTATTCCAAACTTTCAAATGTACGCATCATTTCTGTTTTCTTTTTAGCGGGATTGCTCATGTTTGAGTTATGCCTTTGATGCAGTTATAAAAAAGTCTAATCTTACCCCTAGTACAATGTCATTAATTTATTTATAATTTATTTATGGGAAAGTGTCCTACCTGACATTTGTTTACAACCGTTCTAATTCATAGCTTCACCTGAGTAAGTGGAAAAGGAAACTCTCTCTCCCTCTTTCTTTCTCTCTTTATATATATATATATATATATATATATATATATATATATATATATATATATATATATATATATATATATATATATATATATATATTAATCTGTACTAGGATGGGCCCCATCCACGCAGGCGCCAGGCTCAGGGAGCTCGGACATCTGGGGGACACAATCTGCAGGGGCCACAGACAGCATGGGCCTCATAAGTAAGTATATGTTTTCTAAGAAGCATGTGTTGTCTTGTACATTATTGCATGAAGCAAGCACGCCTCTATTCATACGGAACGTTTACTTTTCTAAGAAGTATATATTGCCTTATACATTATTGCATGATGCAAGCACGTTTAATTTCATACTGGCGTTTACTATTTCGTATTTTAAGGCGTTGATTTTGCATAGTTATTACTCACATGTTTCGACTAAGACACACACTTTGTTACCAATAAAAACTTTCTCTTTTGTCTGAATAATATTTTTTATTTCTTCCTCTATGGCAAATAAAACAAAATATTCATAAATCGATTACTTATAGATCTTTTCAAAACTTTGATACTGTTAAATTCCTGGAAGATCTGAAACAGATTCCATGGAATACTCTCCAAATCTTTGAAGATGATGTTTTATATACTTGGACAGATCTATTCATCAGTATAGTGAACAAACATGCCCCTTTAAAAACACACAGGATAAAGAAAGACAACCGGTCAGGCTGGATCTCCCCACAAATTTTAGAATCAATAAAGCAAATAGACCAACTAAAACAGTAGGAAATCAAGCTGCATATAGAGTTTAAAGGAAAAAAGTTAATAAAATGATATTTAAAGCCAAACAAGTGCACTATAAAAAAAAGTGCTGGATGAAAGCCAAGATAACCCGAAAGCTGTCTGGAAAGTGTTTACAGAGTTTGGTGCAGTAATGTAAGGGTAAAACTGAAATTTTATCCCTCAATCATGAGGGCATTTATATCGATAATTCAACTGACATCTCAAATATTTTTAATGACTTTTTTGTTCAAATTGCTGAAAAACTTAAAGAACCAAAACTTCATCTGATTATTTGGAACTCAAACATTTTTGTGCTAAAAGACAATCAAACAATATAAAGTTTGAAATTCCTGAAATGAGTCCAGATTTTGTGTTGAAATATATTAAAAAATGGATGATTGTAAAGTTACAGGACTTGCTATGATTGGATCAAGGCTACTAAAGGTAGCTGCACCTGCAATTATAGAGAGTATAGCTTTCAGTTATTAGTATTAGGTCTAATAAATTTCCACAAACATGGAAAACTGCCAAGGTTATACCATTGCATAAAGCAGGAACAAAAGATGATGTAAATAACTACAGACCCATCTCTATCCTTCCTTGTCCCTCCATATTACTAGAAAAACATGTACATGATTCTTTTCTCAACTATTTAAACACTTATGATCTTATTCATGATAACCAGTCTGGCTTTTGACAGAATCGCTCCTGTGAAACTGTCCATGTATCTTTGATTGATAAATGGCTGAAAACATTAGATCAAGGAGAAACGGTAGGCACTATTACGGTTGATTTTCGTAAAGCTTTTGATCTTGTAAACCACGAACTTTTGCTTGAAAAACTAAAAATCTATCAATGCAGTGAAAACTCCCTAAACTGGTTGACTTCTTACTTAGCCGAGAGAGTGCAAAAAGTATTTTTAAATGAGCCACTTTCTCAAAGTAAAAATATTAATTGTGTAGCACCATAAGGCTCTATCCTTGGACCTCTGTTATTCATTCTTTTTATCAACGACTTACCTCTTAAGACTGGAACTTCAATTTCTTCCACTGACCTCGATGCAGATGACACTACACTGTCTGACATGGGTAAAACCAAAACGGTACTTGAAAATAACTTACAAAGTGCTCTCAACAGACTTCAAGGAAAACAGTACGATCATAAATGCAGAAAAAAGAAAGCCCTACTAGTTACAACTCAATAAAATACGAGCAAAGCTCGATAGCGACATAATCCAGGCTCTGTTTGACAATGTGAGCCTTAATATGACCTTTCATGATAAAATTCTTGGTGTATTCATAGATAACAATCTTACTTGGTCTATTCACATTAAACATGTTTTAAAAAACCGTTAATTATTATCTTTGGCTACTGAGGAAAACCAAAACGTACATTCCTCTTCAGTATAGGGTCTTCTTTCATAACAGTTATGATCAGCCATATATGGACTCTTGTAATGTAATTTGGGGTAATACCTCTAATTCAAACATAACAACACTTTTGAGACTCCAGAAGAGGGCTTGTCATTTAATTCTAGATCAGTGTATAGCCAATTTCCAGAATGCAATGCGTAACATAAAGATTTTAACAATACATGAAAGAATATTTCTTAGAAAGGCCAGATTGATGTATAAAGTATCCAGAAAAGCCATGCCTGTCTATCTAAGCAATATATTTCACCAAAGAGATGCTGATGGTACTCCAGATTTTTTAAGGTCCATCCGAATTAAAAAATTTTATTATACCAAGGCTAAAGAAGGAATTGTTTTAAAAAAGTTTTTGAGTATACTGGTCCATTGGTATGCAACAACATTCCCAGTAACTTAAGGCAGGCTCCTACCATTTATTTTCCATAATCAATGTCTCAAATGGATGAAATCTTTAGACAATTGAATAGCTCTAGTACAATAAATACCGCCTGCTTTTCTGTAATTTCGCATTTTTTCACATTTGAATTTTTCAATGCAGGATGATATTTTGTATTTATATATGTTCATGTATTCAAAGATAATTGTGCATATGTTGCAGGCCTGATACTTTGATTCTTAAAATCACTTAATTATCTAGTGTCAAGCCAGATTCTTCACATCATGTTGTATATACTGTATATATTGTACATAACAGATAGAAAGTCTCAAGGTAGATTAGTTTTGTAACTAACTGAGTTACCTTCTCTAAATAAAGTCTTGTTATCATTATTATCATTATTATTATTATTATTATTATTATTATTATTAGTAGTAGTAGTAGTAGTAGTAGTAGTTGTAGTAGCAGAGGTAGTAATATCCTTCTTTGTCTCCTTCCTGAAATACATTGTTGCTCTTCAATAAATCATGCACTATGTATTTATTAGCCGCATGCATCAAGTATAAAACCCTTTATGTGACGTATATGTTTGATGAAAATGAACTTATAATTGGATTGCTCATCTTTTATTCCCTTTCTTCATCTTTACAGTTATCTAAATTGTGTCATCTTCTATGTTCTTTTTTATTATTCCTCATTTAAATATATGATTAAATTATTAAACATTCAGTATTGTTTTATAGATTTTGTTATTGTATCTGTGCTAATATATGTGTGTGTGTGTATGTGTGTGTGTGTGTGTGTGTGTGTGTGTTAAAAACTGGACTGGTAATGCATTCCTGTATTTGACCGATTTCCTTGTAATTTGATTACGTTTTGCGTGCATTTTATTTTTGATCCATTCCTCGAAGCAATTACAAAACAAAAATGACCTCTAGTCTACCAGCGGCGGCTGTTGATTGTGGTCGCATAGCAGAAATTACAATAGCCCGCTGTCCAATCTAATATCCAATCTAAGTTTTAATTTCTAATCACATTACTTACTGCTTAGGTCAAGCCGTCTGCCAGGAGCCCTGTGGGTCAGTTATGCGATTTATTCTACATCAAATACACATTTTAAAATCTTTATAATTTTGATATGTTTAGTGCAGTTTTCACAAATGTTCACCATACCAAATTCCTCCATGAATTACGCTTGTTATTTGCATGGAGCTAGTTGTTAGGACGGAACATCCTGTGTTTCCAAAAGGTCAATCTCCGTTATAATTCTGGAAATTTTAGTATGTTGTCTTTCTTTGTTTCAAAAGATTATCCATGATATTCTTTTTTTTTAAATCGAAAATCAGTTTATGTGATATTTCAATAGAATTATTGCGGAGAAATCACTAGCAATTTAGAAAGAAAACGTGATAGTTAATAACATATGAAACCTTCAAAATACGCATTATTTTATAACTTCTTTGTATTGTACTTACATATTAACCCTAGTATATATGCTGACCCCATTTCTGACAATGGAAAAGTAGGCTAACAAGATAACCCCGTTGATGCATGCATTCTGATAATGACGAATCAAGAAGATGGTGGAAATGATATGATTAGAGGAATATGAGTAAGTATTATATATATATATATATATATATATATATATATATATATATATATATATA
This sequence comes from Sinohyriopsis cumingii, assembly GCA_028554795.2. Taxonomy (NCBI): domain Eukaryota; kingdom Metazoa; phylum Mollusca; class Bivalvia; order Unionida; family Unionidae; genus Sinohyriopsis; species Sinohyriopsis cumingii. Next base: position 117,292,433 of record CM068830.1, on the reverse strand, counting down.
TATATATATATATATATATATATATATATATATATATATATATATATATATAGTAGCAATTCCATTTGGACATTGTACTATTATAACACTAATTCTAATATATATTACTCACTGGTTAGGTGCATGTGAAAATGTATTATATCCTAACCACTGGGGAATATAAAACTCATTTTTTAAGGATACGTGGCCAAGGTGCATTTATGTTGGCACGATGAAAATTTACAAACAAGCGCAGAGAAAACTGAGAGCGTTTTTTAAAGAAAAGAAGTTCAGGAGATCATGGAAGAATCAAAAGATGAAATAGGAAAATAAAGAAATAAAGAAGAAATTGATGATGGCGATAATTATATTTTTTCCAATAAAATTCGATAACAAAACGTATCAGCATGTAATGAAATTTTTTAACTCGAAGTTTTAAGTTAAAGAATAAAATTTTGTCTCTAGAATTTTATCTGATGGGAAAAACCCATATTCTTTAAGTTATGTTATACAGAAATGATTTAAGTTATGTTAGAAAATCATCCTTTGATGTACTTATTAATTTCTGATTAATTAGACGATACTTGCGAATGTTATTGAATGCTGCATTTTACAGTGTATACTAATGTATTTGTTTGAAATATTTGCTTTGTGAAATTCTTTTACTGATGACCAAATTGGTTTTAGATATGCTTGGAAACCCTCTAATGATGTTCCTCATGAGCGGCGATATGCCAGATGCACCAAATCTTGGAGCAGCAGGAACGGATCCACTGACAGGAGGAATGACCGACCCATTGTTGGTCCAGTTGCTGCGTGCACAGATGTTGCGCCAACTCCGCAATGTCAGACCGACTTCACAGACAGGTAGAAGAAACATGCCTCCAGACTGGAGAAGGCCTAGATCTGGGTCAGAGTTTGAAGCAAACACTGGACCAGACCCGAGGTTTAAACCAGACGGGGCGACAACCTTTGATCATGGAATCAGAGGCAGGTTGCATTCTAGAGACAACCAGGCTCCCATGACGAATTCTATTGCCAGAGATCGTCAAGTACGCTTAGGATTCACGCCACCTCCTGGAGCGGACCCTATGGAAGGAACAATCGGACAAACTCTACCAACAAGGGATGTTTCTGGTTCTGGCAGAAGGCCTGGTGACATCCCGCCACCAGACGCTATGGGATCTGGGGATATGGGTCGAAGGCCTATTGAGATACCAGCATCAGGTGCCATGCGGTTAATGGATATGGGTAGAAGACATGGTGACATGCCACCACCAGACGTCATGGGATCCACAGATACGCCTCCTATGATGGATAGAATGACATCTGGAGCCAGGAGAGCCATGATCCAAACTCGTGTGAGAGAACGGATGGGATCGATGCGCCCACCAGTTGATACCCTAGCAGTGCTAAGGCGGTTGAGAGAACTGCAGCGCACAAGCATGTCACCAGCAGCTTCTGAATCTGGAGCCCTGGCTGACAGGGCATCTGACTTGGCCGACATGAGGGCAGATAGACTGGATAATCTCCAGGCCTTGGGGCCCATGGGTATGCTTCTGGGATCTGGTGGGTTTGGAAGTGGTGGTCTTGGCGGTCTTGATGGTCTTGGAGGTATGGGAGGTCTTGGTGGACTCAGTGGAATGGCTGGTTTGGGCGGACTAGGAGCGGACGGCCCTGGAGGTCTTGCCAGTTTAATGGGTATGATTGGCGGGGCTGGTGGCTCTCTTACGCCGATGATGGCCCTCCTTAGTGCCACATAGACCAATGTACTCCAGACATGGTGAACGAGTTTTTCGAGACATTCTGTGTGAATTATTCAAGGAGGCAAGGTTGCTGTGTGAATAATTATGGACCATTATTCAATGTTTGAGTGAGGTCATAAATGACTATATATATATATATATATATATATATATATATATATATATATATATATATATATATATATATATATATATATATACTTACGGCAGATCACATACTGTAGATGATTTTAATGTGATACTTTGTTTTATGGGGTTTGTTCACGCTATACACAAGTTTTTAAAACAGTATATCCAAAACTGATTGTGATACATTTCATCTGCTTAACCATACGATACACTCCAATTCATTTTTGAAGATGGCCAGGGTAATGCTTACAGGACTGTATGCAGTAGGGTTAGAATACCCGATACGTAAACTCGAACCGACAAAAGAAAGAAAACTCAAATGTAAGATGAAGGTAACGCATACACCTCTACAAAAATGTTAAAGGTGTGTTGTATTTGAGAAATTGCATAAAGTATTAACCGTGTCACATTTTTGGAGCGTTCGTTATTCGAGCAATGAATTTTATATAATATTAAACAATATAACAATTGTAGCAGAGATTGAATTATTGCAGTTTATTCTCATTTTCATCAATAAAATGTACGAAAAGAAATTAATTTGAGTTCTCTAACTTAATAAAATATTCCTGTAGTTATTGTCTGATATATGTATTAGGTGATGCAATACAATGCAAATCTTAGAACCTGTTTACTTTTGAAAGTACAGTTGATGATAGCACTTCTTTCCAGGTAGCTTTTCACCATATATGAAAAACATTTTAGTCTACACTGGAACCCGTAGGAAGTGCAGAAATAGACCATGTTATTATATGATTAGTTTAATTTAAATTTAGCATTTTCTTATAATATAAATAATCTAGTTGATAGAGATTACCATTTTCAGCACCTGTGTATTCAAATTGAAGACATACCTCTCCACAGACGACTATTAAAAAAGGAACATGTATTAACCTAAATGACACTAGAGAAGACCTTCAAAATAATGAACATTTTATTAACTTAAATTAAACTTGGGGAAAACCTTCAAGATAATGAACACTTTAACAACATAAATGACACTAGGGCCGATCTTCAAAATATTGTACCGTTTAATAACCTAAATGACACTATGGATGACGTTCAAAATATTGTACCGTTTAATAATCTAAATGACACTATGGATGATCTTCAAAATAATATACTTTTTAATAACCTAAATGACACAATAGATGACCTTCAAAATAATGTACCTTTTAATAACCTAAACGACACAATGGATGACCTTCAAAATAATGTACCTTTTAATAACCTAAATGACATTATAGAAAAGAGTCTCGCTATTCAGTACATTTAAATGAGTAAATGTCGCACGATACAAGTCACATATTTCATTTATAAATCTTTCCCTCGTTTTAAGACTTTCAGTGAAATAGAACAAAAACTGTGACATGTCATTCGGAAAACTAGTGTAATATAACTTTTCTTAGACACTTTATGTTTTGCAGTTAAATAAATAAAGACATCAGTGACAGGATGATTATTGAGTCTGTAAAGAGTCGTGTCAAGTAAATTTAAAACAAAACTCCAAAATTTTCCTCACATGTGACATACTCTTTTAAGGAGCATTTTAACAAAAATATTACGGAATTTTAATGTTTTCTGCCCAAGGAAGGTTTGCTTACATATCACTTTTGTAAAATATAGCAATAACAAAGACATTTAAGGAAGAAATCGAAAGAAGAAAACAATTTAACCCGTTGAGTGAAACTGGTTCGAGATTTACATTTGTTCATCTGCCTTTACAGTGTATTGATATTACTTTCTCATCTGCAGTTTTAAAAGCATTGATGTGTATTGAGGAGAATGAGGAACGAGGGTGAAACATTTCCATCTAGCAGAGTGTGTTTGGTCTAAACATATTTTGTTGTAATAGAGAAACGTTACACACGACAAATGAATCTGAAATTTATTTGACTTACTGGTTACTCACCATTAGAGAATTATAAACATGTATACAATATGTAAAATGTCAGGTGAAATGTATATAGCCACTGGAGTAAGAAATATGACCGCAAATGTTCGCTGCGTTGATCATATTATTTCTGTTATCGTGTTTTTTAGATGAAGGCATATCGACAGTAGTCTTAAATCGTAAATTGTACCGAATGCTACTTTTTGGGTCTCCTTGGTGATGCAAACAAACCATGACGCCTCGCAATAACGAGTTGACATAGAATCAGAAGCAGAAGATAATTCAGTTTGCAAAGAAAGATTTAATGGAAGAAAAAAGAAAGTGAAAGAGTTTCGGATCCAGGATATTTGCTTGACAGAAGTCGACTACGATTTCTCAGCTGAATTACACATCGTGCGTTCATTTGCGCAGTGAGGTACAACTGATCCGTTGAAAGCCAGTGATATATACTAACTTGTGCAATGAAGTGCAAGTCATTTTGGACAAAGATCTGAAGTTTATGTTTAGAGAATACTCGATAAAGAATGCCAATCAAAGTGTTATTCATTGTACAGTGGATAATCGCCATTAAAGAATATTTATCAATATACTGGGGTGCATTACCTACAAACGGTGTTGAAAACTTGACCCCGTTCAGGGCAACATCGGTTTTGACAAGTATATCAGCATCTTTGAGGAAAATTTGTTGCCCGATTTTGCAACGGAATTTCCAAATGGCAAATTATTCTTCCAGGAGAATAGTTTTCTGGACCATGTTGGGAAAAAAATGGAATAATGATAGAACACCAAATCCTTATCTGTCACAGAATCACCAGCAAACAATGTCCATATTGCATACCTTCAATATTTCTGAGAATATATGACCGACAATTAAGTCATAGTAAGAAAACAGACTGCATACAGTGGATTCTTGGCCTGATCTCATTCGTGTATTTATTTATGGATCTGTTTCAATCAAATTTATACTAGAGAACATTGTAACTGCATAGGTAAGTGTTTATAGACACTTTGTAACTGCATAGGTAAGTCTTTATAAACACTTTGTAACTGCATAGGTAAGTGTTTATACACACTTTGTAACTGCATAGGTAAGTGTTTATACAGTGTGATAAGAGCCAAATGCTAATTAATCGATGTGTAAGTTCTATTTTCAATTATATCTGTCTTATGAGTACTTATAGAAATATCAATGGCGTTCTTTTTCCTTCTTAAACGTCAACACTATTGGTTACCCATTGTAATTAACGCTACAGGTTGAATGGATGGTGCTGAAACAGTGAATTTTGTTATAAAAGTTTTAAACGTTTTAATAGTAGGAAAATTTCTTGTCAGTAGAGGTAACTTGTTTCATTTGTTGACCATATCTGGCAATCACTAAATAATGAAGTAAAGCATCAAAACTGAACGAGTTTGTTCGGAGTTTTTTTTTAATTATATTGTATGAGTTTATGTATTGTACCTACTATAGAACGTAATAAGGATATTTGTGGAATATGATCAAAACACTGATGGAATATAATCAGGACATTGGTGGAATGTATTATGGACATTGTTTGTTTATGATTCTGTAAAGCTTAACGAGTTTTGCATTTGTTTATCCCCGCACGAGAAGGCTAACCTAATTCCAGATAAAATGCCTCTCAACCTTTATGTTTTGGTCAACAATAAACTAACCCGATTCAGGTTGAACTCTTCAGTTATGTATCTCTATATCGTGTGCTGAACTTTTATCCATGATTGTATGTTGCAGTTTTAACTATTAATCATTTGTAAGCAAATGTTTAGATAGCTGACGTTTTTCAAGATTGTGGGTTGTGCTTTAAGATCATATTTGGATGTTGACATGACCTTTTCACCTTAAAGGTTCTGGAAGCAAATTTATGGCCCATATCCTGTTGATTGTATTGTGTCTTACGTTTCTAAATAAGATTATGACAAAAGAAAGTATTAATTCCTATTTTAATAGCACTCTTTCTGGAAGCACGTTTTGTTATGTTCAGATATAATTCAAGAGTAATTATTAATTCAAATTGTTCATTGAAATTACAAAGTACTCATTGATATTTTGGACAAAAACGCTGTTTTGGGATTGTTGTGAATTCATTCAAAGATATTCCGGATTATATCATTATAATACATCAAGACTATTTGGTATATGAACTCATTCAAGACTTGTAGTGTATCAGAACATTCAAGACTCTTGGAATTCATTCGGAATATTCTACATTTTTGGACTTGTGTTAGAACATTTAGGATTATTTGGGATTTAATTAACAACACTGTAAGTCTCTTTTCAAGTTTCTCTTTTGTATTCTACAAAAATAAATTATGTGTTAAATTTTTATTAAATTTGTTGTATTTACTTTTTCTTCTACTTAGTTTAAAACCATAGAGTCGCAACATCTGTAACGCTTTCTTTTTCCTCAGAAATAGCAGCCATGCATATAGACCACATTTCGTAACCAAATTCTAAGACTAGGCAGATAGGGTTAATCGTAATGAGACTATCATTTGAAATTTCTAATGGTGATGAATGTAACCTAAGATACTTTGAATAATATTATAATATGGTTTGACTAAGATCCGTGTGCTTTCCCAATTTCCAGTGATATGTATGAAGTCGAATTTCTCCGCAGAATTCAAGACAAGCTAAAATAGTTGAGTTCCCAGTTAGTAAACAACATGCATTATGTTTTAGAGGGATTAATGATAATTGACCATATATTATCCTTGTCGTTAGATTTCTGAAAAATACCAATTTAATACACTTTGAATGGAAAATGGGTCGGTGGAAATGTGAAAAAAATGTCAAGGAAGAGATTTTTAACTATATCATTTGTCATGAACAAAAATAGATATGGTCCTTCATTTGATCCTTGAATGACACCCGCAGACGTTAGACCAACATCCCTGAGTTCTGAATAAATCTTCTAATCACTGTAAAAGATTTCCCTTAATCTCATAACTTCTAACATTTAATTTTAGTTAAAGTGACTTGCTCTTTACAGGATTTAATGAGTTTGTAGACACCAAGTGACATTTATTTTATGACACGTTTGTTTCACAATAATGTGTTTCTCACCAACAATATTCAACAGCTACCGAATGGTGTTCAAGGAGCAATGCACGGGTAAAGATATTTTATTTGTTTTCTGTGAGATAAACGGATACGGCATTGATGCTAGTTTGTTCCGGTTTTTGATGACGGATCTTCACATCACTTGAAAGATCGGTAAATACTGCACTCTATAATACCCGTATATCGCCAACACAACGCTGATATATTCATACATCACGCAATGCACTGCACTTTCTGTGTAAAGGAAACATCCTTCATTTTTATCAAAACATCTGAAAGTAAATGTAGTTATGCTTCATTCATATTTGTTATTAATTTCTACAACGATAATATGACGAATCTTTTAGCACAATAGGAAGTTCGAAATTCATTTAAAAAAACTTGTTAAACTTCGGATGGGTATCTGGACTATTTTTCTCATATAAACTGTATGAAGTAAAAAGCTTTTGTTAAATATTCTATTGCAGATTAATTTATATTTGATTAGACTGTGCATACATTACATAGTAACCACATCTGTGATATGTGAATCGTGTAGTACAAACACACTAATATCCACCATTATGATATGTCATTTATATCGGATTTTATAAATATAAATTGAAGAAAGAAAAAACATTTTAATAAGGAAATCATGCGCTAGTACTAAAAATAATTGCTGATGTGATGTTCACATAGCAACTTGTTCGTCCCTAGCGTGAATGGAGTTCTTATATGCATAGTGGTCAATTTCATTTGCGATTTTCTATTTCTGGTTTCACATGATTTACATCGTAGGAGTATTCAAACGGTGAATACAATAGTATAACCAGAAAACCAACCAACGCTTAAAAGACGATTTTTTTTTCTGACAAAAAACTTAAAATATGTTTCCGATATCCAGTTAGGAAAAACAATCGCAACCAGTCCATGACTTTATCTTCACGAACTCTTAGACAAAACGTTTCCATAATGTCATGCGATATTGTCATTTTCTTTCGGCTAATTTCCTCCTGTTATCGAGAAGCGTTATGTCAGCACACACACACACACACACACACACACACACTGGAAGCTGCGATCACTTTGTAAACTTTGCCTATTTTCATATGTTATTTTGTTAGCAGAAACTGTGGTTTCTTAGTGGCTCTGGTGCGAATTGCTCTTTGATTTTTCAGATGTATTAGACCCTTTCAATGCACTCAATTCCATTCTGCCCTTGGGCTTCTATGGCATGGATGGAAGTGACTTCATGAGATTGAACGGAATGATGGAAATGATGGGCAGAACCGGTGGTATGAATGACGTCATTCCGATGTGGGCCCTCCTTGGGGAATCCTAGTCGTTTATTCGCTTCACAAGATTTGAGTGTTCCTTGTATATTTTGGTAAAGGACAAATCCTTGTGATAAAGGAGCGTGGTCTATCAGTGTATATTTATTTCCAAAAAAAAGAATTAATTATATTTTCCCATTAAGCATGAATGAATAGTTCCAAAGGCGAGTATTGTTGTTCCATTCTTGTACTTAATAAAGGCTGTTAAAAATGAAGTAATTTAATAAAATCTTTGTGTGACATGTTCCTTTGTGCGAATGATTTTATTTGACTGCTGTACCTATTAATGCACAATGAAAATGAGCATTAGAAATAAAAAATTCTGTCGACATTTTTTTAAATATCTAATACACTAATTCTATCCACACTGTCCAGTTTCTACTGGGCATTTTTCCATCTAACACACTAATCTATATCCTAACAGTCCAGTTTCTATCAAACATTTCTCCATCTAATACTTTAATTTCTATCCACACTACCCAGTTTCTATTACGTTTTGTCATATTTATCTTAGTCATCAGAAGCAATGCAAACATCAGTGAAATACATTTTCTGTTTGTAATTAAATTTGTAATGTTAAAAGTTTAAGGAACCTTAATGTATGTTCGAAAATAATTATTGCTTTCGTCCAAATAAAAGCAATTGAAACTGACGGGTAAGAAATTATGTGATACAGTTCCTGTAAAGTTGTTCGCTCAATATTGACGTGCTCGCTTGTGTCTGTGAAGTTATTCTGCACCTTCTACATATGTGTAAGTATACTGTTTCTTTACGATCCCCATATATCACGATCACCATATAGCACGATCCCCATCCATCACTATCCTCATACATCACTATCCCCATACATCACGCAGCAAGCTTTTCTCTGCACAATGCACTCTTTGCGTTGCACAATGCTTTTCATCTAAGACAATTCGTATCATAAGGGTCTAAACAGTATTGTTATTGACAGATATTAAAATATGCTACATACAATGCATTTTTTTTCTTCCTTGTTGCTACTATATACTATTTCATGCCATTTTGCATCAAAATTTTCCTTTTTTCTACTATGGCTAAAACAACATATTAACGTGTTTTTTCTAGTAGTGTATTTCCTTTCATGTTGCACTAAATTTCTGTAATATTCAAAGGGAATGCATATAACAAGGATGCTTCTTTTTGGTCCACAAAACTACACATAAATCTCACTCGTTAGGTGCATTTCAACAAATTTTACGAGGCGAAAAAAGTCTATACACAATAGTAATTTTGAAATGGAGAGCGCTAATGCAAAAGATTTTGATCTTCCAGGCATGTCTGATCCAGTTATGTCGGTAAATCGCACGCTGTCGATGAGATTTCATAAACTGGCCCAAGATAATGATAAAAGGGAGAGGAACTTGTTGCAGGGACTGTCCCAGTCAATACCACCGTTAGGATCAAGAGGTATCATCTTTTTAACCCCCGATAAAGTTGTCGTTGATTTAATAAAATACTTGTCGTTGAATGCACTTGTACTATTAAACCTGTCTATAAAAACTGATACAAGTAATGTGTGTGTGTGTGTGTGTGTGTGTGTGTGTGTGTGTGTGTGTGTGATTTTGATTTTTAACGCAGTTTTAACACTTTTTCAGTCTCATCGCTACGATGTCTGCAGTGTGGCAGTTTATAGTAACGTCTAGCACTGGGACATCATACCGCAGACATGTAGTGTGATGTTCCATCCAGTCATAATAACCTGATACCAGGCCGACCAATCCGAACACAAACCCCTAGCGATGCAGCTGACAGTACTACTTTTACAAGTATTTGGTATGATTCGGCCGGGGTTCGAACCCGCTACCTCCCGCATCCGAGGCGGACCCTCTAACCACTAGGCCACTGAAACGGTCAGACACACTAGTAACAGCAAAAATATTGGACAGGTGTCCTTGGAAGTTACCAATCTAAGTGAATACAAGAAAAGGGGTCAATTAATATCCATTTTAGACAGATTACCTACACACCCACACACCCATATATATATATATATATATATATATATATATATATATATATATATATATATATATATATATATATATATATATATATGGGTGTCCTCTTAGACAGGTACGTATCAGAGTGTTTTCAGAGCTATATACATGGGTGTCCTCTTGGAGAACTATATATCGAAGTGTTCGCTTAAACATTTATATTTCGGGGCGTACTCCTAGGACTATACCTCGGTGTCCGCTTAAATAGGTATATATTAGGTGTCCTCTTATACTGGTATATATCGGGGTGATATTTAGGTATATGTTGTGGTGTCTTGTTAGACATATATTTTGGGGTGTCTGCTTAGACAGGTATATGTTGCGGTTGCCACCTAAGTATTTCATATCCTAGTTTGTACGAATGTATATATGTGTATATACCTCTAGACATTAATAGACAGACCAAAGGAAATGTACATATGTGTAGATACCTTTAGAGATCGATAAATAGTCATAAGATAATGTACATATGTGTATATACCTCTAAGGATCAATAAATAGCCATAAAGAAAATGTACGTATGTGCATATACCTCCAGGGATCGATAAATAGCCATAAGGAAACGTCTATATGTGCATATACCTCCAGGGATCGATAAATAACCATAAGAAAATGTATATATGTGCATATACCTCTAGGGATCGATAAATAACCATAAGGAAATGTACATATGTATATATATACCTCTAATCATCATGGGCGGCTCAGTCTCGAACTACAATGCGAGATGCGCCCTTGGAGTGTCGTCTGTCTTTGGGGTTTTGGCTGTGCATGCCTATGCACGAGTGACAGTCCCTATTGCAGTTGGTGCAGACATACTGGGACTTCTAAGTTGCTGTGGTTGCTTCCGCGCTCTTCTTTCTCTCACGTTTCTCTTCCGCCAGCTGGCCTTTCCTCACATCAGCGATGGCTATGGCCTTACGGACCATCTGTCTCCGGGTACATCCGTCCTCGGCATGCACTTCTCAGTCGTCGGATGAAATGTCGCATGCCTTCATGTCCCTCTTGCACACCTCCTTGAAACGCAGTGAGGAGCTGCCGACTTTTCTGGTGCCAGTGACCAGCCGTCAATATAGGATGTCCTTTGGCAGCCTCCCATCCTCCATGCATCGGACGTGTCTCAGCCATCGAAGGCGGCGTTTGCTGAGCATGGAGTATATGCAGGGGATACTTGCATGCTGCAGGATCTCGCTGCGTTGGATGCGGTCTTGACAGGTGATTTTCAGGATGCGTATATGGAAGGAGTCGAGCTGATGCTCTTGCCTCATTCATATAGGTGCTCACTTCCATATAGGAGGGTGCTGAAAAGCAAGCACGGTGGACTTAGATCTTGGTGTGCTCTGTCAGTGTGTTGTTTTCCCACAACCTCTTCGTTACTTGTGCCTTGATGGTATTTGCCTTTCCAAGCCTTCTGTCCAGCTCCACATCGAGCGAGAGCGTGTTTATGATGGTTGACCCTAGGTAAGTAAAGTCGTTGATTGCTTCCAGGGTGACACAGTCGATTTTGATGGGAGGGGAAGTGGTGACATATTGCACGCTGACGTTTGTCTTGTTCAAACTGATGGTGAGCCCGGACTGCTTGCAGACATTAGCGAAACGGCCTCACAGTCTCTGGAGGGCATCATCAGTGTGGGTCATCCGCAAAGATCATTTCCCAGATGAGCACCGACCTCACTTTGGGCTTCGAGTGCAGTTGTGCCAGGTTGAACAGCCTCCCGTTGGGCCTGGTGTGCAGATATACGCCATCAGTGGACGAGTCGAAGGCGTAGGAAAGGAGCAGGTAGAAGAAGATCCAAAAAAGGGTCGGCGCCAGCAGGCAGTCCTGCTTCACGCCGCTATTGATGGGGAAGGAATCTGAGGAGGATCCATCGTATCGTATAGGACTGTTCATATCAGCATGGAAATAGATTATAATCCTGCGGAGTTTTTTTTTTTTTGGTGGGGGCAGCCGATCTTGCTGAAAAGTTCAAACAGGCCCTTCCTGTTGACCAGTTCGAAGGGCTTAGTGAGGTCAACGAACATCATGTAGAGTGGCTGACCTTGCTCTCTGCTCTTCTCTTGGAGATGTCGGAGGGGTCGATAGATAGACGCAAGGAAAATGTACATTTGTGTGTATATTTCTAGGAATCGGTAGATCTAAAGAAAATATACATAAATGCATACACCTCTGGAAGTCGATACATAGAACAAAGAAGAATGTATCAATGAGTCTCTACATCTGGGAATCAATAGAGAAACCTATAGAAAAGGTATCAATGAGTCTCTACATCTGGGAATCAATAGAGAAACCTATAGAGATTGTATCAGTCAGTCTCTACATCTGGAAATCAAAAGAGAAACCTATAGAAAAGGTATCAATCAGTATCTACATCTGGGAATCAATAGAGAAACCTATAGAGAAGGTATCAATGAGTCTCTACATCTGGAAATCAATAGAGAAACCTATAGAGATTGTATCAGTGAGTCTCTACATCTGGAAATCAATAGAGAAACCTATAGAAAAGGTATCAATGAGTCTCTACATCTGGAAATCAATAGAGAAACCTATAGAAAAGGTATCAATCAGTATCTACATCTGGGAATCAATAGAGAAACCTATAGAAAAGGTACCAATCAGTATCTACATATGGGAATCAATAGAGAAACCTATAGAGAAGGTATCAATGAGTCTCTACATCTGGAAATCAATAGAGAAACCTATAGAGATTGTATCAGTGAGTCTCTACATCTGGAAATCAATAGAGAAACCTATAGAAAAGGTATCAATGAGTCTCTACATCTGGAAATCAATAGAGAAACCTACAGAAAAGGTATCAATCAGTATCTACATCTGGGAATCAATAGAGAAACCTATAGAAAAGGTATCAATCAGTATCTACATCTGGGAATCAATAGAGAAACCTATAGAAAAGGTATCAATCAGTATCTACATCTGGGAATCAATAGAGAAACCTATAGAGATTGTATCAGTAAGTATCTACATCTGGGAATCAATAGAGAAACCTATAGAGAAGGTATCAATGAGTCTCTACATCTGGGAATCAATAGAGAAACCTATAGAGATTGTATCAGTGAGTCTCTACATCTGGAAATCAATAGAGAAACCTATAGAAAAGGTATCAATGAGTCTCTACATCTGGAAATCAATAGAGAAACCTATAGAGAAGGTATCAATCAGTATCTACATCTGGGAATCAATAGAGAAACCTATAGAGATTGTATCAGTCAGTATCTACATCTGGGAATCAATAGAGAAACCTATAGAGAAGGTATCAATCAGTATCTACATCTGGGAATCAATAGAGAAACCTATAGAGAAGGTATCAATCAGTATCTACATCTGGGAATCAATAGAGAAACCTATAGAGATTGTATCAGTGAGTCTCTACATCTGGAAATCAATAGAGAAACCTATAGAAAAGGTATCAATGAGTCTCTACATCTGGAAATCAATAGAGAAACCTATAGAGAAGGTATCAATCAGTATCTACATCTGGGAATCAATAGAGAAACCTATAGAGAAGGTATCAATCAGTATCTACATCTGGGAATCAATAGAGAAACCTATAGAGATTGTATCAGTGAGTCTCTACATCTGGGAATCAATAGAGAAACCTATAGAGAAGGTATCAATCAGTATCTACATCTGGGAATCAATAGAGAAACCTATAGAGATTGTATCAGTCAGTCTCTACATCTGGGAATCAATAGAGAAACCTATAGAGAAGGTATCAATCAGTATCTACATCTGGGAATCAATAGAGAAACCTATAGAGATTGTATCAGTGAGTCTCTACATCTGGAAATCAATAGAGAAACCTATAGAAAAGGTATCAATCAGTATCTACATCTGGGAATCAATAGAGAAACCTATAGAGAAGGTATCAATCAGTATCTACATCTGGGAATCAATATAGAAACCTATAGAGATTGTATTAGTCAGTATCTACATCTGGAAATCAATATAGAAACCTATAGAGAATGTAAACTGAAGGTGTGTGTGTGTGTGTGTGTGTGTGTGTGTGTGTGAGAGAGAGAGAGAGAGAGACAGAGAGAGACAGAGAGAGAGAGTAGAAATTATATTAGGTAAAATTACAGATTATCTTTCTCCGCTTTAAAAGACTGAAGGTGTCCACAGTTCAAGCGCAATGCAGGCCAAGTGCGGTAAAACTCGATGTAATTATACGACTAACGATGAACAATACAAATCATTGTCTACAACATTACATGCCCGCAAATAAAGGCATATCCTTTACCAAGGCATTGCTTGAGCAGCGCAAATAAAGGCTACAAGGATTGACTGGAAAATATCACAGCTTCAGAACTTATTGAGATACAGAACTAATATTTGGAACACAAACAGAAAGCTAAACTGTTACGACCTAGTAGTCTCCACCGCGTATACTAGACTTATCAGCTGGAATTCGATCAATGACTTTTCGTACAGACGTGTTTACTGCAACAAATTCAGAGAGTCCTGCTTTTGTTCTGTAAGCCGAGGCGCAGACTGTAGTAGGTCACGAGGTTGGTACACTCTAATGCTTCGTCCCCGCCATTTTCGATAAATCAACACAGCAAATCAAATAATGTCTATTGCGATGGTGGACCCAAGACTTTAAACCGACTTGATACACTAAGTACTCGCTATTGAATAATTATATTATTATCTATATGTTCTTCGCAACGCTAAAAAAAAAACAATCTTACAAATTGTAATAATTGGTTTGATAAATTAATTATTCTATATCCAAGGAGACCTGTTTGTTTTGCTTTAATTGTGTTATGCATAAATGGCGTGACATGTTCAGCAGTTCAGCAAACATTCAAAATATATTTCATCTTACTCAATTCCAGATGTTGAATCGATCGTTTTGTTTACTTCAATCGAGAAAAAAAAACTCAGTATTTAGTTAATTTTGATTATCTCCTGACCAAAATTGTTATATAAATTGTTATTCTTATATATGTACAATTAAATATGTCGGCAGAGTGAAGACTTCACATTTTTAAATGAAGCCGGTATATAATTGAACCTAATCAATAAAAGGTATCAGTGATTTATTAAATCAATAAAACGTATTGATTTATTATGCCCAAATTCAATCATTTTAGCTTTGCATCTTTATAGACGATTCACGGTATCTGTTACGATATTGCTGATGAATGGCACATGAACCGATTAAGAATTCGAAGATTTGTAGGCTGTAGTCTACAAACTTAGCTCCAGTAATGTCAGAAACAGTAAGGAAGCAACTGTAACAACATCCTACTTAAATTCTTTTAATCGCGACATTATATTATTATTATTATTATTATTATTATTATTATTATTATTATTATTATTATTATTGTTATTATTGCAGGTGGAATGATGACAGCAGATAGGCCTGGCATACGGCTGGACTTAATACCAGACATTGTTAGACTTTTAGGAGGCTTCTTTTAAATCTACAGGAAATGGACAGTACCTTAAGAAAAAAATACATGATATAATTTCATTATTTAATATTTAATTATTTTTTAAAAAAAACAACCATTTCTTTTTTAGTCAAATAGAGTAGACTGCTAGTAGGTTTATCCATGTTGATATCCACCATTTTCTTTTGGGTGCAATCTCAGCTACTTACTGATTATAAATATTAAATCTCTTTGCTTTGGGTAAATAACCTTTCCTGATTTGTTTCTGAAGTAATATGTCATCACGAACAAAAACTAATTGTCCCACTTGAGCCACGCTCACAATAGTTTGTGTTTAAATCATACCATTGGATTAACCCGGGTCAGGGCACTTTGGTCCACCTGAGCGGCACTGGATAATCTATATGTGTTGCGGTGCCGTAAAACACCAAACTCAATCAAAGCATCACTTACGGCAAGAATCGATGAAGCTTTGTTTAAATGACTTGTAAAACGCAGGCGTTGAAAATATTTTGGAACACGCGATTCAATAAACTTGGCACAAACAAATCAGCTGGTCTTGATGAAATTCATCCCAAAACTCTGAAAATGTCGACTTTATCAATATTAGAGTTGTTATTAAGAAATAATTAACCGTAGTATCACATCCTGTAAATTCCTGGGATCACTGAGGTCACCAAAAAAATTCGCAATTTATAAGGGAACTGAAAAGAATGGCCCATCCAGCTATCGACACATATCTGTTCTCTCTGTACTTTCAAAAATTATTGAAAAACATGTCAGCAAACACATTTTCAGATATATTGACAAGTACCAACTCCTCCTTAGATCACAATCAGGTTTTCGACAGAATCATTCATATCAAACTGCATTGAGAAAACTCAGAGACCAATGACTGCTAGCAATATAATTAAGCGAACTTACTGGCGAAATCTTCATTGATTTTAACAAAACATTCGATTTGGTTGACCATTCGGTACTCATCAAAAAACTTTCAGCTTACAAGTTTTCTTCAAAGTCATTTGCCTGGTTGAAGTCGTATCTGACTAACAGACACCATGTTGTTTGCACGGGTAAATATATATCCGAACCAAGTCATATCTTAAGTGGTGTTCCTCAAGGATCTATATTAGTGCCTCTTCTTTTTCTACTATTTATCAATGACATAGCCTTGCATCCGGCGCACTCTAACACACAACTTTATTTATAGACACACACACACACACACACACACACACACACACACCCTTTACACACACACACACACATCAATGGCTGGGAAACGTATCACGTATAGGACGGATTTTTTGCTTTATGACCTTGAGGTCACTGTCTGTGGGGTGGGGATACATACCGGAGACATGGTTTATAGACTGGTGCCAGCTAGACTATTATTTGTATTACATAAGATGAACTATTTAGCATGATATTCTTTAAATTTCAGCCAGGCCCAATTTTTAAGTTTTCTCTGAGGTCACAAAAGTAAACTCACACATCAATATTCAATTATTTGTTATTTCTAATATTTTCAAAAGTGTAGTTTTCATATAGGACCAATCTGAAAACAGTTATCATTTAGGGTATGTATCATCTGATATTTATAGGGATTGGAATTTTTTCCTTTCTTATAACAATTTCGGATGCAATTACGTCGACGCTGAACGGCCTGTCGTCATCATGTTAGTAATGAATTATTTAAAGGAAAGATAAAAGTTGCACAAGACACTAGAGCTTTGCTATATATAAAAATTGTTATTAGTTTCTTCATCAAAGCTGAATTCAATTCTCGCGTAGTGATTGTGTACAAATTAAATGCATATGTACATCATGATGAAGAAGGGCAGCGCGCAAATTTTCGTACCTGTTCTCTCAACATTAAGAAAATGACAATTCAGTTAATAAAATGTAAAATATATGATTCCCAATACAATTAAAACCAGACAATTGTGAGAGTAAACGCTGAATATATATTTTGGAGAAAATATTGTCACTAATTTGATCGATTTTAAAGTAAGAGGGGCAATACAGGACAAAACTACATACAGTTCATTTGTCTTCCTGTTTTAATTTTCCATAGCTAAATTTGAAATAACGTATCTTTAAACTTTTCTTTTAATTTCCATTATTTCCTGGAATTTATAAATGGTGACGGAATTAAATGATGACGTTTTGTTTATATCTGTGCTCACAGAGCACTCTGCATTACACGAGGCAATAGTTCTTATATTTCTTCACACTTCCTCTTAGTTATCCAAGGGTATAACATTTTCATCGAAATATTTTCCACCTGAAATAAAAAGGATTCGTTACTTAAATGAAACAAATCTGATTAATGAGGAATCGAGAAATACGGCATGCACGATCAGACGTGACTTTTAAAATTGGTAATTAGAAATGACAATGAGATCTAATACATCTTTCGCTTGTCTTGAAATACGGTCATGCAAGTTTCAATAGTTTATAGATGCGTTGCCATGTGCTTTAACAAATTTGGGGAAACACTGCGACACAAATCCGTGATCTCTCTCATTGTCTCACCATATTGTTAAAAATACACTAATACATGCTGATTTGTTCACCACAAAGTTTAAATTGGTAAAGGAATATAAATATTGAGCCCCAAAATCAAATACGCAAATAACATGACTTCGCGTGCTAATAAAATGGTCATAAAACATGGTGGCTGATATATGACATAAATTACACAATTTTGTTAATTTGTTTCGTCAAGAAAATTTAATTCACGAAGAAAACTGCAGAAATTAAATATTTTTATTCTCGCTATAAATAGTTTTGTTAGCATCGGGTAAAATACGTTTTCATCACTCAGAAAATATTTTTGTTCGCATCTAAGTACAACTTTCTCTTCGAGGAAAATTTTCTTACCTTCGAAAATAATTTCAGTCGCCATGTAAACTGTGACGTGAATGTATTCGAGGAAAAAAAAAACAATTTATGGCAAAAACAATTCAATTTTGCACCCAAAATAAATTTTGATTTTAAATCAAGCTGAAAATAGTCTTCACAGAGCAAAATAATGTATTCGCAAAGGAAGTAATTTTATTAACTGCGAGAAACGCCATTTCCTTCGCGAGGAAATATGTTGAAAATATTTGCCTCTGCGCTGTAAATGATTGTAATTCGGATCTTAAATAAAACCTAAGTTCGCAAATTAAATTTAGTGCGTCACAGTGTCATCAGTTTCCTTCAGACTAAATTGTTTCAAATGAAATTATTATAAAAGTGCGTTATAACTGTATCCACTAATTAATGTATCAAGTACGGTAATAAAACGCCCAAGACGTTAAAACTGACGGGGTAATGTGCATGACTTTCCTGAATGATTGTGACACACGCACACACACGCACACGCGCGTGCTCGCAAACACGCACACGTTCTCTCTCTCTCTCTCTCTCTCTCTCTCTCTCTCTCTCTCTCTCTCTCCTCCTTTTCGAATATGTCTATATAATGATGAATTGTACACCAACACCTCGAGATATCCAAACACATTTTCTAAATACTGAAATCTATAGCAATTATAAAGGTGGCGTGGGCAAATGGTTGGCCGTACGAAACTACCCTGCGAGCAATTTTTAGTCATATAACTCTGGAAAGGATAATTAAGCTGTACCTATCTATTATATGTGACATTATTATGTGTGATATCCTTTCTGTGTGATATCCATTCTGTGTGATATATATTCTGTGTGATATCCATTCTGTGTGATATCCATTCTGTGTGATATACATTCTGTGTGATATTCATTCTGTATGATATCTATTCTGTGTGAAACATTTTCTGTATGATATCTTTCTTGTTTGATATTTATTCCCTGTGATATATTTTCTGTGTGATAGACTACATTCTACAGACATTAATACTGGTGCCAAATATTGACAGAGGTGTAAAAAAAAAACCACGACTAAGATATTATACTTTAAGAACCTTATCAAGTTCTTGTAGATCACAAAAGCATTTCGTTTTGTTGTTCCTTTCGTTTTGCATGTTTATTGTAGCAATAACGTTAAATGGAGCTAACCGTTTACGAAAAGAGCATACCTCGGCACTCTTCAATGATTCGTAGAAATGTTTCACATGAAGCTAATAATTCACAAGTTCACGTCTAATATTAGGTGTGGGTAAAATGAGTCTTTAGTAAAAAAAGGATCTGATTCCAAAAATACGAATCCATACCATAAATTGATACGGCGCCTTTTGGGTTATACCATACTCTTAGAAAAAATTCCAAATAGCATCTCTATTTTTTGTAGCAGTTCAGTTCATGCATGAACAATACACGGGTTTTCTGTTTACAAAATGATAAAGTATACAAGACACTCTTGACAATGAATGGGCTTTCTGTCTAAAAAACGATAAAGTATACAAGACACACGATAAAGTATACATGACGATCTTGACAATGAATGGGCTTTCTGTTTACAAAACGATAAAGTATACAGGACAAACGGTAGAGTATACAGGAGGATCTTGACAATGAATGGGCTTTCTGTTTACAAAACGATAAAGTGTATAGGACACACGATAAAGTATAAAGGAGGATCTTGACAATGAATGGGCTTTCTGTTTACATTAAGATAAATTATACAAGACACTATTGGCACTTAATCGACTTGTGTGTTTATCTCAGTGAGTGAGAGATAACTTTAAAAATTGGTTAGATCCGACTTCGATGCTGGTAATGCGAAATGCGTTTTCCCCAACGTTTCACTGAACAACTGAGTCTTAAGATGGTCAAGAGGAGCAATAACAAAACAGAATCTTATAGGCCTTGTGCTGTCGCATGATAAAGAACACAAGATAGAGCTAAAACCTTAATTCAAATCGTTCATTGAACGGAACGTCAGTAGATATGAACAATCCTAACAAATCTAATAAGACGTTATTTTTTTATCATAGTAAGAACACTTTAAAATGAAACTTCAGTTGGACATAGAAATATGATATCTTTTAAAACTTGCGATAAAATAAATTTTCATACCGTTATATTCTTAAGTTCTTTAATCACAGTCAACAACTCTTCGTCGGTTGAGATACCACTCTGCAAAGCATCCTCCACATGGATTTACCCTGTTATATAATTCATGTATTAAATGTCGATTGTGTAATATGTATTAAGAAACACAGTCCTTCAAGAATGGAGCAAGTAAATATACATACATACATACATACATACATACATACATACATACATACATACATACATACATACATATATACATACATATATACATACATACATATATGCATAAATACATATATGCGTAAATACATACATACATACATACATACATACTTGCATACATACATACATACATACATACATACATACATACATGCATGCATGCATGCATGCATGCATGCATGCATGCATGCATACATACATCCAAACATACATACATACATACATACATACATATATACATACACACATGCATGCATGCATACATACATACATACATACATACTTGCATGCACGCACGCACGCACGCACGCGCACACACGCACACACACATGCATACATACATACATATATACATGCATGCATGCATACACACACACATACATACATACATACATACATACATACACACATCCATACATACATACATACACACACACACACACACATCCATCCATCCATCCATCCATCCATACATACATACATACATACATACATACATACATACACACACACACATCTATACAGACATACATACATGCATACATACATACATACATACATACATACATACATACATACATACATACATACATACATACATACATACATATTTATTCGCTATTTGCAGAGAAAATCTCATAAACATTAACTGTTTGAGTGTTAGAGAATCGAAATGAGACAGAAATTCCGATGCATTATATATGATGGTTTGAATATTGTGAACGGCTGTGTAATAAAGGATTGATTTACAATTTCATTTGAAGTGTTTGTATTTTGATTGACTAAATCGTGCTATAAGTTTGTGTACAATAATGCATAAATCATAATTTATACTTACACACACTTTGCAGCAGGAAATCGAAGGCAAATAGGTGCACATGGTGTCATAGGCCCTTTACCACACGCATCAACCCTTTGTGCCAAAACTGGACATACTAAAATAATAATAATAATAATAATAATAATAATAATAATAATAATAATAACAATAATAAATAATAATAATAATAATAACAACTATTACGTTTCCTATCATCATCCAACACTGTGTAAGTCATTCGAAAATAAGACGAGTTCAACTGCAAGCAACATAAACCCTAATCGAACGTGTCATTATGCCCCAGTAGATCTGGGTCTATTCTATTTGTTCTACTGATTTCTCATAACAAACTTTATAGAGCCAGATACGCAATTACATTATGCATGTATTGTGTATATTTATTTTGCATTGTTAGTTGTTGTTTATTTCCTCCATGATTATATGACATCAATAATTGTACTTAGACTTTCCCGGGTTCTTCCTTCACCATTTATACTGGCCGCCATGTATAGCCTATCTTGTGCTGAAGAATGACGTTAAACCCTACAACAACAACAACCTTGTCCAAAATCAACTCCATTGTCTACCTAATTAGAGCCCGTAAGTCAGTAAACAAATAAGACATTTTCCCTAGGAGTGTAGTTAAATATTAGGATCATAACAATAAAGGTAAACATATTTATTTGGGTCGGAGTCAAGGACATTGGTATATTCTATGAATAAGCCAGTTGTACCTGATGTGGACCACAGTCTTTATTATAATTTTAGCAACAGATTGTATCTGTTTGCAACTTACATTTTTCTATAAATGAGCTTTGGACCTACATCCTGACTTCTCTTTTTGTCTTATTTTTTAAAAAAATATAATATTGTTTACTTGAAACAATATTAATTCCTGTCAAAACATCCGAGGCAGAAATCATTTATATTATTGTGTTCAGGTTTTGATTCTGAGTGGCATTAGTGCTCAACTATAATATAACTGGACAGAAACATTAATTTGGAATTATGGTGATTTCAGACAAGATCATTTTTGTGATCTATCAGAAGACTGTTTGCACATCATCACAATTCAGGCCATTGGCACATCATCACAATTCAGGCCATTGACACATCATCACAATTCAGGCCATTGGCACATCATCACAATTCAGGCCATTGGCACATCATCACAATTCAGGCCATTGGCACATCATCACAATTCACGCCATTGGCACATCATCACAATTCAGGCCATTGGCACGTTACCACATTTAAGTACATCAACACATTCATCGTTTGATCTTAACTGAAATACCACTAGAATTTAATTATAACTTTATTCATTAGGACTGGATTATTTGGGATTTAATTCGCAATACTGTATATTCTTTTTAAATATTCACTTTGTATTGTAGGCAACTAACTTATTTGTTAAGTGCACAAAACTTGTTGGTTTTTGTTCTTTTCTATTATTTATATGATTTAGTTTAAGACCATACATTCGTAATAAATAGCAGATCTGAGTATATGCACTTGACAGTTAGATTTGACGTATAAGCGAGGTATACGGTGCATTGTACATTACTATACAGCAACTAGCGACATGTGCGGTTTTAACATGAACTATTTTTAACTGAAGTCATCCACTTCTCCTTTATATGGGTCTGACTGGAAACAAAATATGGAATGTATTTGTCCCTTTTATACTCTTCTCGTGCCATGCGGCATAAAAATATGGAATGTATTTGTCCCTTTCATATTCTTCTCGTGCCATGCGGCATAAAAATATGGAATGTATTTGTCCCTTTTATACTATTCTCGTGCCATGCGGCATAAAAGATTCTTTCACAGTCTCTAAGATGTATAAAGTATGTAAGATATTTTAGTAACTCTGTACTTGTTTATAATGTGCCGTAGGATATAATCGGATATAAAAAGTGTCCTTGTATTTCTAAGAACATAATTCAGTATAATAACACACTATTTGACCAGATATAAAATGTGTGCATGTATTTCTAAGAACAGAATTCAGTATAATAACACTATTTGACCAGATATAAAAAGTGTGCTTGTATTTCTAAGAACAGAATTCAGTATAATAACACTATTTGACCAGATATAAAAAGTGTGCTTGTATTTCTAAGAACAGAATTCAGTATAATAATACACTATTTGACTTTAAACATTAAATAATATCCATGCAGAGCATATATTACTTTTCTCCTTTTTATTTGAATCTTGATTTAATGTACGATGTTTTTGTCGTTCCTTTATATGCTTATGGGCTGTACTTTGTTTATTCTTTTTTATTGATATCTACACATAAAAAGTACGATTTTATACACAACATTTCATGGATAAATTACGAGTTCGTACATAACGCTTCATGAATAAATTACGATTTCGTACACAACGATTTCGCACACAACATTTAATGAATAAATTACGATTTCATACACATTTAATGAATAAATTACGATTTCCTTCACAACGATTTCGTACTCAACATTTCATGAATAAATTACGATTTCGTACACAACATTTCATGAACAAATTACGATTTCGTACACAAAAGTTCATGTATATTTTTTACCTCTGTATCCTACTTTGATTGGACCTGAAAAATATTAAATTGCAGAATAATGAATGAATAAAAATATTGAGATGTATAATATGATGAAATTAAGCTTTCCTTTCAAAAGCAATCCATAAGGCGACCAAACAAGTCTATTTACTCTAAGAGCCGGTTGAACTCATTCGCATATGAAAGAACATCCTTTCTAATTGACAATAAATGTTTTAAAAGAAATAATCTGCATCTATGTATGTATGTATGTATGTATGTATGTATGTATGTATGTATGTATGTATGTATGTATGTATGTATGTATGAAGGGGCAAATTTCTGGCGATCTATCAAGAACACATTAATTTGAGACCAGAGAACAATTAATTAGATTTATGGGGACAGGCCCGTATCAAATCGTCTTACTGCCATGATCGGTAATGTCTTTTCGAGGGGAGAATTTCAATCTTAATTAAGCATTCGTTTATTTAGCCAACAGAAGACTGGTGGAGACAAAAGCTAACTTCAATTCCATAGTGTAAATGTCAGGATTGAAAGATCGCAGAACACTGTTACTCAAACTAGAAGGTCAAGTTGACCACGACTGTAGCGCCTCTGGAAAAAGGCGTCAGATATATTTGATTCTGATTGGTTGCGCTAAAGAAAGGGGCGTGTTTCCCACACTAAATTTCCTAGTTTTAATATAGACACATCGAAATTTTTAATCGGTCTAAGCTTTTCAGCAAGAGAAAACAAGTATAGAAGACTCCGATAGTAATTTGGGAGAAATTCTCTCGTAAAACGGTTGTCGAGAAAAACCGCCGAACAAATTTGGCGGTAGAAGCGAGGAACGCTGAAAGCTCAAAGGTATTTGTGACAATTCCATGTAATTTGTTGATGCCATATATAATGCTTTGCTGAATTTATTTACTTATATTTGCATGAATCTATCTGATACATTCGTATATCAATTTGCTTTATGAAGTATAACTGTGTTGAGTTTATGCATAGGAAGTCGTACATTAATCTTTAGATAAGATTGACGAATTGTTTGTATTTGTCGTCTTGTTGCATAAGAATTAGGTTCTACGAATTTCATGCATTACATTAGTTAATATGAGTTACGAGAATCCGTGTGAATTCACCGAATTTAGATTTCACGTATGATTCAGGTTGAGTGTGTATTCGCCGAACATGACGTAGTAACCATGTAATGTATTTCATTTATTCACTTGTGTAAATTGAGACTGGCTCGGAACCG
The DNA here is from genome assembly GCA_028554795.2 of Sinohyriopsis cumingii. NCBI lineage: Eukaryota > Metazoa > Mollusca > Bivalvia > Unionida > Unionidae > Sinohyriopsis > Sinohyriopsis cumingii. The sequence goes on along the minus strand of CM068830.1, from coordinate 117,267,003 downwards.
CTATGCCTCGTGTGGTGTTAATGCGTGATGAATTAGCCATTAAACTAACTAGGGTCGTTATAGGACACGTGGAGCCGACTGATAGCCTTAGCATCTATTTAGCACCGATACTAAGATCTGATAACGAGAGGGGATAGTGCAAGCCCCTGTATAATAAACAACAGAAAATGCAGGTGTCTCTATTTACATTTTTTAAAAGGGAGAAAATAGCTCCTGCGACGTATTATCTCTGAGACGTATTCGGAGACGTATCCTGCAACGTATTAATTCTGAGACCTATCCTGTGACGTATCTGTGAATCTACGTGCTACGCATAGAGTTGAGGACCGAAAGAGACAAAATAGAGGGAGGTCGAAGAACAGCTACAGCGCAAGTGGAGTGAACGGAGAAGCAGCTTATGCAATTGTACAAGACATTGACTTCGATTGTTCACTCGATCCTATGATGAACTAAATCTATCAGGAAAACAGATCGGCTACTTTATATAAATATATTTGTGTTCTTTGTAATTCGGTGAAAGTTTTATTTCTAGAGGCAGGTTATATTCCTGATGTAATGAATTCTCACAAATGTTGTATGTAATTGATTAAATTGTTCTTTACATGTACGGGGGCTCGTGTTGGTCTGTTCTATATCTCTGCTCACATCTATATCTATTCCACCTTTAAGTTGCACCACTTATATTTATCTTTACTCGAACCGGGCAATAACATCGAGGACGGTCAACCTCTAGATAACGAGAACCAAATTAAGCGGACACCTTGAAAGAAGGTACAATCCGCCAACCCACACACCTCTTGCAAGAAGAGGGGACTTTGTGTATAGTTTCTACAAAGTGGACCCGTGGGCACGCCTACAGTATGTATGTATGTATGTATGTATGTATGTATGTATGTATGTATGTATGTATGTATGTAATTTTAGTATTATCAAGTATTCTTCTATAGGAATCCAAGGATAGCACTTTCCTTTCTGTCTGGTGTATATTTATAATTCTCTATAATTAATTATGTATACCCTGATTTCTTTCATAGGAATCCGGAATAACTGTGTAGATACATGATAATTAATTACTAGGTCGTCATGCTAGTGTGTTTGCTACACACGAGTACATATAACACCGATTGAGTAATATCATTTTTCGTGATGTGTGCTTAGTCGTGACGGAATATGGGCTCGTGTGTGCAGGCTAGGTGATGTGTGCCGTTTACCCGCGGACCTAGGTTCGAATCTCCGTAGAGTACGAATTAAAAATTCTTTACCTGTATGATAGTATCATTTGTATTAAAATATCAATGTGTGTGTGTGTGTGTGTGTGTGTGTGTGTGTATATGGGAAAGTCAGTCTTTTATCTCCATTAGGACTGTAATTCCTGTAATCTGTTTCTCTGAATTACATGCTACAGTTACATAAATTTGATTCAATCATCAAATAAATTTGATATGCAAATTATTTTGAAGCCTTATTTTCGCATTTTCCAAAATCAATTCATAAATAGAAGTGCACGGTAATACCGGTATACCAATTTATCGAGGTATTCTTTTCGTTGATGTTACTTATCACGTTACTTGTTAACTTTAGTTGTATTTCGGTAGTTTCCGTCAGTAAGGAAGCTACGGAAATTCCCGAACAATCTTGTTACGAATTTAATGATATTAACAGCATGTTTTAATTTTCATAACAAAATAAAACAGTTGTATTTTTCACAAATTAATTTTGAACATTACAAATATTATTATATTTACGATCCTTTATTCGTCTGTTTGACACGTGTCACGTATGCCAAAGTGGTGGCCAAATGGGATGGGAAGAACAATATTTCGGCCAAATCCAACGTTTTGGAAAATTGTCGTTTTTTAAGTTATTTACTTGCGTATGTCAAAGTATCAGCTACATGTATACCTTTGTAAGACTGCAAATCATCCTAAGCTTTTCAGAAGACAAATTGTTTTCTGTTTGAATTTTACGGGATTTCTGTTTACTGCCACTCTCTGAAAAATATCTCCCCCAAAGTGTTGACATCCTACTCAAAGTTTCCATGCCTATTATATCAGTGGTGTAGGTAGTAAATTGTATCGACACTTCATATTTTTATCAACAAAGCTCTCTAATGTCGGGGCGCTGTCTTCACAGGATGTAAGCTACAGTCTCAGCTTAATCATTCCACTTTAGTCAAAATATTTCTATTTAAGTTTATGCAACAAGTAACACGTACATAGCACATTCATTTACTAGAGGGTACTGACCATTTAACTTTCGGGATGGGGTGCTATGTTTTGTTTATCTTAAGATTATAATTTTTTTAGAGAATATAATGGATATAAAATTATATCATTTTGCTCTAAATCAGAGCAAGATATTATTTCAGGCTATAGACAAACGTAAATTTAAAATATGTGTAAAGCCCCTGACCATAGAATAAGACATTTTTGGTCCCTAATATAACAGCGGTATACCGTGACAATTATTTTGAGAAATATTTTCTTGGTACTCAGCTCAAATCACAAAAGTGGCTTCAGTTAGGCGTTCACCGAAAGTGCTGCGGAACAATGAATAGTTAAAGATTGAAAGCCGACCGGTTGGTGTAGATAGAGTAGGTAGATAATTATACACAATAGCTGGGATTCGTCAAGAAGTGGGGTTATCTGCCCGTATTAAACAAGGTCAGAAAACCTGAACATTTACAGGTGAGCAACAAGATGCCAAGCTTGACCTCTGACTCGGAGACATCAACTAGGTTTTTTTTATATAAAAAGACATCAACCAATTAGGATCCGATACGGGTCACCATAAATATGTGAGAGCTAATTTTAGACAGTAGCCAGATGAACCCTAAGTGTTTGCCATGGAGATAACAAACGAACTAAAAAAAATACATACCTGATGCATAGAACCAGTTTCCGTTGCCTGAAAAGTTGAAAAAAGTTAATTCTTTAGATCTGTCGCAGTTTGTTTGCATCAATACGGTGTAAACAAGTAAAGTTTAAATTATGAACATTAATTGTACAGTTTCTTTCGTCGACTTTTCTGTTTTTTAAGCAACTGTACCGAAAGGCCTGTAATTGTATTAGGCAATTGGACCAAAAGGCCTGTAATTTTAAGATCTAATGCTTGAATATGTTTCAAGCTGTACATTTTCGAGAAATCTTACTCTTAAAATTTCCGAAATAAGTCTAATTGAATTACATTTGAAGTTTAAATATTCGTGAGGCTATGCCTGTCTAGGTTCATTTACTCAACTTTTGATAACGCAGCCAGCTAATAATAGTTCTTTAAATAAACCGTATAGTGTTCAATTAGTCCTACAACCACACAGGATACTAGCACCTCATTTAATACAGTGGCAACAATACATCATACTTACTGGGCCACATCATTAGATCGGCTGAAAAAGACAAGAAAAATGTATTTCAGAAAGCCGAGGAAAATAGCCTTAAAATTATTCTCTTTTAACTGAATGGTTGAAAATAATTATTTATATACATTTTTGTCCTGAAGGCATTTACTTCAATCTGCGTTTGTATCGGATGACTCCTCAATAATTCTATTTTCATCATTTCTAGCTTTGGAATTAGAAATTCATTCGATTCATACTCAGCTTTTATCATGTATTTTTATTAAATAGATTAGGCAAATATTTCATTAATGTATTAAATGTTTCAAATAATGTTTCTTTGACAGCCTCCCAGAGAGGCCTCGACATGAATAATTTATTTTAGTGTTGATACAACTATGTTAAAAATATGGTTCTTATTTGATGGCTTAACGTGAGCTTTTGCCTCTATTATAACTATCATTACCTGAAAGCATGCCCATGCCACCTCCCATTCCACCTCCTCCGCCCATTGCTGCATTCATTCCTGCACCTCCGCCCATCGATCCGCCCATCTCCACACCCATTACAGAATATTCTACACCTCCACCCATCCCGGACACATCTGCAGCCATACCCACGCCCATCCCAGCCATATCTGATCCCATGCCACCTAACGAGAAGGTAGCATCTGTCACTCCAATACCTGAGCAAAGGAATTGCATAGCATGTAGACGGGTGGGTATGGATGCGCACAGTATGCAAGTTTATTTAGTTATTTAAAAAATAAAAGTATGAATTTAATTTTAACATTTATGGATGTGTAAATTGATAGAGTATAATTGGCGTATCTCTTCATTGTTGAATCTATTTAAATTCACAATGAAATCTTGAATAAGATTTTTAAAAATTATGTTTACGTAAAATGCATAGATAAAATGGGAGACACTGAAATTGAAACTTTGCTAAAACTATGGGAAACACTGTCTAGCATATATATATATATATATATATATATATATATATATATATATATATATATATATATATATATATATATATATGCAAAATGTAAAGATGGATATGAAAGTGGTTGTAAATTATAAATTGCAAAGTTTTTATATACCCCTGTTTCAGAAACACAAGGCAACCTCTTTAAAGCAGTCACCTATGCGATGGACATATTAGACTGGATAAGGGTAGTGGTTGTTGAGAAGTTAGATATGCACTTGAAGACAATGGAAAATGGGGTCTCACTCGATAGGAGAGGTTGTTGTGCAGTGAGAGAGAATGTTACATGAGGTTGCAATGTGCATTGTCAATTGCATGTGCAGTAACATAGCATGATTGATAAGAAGCGTTTGCTAATATTCAAATTACTATGATAGTTAGTAATGAAGAAAGAAGGCAGACGGAGGAAGCAAATGCTGGCAAATATCGGTATAGAAATGTTAGGTTTCCGATATCGATATAGACCACCCTGGAAAGAAAGTTTGAGTTAAAGAAGGTTGTCAGTAAGATATATGTGTAGAATGAAGGCAGTAATGGGAAACACTGGCTGGTAAATACGAGTACAGAAAAGTAAGCTGTCATATATAGAAAGGAAACCAGATTTGAGCATATGAAGTTAAGCTTTCAAATGAAAATCACAGGCTGGTAAAATTTGAGTACACGAAGGTAAGTTGCGCGGTATAATGAAGGCAGAGTATATGAAGTTTAGGTGTTAGATATAATGAATGTACTCATGCTACCCTTTCTTTTTACCTATGATTATGGAAATGTACAATTTTTATATGTAATTGTTTCGCATGAAAGCCTATTACCCACGAAAAATATTTGTGAGCGCCAGGCCAAACTTAAAGAGCTTTTGTCATCAAGATGTCGGTTATTCAACTGAAAATTTTATTTTCAAGAAGACAACATATTTTGAGATAATTTATGGAAATTATCATTGAATTTTAAAAATCCCAGGATATATCTCAGGAGCTTCATCTGCAAAGAATCTTATGAAAACCATTTTTCGTTTTCAAAATATTTATTGCCTTCAATTATGAAAGTTTTCACACTTTATCAAGGCTTCCTGACGTGCATTAAGTACAAGAGACGGCACTAAACATTTAATGATAAGATAACCATACAGAGTAATACCATAATACCTTTCAGTATTGTTTAGAAGAAAGAAAGAAGCAAGAATGAGTGGAAAAATCAGTAAAACAACTTCGGACAAGCAGTAAAATGTTTGTTTTAAAAAGAATCACTCGAGTCAGAATTCCTTGTCAAGAACATGGTAACATAAAAAATGTTCGAACTTAGTAACAGTACATATTATATGTACAATATAAACACTATTTCATATGCTGTTGGTAATTTAAGACAAACGCAGAAAAATTGTGTTGAGGTTATACACTGGAACCATCACAAAAAAGAAGGGATCTTGTGTTAGGTTCACTCAGTATTGCTCATCTTTCAAACTAGTACGACTTTGATCAGAGTGATCTTAAATTTTCACATCAGGATATACACCAAAACCTACCAATGCTTGCAATCATGATTTATGCCAGACATGGACATCAGGATTTATGCAAAAATCGACCAAATGTTTGCACATCAGGATTTACGCCAGAATCTGCCAAAAGCGTTGGAGATATCACAGAAGATTAGAAGTACCACACATTTATCATCAGTAACTTTATAGCTTTTATTATACGTTTCAATTAGTCGAGGAACACAGTAGAATGGTTACAGTGATGATACATATAGTCAGTTCGGTTTAAACATCAAGATGTTTACCAAAATGTAGGTGAATTTTTTTACTATCATATTTCTTCAAATATTAAATTCGTTGCGTTGATTTTTATATTACATTTTTTCAGCTATTTCCACTTTCATTTGTTTTAGCTTTAATTCAGAATTAAACTAAATTAGCAAAGTAACATTTAAATTACCCGTTATGATCTCTGCTGGATTTAATTCAAGAACAATTTTAAATTGTTAAAGCGATCGGCAAATGTAATTGTTATTGGAGGATGGTCTATTCATAACGCCAAGAAGTATATTACAGCCTTTAGGTTTATCAGATATATAAATATGTGCAACAGAAGGGCAATCCAAAATGGAATACTCTTTAAACTATTAATTTAGTACAACAAAATACTGCTATAAGACCATCTTGATTTCTTCCATGCAACCACGAGGACTTGTGAAATCCATCAGTAGCGAGATGAGAATATCGAAACGAATCTGATATGAATCTGATATGGATCATCTAAATGTTTTAGTCAGGGCCGTCGAAATTTTGTGCTGGACGCAATAGGGCCGTAGTTGTCTTTTTGCACTACATTCAAGAGAAGATTTTGTAAATTCTGAATTCCAGATTACTGTCAGTGATGGTTTGATATGGCCAAATTCACGCTTTTGAATTCCGTTAAAATTGATGTACAATTTTAAGATTTTGTAAATTCTGAATTCCAGATTACTTACAGTGATGGTTTGACATGGCCAAATTCACGCCTTTGAATTCCGTTAACATTAATATACAATTTTAAGATTTTGTAAATTTGAAAGCTTAATCAATAACGATTTAATAAAACCATACTTATAATTTATGGATGACAAATTTAGATTTAAAACTGAACATGGTGAACCAGCAGCAAAGTCAGCCAGATGAATGGCAAACGTTGGCATAGCCCTGAAATCATTCATACGTTTAAGGAGATTAAAAAAGCATTGCATACTGTGGAAAACTATACCTTTATAAGACGATATTTCTGTTGGCCTGTAGATAATATCAAAAAGACAATTGTCAAGTATAAGTGTTCACTGGATATTGTTTATTTCGTTTTAAATTACCAATAAAGAAAGCTATTTACGTAAATCATGAAAGGACAACTGGTTTGGTAAATGTAAATCAATGGTAGCATCAACATTAAAGATGAAAAGTTAAAAAACAATTATTAATGTCAACAACTGTTAAATGAACAATTTATACAGCGGAAGCAAGAGCATACCCCATTACGAATGGGTTTATGTCATTCGCTTGGGGGCCCAGTGGGATGTAGAAATTATTGATATGCAGGCAAACGAAACAAAACAACAGCACAAATACGGTCTAACAGTACTATATAAGATTATCGAAGTACACTTGGAGTGAAAAAGTGAATGAAATAAGGAGCTCATACACGCGATGCTTTCATTGGAATCTTTCAGGAATAAAAACCTAAAACAAATACAGATTGAGGAAGGAAAAGAGTTTCATTTAGACGAATAAGCGTACGTCGTGGTAAGGTCTAACAGCACTCTACAGACTACAATGCTGAACTTTATTCATTAAATTAGGCATACAATAGCGAACAATCACAGATCAATAGACAATTTCCGGTTGAAGAAAGTAAAGAAGAAAATGGATAAAAGTGTGGGTACATCTTTTGGTTACTCTAAAACGGATACATTTGTAACGTCTAACATTGAAGTTGGTTAAACGGTAAGAAATTCAAAATACAAAATAATTCTTGAGAAGGACTATCTTTCTAATATTACTGATAAAATATTTGAAAGCATGCATATAATTTTGTGCGGCCTAGTCGTTACAAAATTAGAAGATTTGAAGGGAGAAAGATACATAAGGCATGTTTTACAGACAAGAGCTTTCAGTAGACTACAAAAATGACGTTTACGAAGCTGGAAAGATATAAAAAAAAGAGTGGACGAATGACACACGTAATCGTGAAGTCGAAAGGAAACCGGTTGAAAATATTGCACCAATGAAATAAATCGATATAGAACCATCTATAGGTCAAATTATTAGGGAGTATGACGAGTCTGTTGTTTTGAAAGAAAACTGGTTTCTATAAAGCAAGAAATGCAGTAAAAAGCAAGGAAAACAAGCGCGCATTCGAGCATGATGCATACAGTTTTAAAACATAATGAAATAGTAGTTTGTGCCATCAGTTACCTCAACAGCATTGGCGACCTGATAAGCAAATCAATAAGTTACAAACAAATCACGCATGATTAGTTATTTGTATCATGGACGAAAACAGAAATACAGTTTTATAAATGGGAAAATATGTAAAATAAGAAAGTCGTGACGTAGAAGGGAAAAACTTCTTTGGATAAAGGAATGGAATTGAAAGACGCAAGAAAAGGTAGACTCCAACTGCTACAAATTTTATTTTGGGGGTTAATTTGAGAATTTGCTTCACACAATGTAAGTTGTCTTGAGAAGAAATTACAGGGGTCACAATTAATAAATTAATAATCGGATGAAGATGTGAAGACTATGGACTTGCAACCTATGTGTTTTTGGCAGATAAATTAGAAAAGATGGTAGCAATATTTTAAAAGGTCCTTGTGACGTAGTTTTTCCTTTAAATTTAAAGCAAAGACAAGAGGAGAAAGAACAATATTTGTATTGATATCTTTTTGTTAAAAGAAACAAAAGATGATGACACTCACAGTATTGATTTTTACTTGAGAAGTGGACCAAGACGCTGATGCAATCGCAATGGTCACACATTAACTATCAAAATGTCATCCACAACCAGATCAATAGAAATGACAATGATGACGTTCATAAAATGTATATTTTTTGTTTCAGATGCTTATGTAAAAATTAAAAACAATCATCTACAGTAAATAATGACTTAGACAAGAGTGACGCAACAAGTGCGGATGATAACTTAGATACAACGTGTCCCTTGTTGGTTCGCGATCAACTTACCGCTCATTCTGCCACCAAATCTGTTTTGTTTTAATACTCCTAATCGTACAATTCGTACGCAGACCATTTAGAAAAACCTAGCACTGTAGGTTTCACAAACTGATTTTGTTCACTTTATCTTCTTGTTTCAGTCTGTCTAACACTAGATCACTGTTTTTAATTAGTCTCCTTGCAAATAATAAATCTTTGAGGTGATTAATATATTCACTTATATATGTACATATTGAATCGTTGGCATTTTCCTTCATATTTTCCACCTGTTTACCGAATATGAATTATTCATTATTTCGTTAAAGCCTCTTTTTATAAATCTTTTGTTGAGCTCTGTCTCAAACTAGTATTGAACTGAATGTATGTGATTAACCATGTAGTTTGTGAAAACTAGAAAACTTTATGTTCATTCTTCCTATTGAATATATTTCATATTCTTGGATGCAAAGTGTATTATGTAAAATCAATATTGTAGAGATCAGTTGTAAATGGTATCACCATTAGTGGGTTTGTAACGGAACTTTCAGCCCTTTTTGACAATATTATGACAAGCGAATATGAATAAAATACCATTCCCACGGCAACTGACACGGGCTGACTTTGTCGCGTATGGAACCCAAGACTCTTCAATCACGAGTATGACGCTCTTCCAGTCAAAGTATGGGAGCTTAAGTAGGGACGGAATTATAGAGAGAACATACAAACATACATACATTCATGCAGATAGACTGACGGATTTGCAATGAACGAATATGCGCACGCTATTTTGTAAAATATCAAGACAAAGAAGTTAGGTAGAACATGCTGCCATAGCCATTATGGACACAGTAAAATGTCAAATTTATTCCATTTTGTGGTAAAATGGACAATTACCTTCTGTCGTTCCCATTCCAATACCTGTCAGGAAAATAACAAGCACGATATAAGATAGCATTGTCAAAGATTTTAACTTACTAAATTTACAGTTAGATAAAATATTTCAGTATATTGCTGGTAAAGCAAGGACAAAATTTATAATTAACTACCAACTCTAAACAATCGTCCTAAAGAAAGAGAACCCAGTGATCATACTGTTGCTATGAGTTTTAATGAAAATATTTTCCTCACTGAATCTGCCACATCAAAATATGTAGTTGACTGTTTTGGACGACTAAAATGAATGCAATACATTCTTCTTGAGCTACAAGTTGTCATCCAATGTTGTAAACTGAGGAACTGCCGATTCAACTCAAATGTCATGTAAATAGGTATGATTCAATTTTATCACAGTAACAAACTTAGTTGTGGATAAGTTTCATGATTCTGTTATTGACCTTTTTATTTTGTCTTCGTTTGTTTGTTTCTTTGTTCTTTTATCCTGATAGCCATTCTTTGAGGAAAAAACTCATTCTGATTTCAGTATAAATACATAAAACCCGAGGATCATTTATTCTTTATCCTTAACGTGCACTGTGATTTGTAGAGAAACGTATTTCTTCTGCATAATTTTTTGCCCGTCTTTCTCTCAATTTTAATCTACATATTCATGTTTATAAAAAGCCGATCGGCTGATATGCAATACAGATTTTGTTTATATTTCTTTAACATTAGGTTAACTTTTCAATGCTCAACAATATCATAATTGAGATGTGATTAATAATGAAATCCCATCGACAGTGAACCCTTAACATATAATTAAAGTGTGATTGTACGACACTGCATAATTATCACTGTATACAATGTTCAAATTCATATAATTTTAAATTAATAATATCCCTAAATATTCTTATAAAATGTAAGTACACAGTTTGTGTTTATATTTAAGATGTCTATTGAAAAAATGACAACGCTTTGTTAGTGAGTAAATGGCGCTCTCTATTCAATATATCAGTCAAATTTAGGAGTATGTCAAGTTTATATTTACCTCCACAGCTAAAAGTTTCAATACTTTCTAAAATCCTACATTGATTGTGCTTTCAAACACTACTAACCTCTTACATAGTTTAACTTCGAAGATCGATAGTTTATTGTTTCTCTAAGCTGTATAAACATGAACTAACAATTCTTTTCTACGTCGCCATGGTCATCTACTAAGCGTTGAAAACTTTCAATAACGAAAATGTTAAACCGAACAAAAATAAAGCTACAAAGTTAGAATACTTTTTATAAGTCCACCACTAGCTTCAGTATCCCAAACAAAACTCACTCGTACAGACGCACATAAAATCATGATCTAGATGCACGTTTTTCAAAGTAACGCTTGATGAAAATGGGTTTCATAACGTGCTTAAAATATTGAAATTAAAATAATTAAACAATAAGAAATTGTATTTTTATCAAATCTTTACACCTCAGTTTTATGATCTAGGTAATCAAGACAGTACACTTGTAAAATAATAACAAAGAATTGAAAATAAATATAGAAAATAGAACCAATAAGGAAATAACTGCCAAAACCTTTAACTCACAACTTTTTTGAAACAAAGGAGGAAAACAAATTAAGAAAACTTATTGAAATCTTTGTCTATGCAAGATCTGCTAAGTTCTTGTCAGATGCCAGCTAGTGAAGTTTTACTAGTTGATGATATGAATGAATTGCAAACAGAAGTAAATGAAGATTAGATTAAATCAAATAGTATTAGAAACTTTAATGGATGTTAGTCATTTGAGTCAGAAGTGTCTAAGTGTTAGTTTGATAACATGCAATCACAATAATTAAAAAAGAAACATACAACAAGCAAAATACATAAAGCTGAGGAAAAGAAGCTAGCTAAGTGAGAACTTGTGATCAAAAGTAAATAGAACAAAGGAATTTGTTTATTGTCTCTTTCAAAATGAAGTTTACAGTTTTAAAATATTTGTTTTATTGCATTCCATGTCTCTGTCTTAGGTGAGATGTTATCCTTTTTATACCTGTTTTCATTCGCTTTCGCGTATCATGTGTTCGATCAGTGTAAACGATATCTCAATGGTGAGATAAAAAAAAATGAATAAAGGGATAGCCAATAAGATCGTCTGCACCTTCTAATATATTCAAATTTGGACATCACTTACAAAAGTCAGCAGTTACACACCGAGGATTTTGAAAGTGTTATCGGTCTTTATCTTTCGATTCCATTCACGTAAGACTCGAACAATTACTAACAATTTTGATTCATGCAGCATTTATTTCTAAATTATTAAATTATGTGTTCACTATCCACCTTATTCCATTGTTTATGATAGTCTTTGTTCTCTTTTCCGATTTTTCGGTAGAATTCATTTATACCTGATTTGCAATTAGGAATATCTGTACAAATTTGTCTTAGTATCTCTGATTTACATTTTAATATTCCATTTGTAATGGCCGTATGACTAATCAAATGTTTACTGCTTTTATTTTCATTGTTAAAAATATAACTGAAGTATAGTGTAGTAACCTAAAAATTATAATTGCATTCAACTTTTGATTTCATTGTAATAGAAACTAAATGTTGATAATACAAAAATAAAGATTGATATATTGAGAACTTTTTTACCATAAGGTGATTGACAGAAAAGAAACATCCAAATGTAATTACATTTAAGAAGCAACTTGATTTCACGCCAAGTAATTTAAAAAAAGAAAAACGAACGATTCATTAGCTGCATACAAAATACACTAATTGAAGACAAGATAAATAGTTAGAAACGAAAATAGATTGTTATTTGACAGGTTGTGCTCTTGTTTGTAATAGCTAATGCTGATGTTTACAAAGAGATAAGTTGCTATACTGGATAAAACATAACCAGAACCACCGGTTAAATTACCTACTATGCTAAAAGAAGAGCCAAACCAATGTTCGTCATTGTAACAGACAAATATGATGCCAGCAAAATATTATTTGGAATTTGGTGATTGTAAGGTTAGAGTAACGTGTTGAATTAAATACTGAAGACAAATATTTGTTCGTCTTTATATTTTAAATTAATAATACATGTCTACATCCCTACTGGCATAAAAAGTACATGACAAACGCATATCTTTCTCAGATAAAATAATAGAAAAATTGGAAAGTTTTTTAAAACAAACAGAAATGGAAACAAAAACAAAACACATCTTCAACCAAATATATTGCAACACTGCTAATTATTGCTTACTAAGAAAATATGTTTTAAAAGTATAATAGATTTACCAAGTAAATAAATTGGTCAAACAATACGTTAATTATTTATATAATGAATGGACTGTTGCCTGATAACATTGTAAGGAAAATGAGTACTATTCAGCCTAACGATAATTGCTTTTTGATGCTAAAATTACCATAATAAGAGCGTTTAAATTTCTTTCCAATATTAAAATTTAGTTGAAGATTTCAAACATATAAATGAGAAAGAAAAATACATACACTTTGGAAAGACACTGATTTAAATTAAGGTTGCAAAGTATAACAGAAAATAGTAACGAGTTCGTTAAAAAGATCTAACATGTCGAAAGTGGTAGAAGAAAATACAAAACAGCATCTAATGGTTTAACGTGGGTAAAGGTTAGCATGGCTACATTTTGAAATAGGATATGTGTAGCAGCTTAGCTGCTGAATTAGGAGTCGAAGAAATAGTAGAAAGGTTTTTTTTTAGTGCTCTATTTATGGACATGATGCAACAATACTGGAGTGTTTACAAAAGTTTTCAAGTTGACCTGGAACAAAATTATGAAATGTGATTGTATCGTGCCTTCTTTTAAACAGTATTATTGAAAAGGTAAGTAAGACAATAATCGATAGCAAAGTTAGACATGAAAATTTTAAGTTGGTATTTACGAACTATACATATACAGGGATACTTAAGGGAAGAAAGTAAGAGAGATAGAGATTAAAAGAGTGAAGATCGAAATAGGAGGAAGGAGGAAATTAACTAATAGAGAAACTTACAACAAAACAGAAACGTAGTATGGTAACAGAAGTAAAATGAAAATACACAAAATTTGGCTAGTTTATTTTACAATCCAAAAATAGCAGCTATATTACGTAGAAGGACAACCTGATAAATATATTTGACCAATCCTGTTGAGAATAGACATGGTAAACTACCAATAACAAAGGAATGATTTTGCGGTTGGTTATCGCAAAACTTCCAATGAACTGAGATACAGCATAAGTCATGACACCAAGGGAAAGAAGGAACAACGGCTGTGCTAATGTTTGGTTCTAATGGTTTTCATAATTTTGAAATGTACATGGACAAAGTCAAACATAGAATGATTCCTAAAAACGACAATGAATAAAGTAATAAAATTAAGTGTTCGAAATACAAATTGAAAGTTTTAGTTACTCTATCAAATAATTACACAATGTATATTACAAGCTAAGACTCGAAATGTAACGGATTCAATAGACAGAGAGTCGAATACTGATCAACGACAACACACATTAAACTAACGGTTACCTTTCGTGTTTGTCACAGAGAACAGTTTTAAGGCACTTATTTCATACCACGTTAATGTTCATTTTATGCAATCACGAGAGTTTTAGTAGATTTTAAAAAAGAATTCCAGTCATTTGACATATAAATTCTTGCATAGCAATTGCATATCTATACATTTGGATAGACGACTTTAAAACGGTTTCATCCTATCTATCAAAAGGGTACCAAATGCAGGTGATACTACACAGTCTGATACACATTTGTTTTACAATTCTGTTTGACTGTACTGCAAACTAATAGGCAAGCTGTCCTAAATGATCACCAAACTTGATGCAAACAGAATTAGATATCTACGTATATAAAAAAGCTATCAGAACAAATTAAGACTGTTTTGAAGAATACTGTATTTTACTGAATAGAATACATCACTGCAATTTGTCACACACGAAACATAATTAAGAAAAGCTCTGTATAGCATAGCCCATTAATGTTTTATAAGATTGTGAACGAGCCACGATCATTCACTGATTTTCAATGCAGGGTAAAAAAAAAAAAAACGGACGGATACTCTTAGTTTATAACATACTAAATAAGCTAAAAGACAGTAAAATAAGCGAAATTAACTTTGATCGTATCATAGACTTTTTGAAAGTTATTTCAGGAAATTTTGTGAAAATCAGATATGATGATCAAAACATGAACTATTCTTCGTGTGGGTACGAAATGTTCCTTGTATGACCTACACACATCTTTACAAACCTATAAGCATAACCAATTAATATGACGGAGGGGGCAACATTAGTTAATGGTATTAGCAAGGTGCGTTGTGAAACTTTTTCATAAACGAGGACAACAAAAATTGTTTCTGATGCTAGTACAGACCTTTTTGGTAACCGTTGAATATCGTTGCTAATAAAGGATGCAATTGTAAAGAACCTCACAAATTCACTTTATTTGCTTTTAGAAATTACGGAGAAAAGCCAAGGTTAGTATATTTAATAATAACCAAATAGAAATCAGTCTTTGACAATGTTGTCATCATTTCTACAAAATTGTGTACAACAGCTTAAAATAGGAAATATTTATTAAAGATACCAAAGTAATTGTGACGGATCAGATTTCTGTTCCTAATATGTAGTTTTTACAATAATCATGTAGGCATGTTGGTACTTCAAAAAATATTCTACATTACCGACAAAACTGTTATTATCTTTTCTAAAACATTACTGTTCTTTGGATTGTTTTGAATTGTACCTTTATGGCACGTCTAAATTATTTGTAACAGTCTTACAATGACGTATGCGTCAATTCTGATGTATGGACCTAAGACAATGGTGTATGGATCCAACACAATGATGTATGGACCTAATATAATGATGTACAGACCCAATACAATGATGATTGGACCAAATGCAATGATGTATGGACCCAATGCAATGATGTATTGACCCAATACAAGGATGTATGGACCCAGTACAATGATGTATGAACCAAATACAATGATGTATGGACCCAATACAATAATGTATGGACCCAATGCAATGGTGTATTGACCCAATACAAGGACGTATGGACCCAATACAATGATGTATTGACCCAATACAATGATGTACGAACCCAATATAATGATGTATTAACCCATTACAATGAGGTATGGACCCAATGCAATGATGTATGGACCCAATACAATGATGTATGGATCCAATACAATGATTTATGGACCCAATACAATGATGTATGGACCCAATACAAGGATGTATGTACCCATTCTAAAGATTATTGTAACCTCGGTACACAATACACGACCTTGACCTATCGTATTCTCCATTATTGGCAAGAAGATCCACCTGTAAAGTGTGTTCCAATATGGACATAATACATCAATGGATTTACCATACTTATCTGGTAACCTTTTTAATTCATACTCAGTAACAAGTCTTTTGTTTAAAATGCCCCCGTCATCTTTTGCTTATGGCAGTAATCTTCTTTTATTGCTACACCTCTAAGACCCCGTCATCTTTTGCTTATGGCAGTAATCCTCTTTCATTGCTACACCTCTAAGACCCCGTCATCTTTTGCCTATGACAGTAATCCTATTTCATTGTACACCTCTAAGACCCCGTCATCTTTTGCTTATGGCAGTAATCCTCTTTTATTGCTACACCTCTAAGACCCCGTCATCTTTTGCTTATGGCAGTAATCCTCTTTCATTGCTACACCCCTAAGACCTGAGTATTATTTTGTATTGTTTCATTTGTTGCAAGTTCAATAAACGGATTACTTTTCAAACATTCTTATTGTTCTTTTTTAATAATATATTTTCATTTCTTCATATATACAACAATGAAAGCTTTATTAAAAGAAATAGATATATCGTAGTTAAAATTTGGTACTTTTTGTACTTCTTTATGGTAGCAATCCATATACTAGTTTTGATGGGAATTTACATAGAAATAATAACCTGCACATACCTTCCGTAACTCCACTCAATCCTGAATTCCAATCGGCTCCAGCCGCTATGAAACATAAAAGGTAATAATATGTGTTTTTAACCTATTTACACACCAGTAAATGACATACATGTGCAATACATGTTTTATTACACACCAGTAAATGACATACATGTGCAATATATGTTTACATTAACAGTGGAACAATATTGCTAATACCTTTGCATAGAGATAAAATCTAAGCGGTTTCGAAAAATTGTATCGTGTCACGGTAGGAGGAATAAAAGATAACAAATGAAGATAGCAACAAGTAGACAAAATGAACAGAGTAAATAAAAGTATGGTACTTTCATGTTTTCTGATATCGATGTCACATTATCCGTTGATAAGCTATTGAGGCAAAAATGGTAGTCATCGTGCCAAGTGATGGCATTGGCATTTTCTTACAAAGTCTCAGATTTTGGTAGATTTGCTAATTGATAACAATGATAGCTATTTTTTGTTGGATACTTCTAAGACGTTTGATTTTTAAACTGACTTTGCAATGTTAATACGCTTTATAGCCTATTTTCTTTTAAAAAATAACATTTTCTGTCACATCTATGAGTTGTGGTAGGTTCCACAGTCTATGCCATCACTCTGCTAATGAAAATGATTTTAAACCAGTTGTGTGAATTATCTCCTTAAGATAGCTCCTATTAATAGCTCCACTAGTTGTCATAAGCCCACAATGCCATTACAAAATTATTTTCTCTTTTAATCACTAGAATACAATTGTCTCTGAATTTTCCATAACCCAAATAAGATTATCTTTAAATTTTGGGCAAAGGTGAAGTGATAGCTTCTGAAGCTATGAAGCACACACTTGCCAGATATATTTTGTAATTTTATTACAGCTTGTAGAACCTGACCACGCTGTGAATAAATTATAAAAAATGAGATTCGTAAACCAATCAGACATTTGCATTGTTGAATCTGGTATCCTATGCGAGAATATTTCTGGCCTACTTATATATTTGCTAACACTTACATGTCCTTGGGTGATAGTATAAATGTGTGCTGTCTTATACATTGATATGCAGAATAAACCAGACTGAACCAGTCTGTCATTCTTTGAAATTTAAATTTTCGCATATATATGCGAAAACATTTCTGAAGTATTCATTCCTTTGTTTTATAAAAAAAAATATACCTTAAGGTCACTGAGCATTAATGAGCATTGATATGGAGAACCATTCAGATTTTGCTCTCATTTTATGAACACCTCAGATTCAGCGACGAGAGCATAAAGAATGAAAACAAAACATTTAATAGACATAGGTACATCTGACCACATGTTGACTGCTAGATATTTTATGGTATATAAACGACGGCAAATCTGGCACATGCCCAGACAGCTGGCGAGAAATGTTAGGAGTGCCACTTATGAATGACAGATTAAGTGCTTATGTCTGCACTAAAATATTATTAGCTAAATGTCTTGCTTTAGCTGGTCTGAACGAATGTAAGCGCTAATACATTTCTGAATATTCTAATGCATTTGCAGACGATGTAATTTTGAATTGCGTGTGAATCTTTCTCTCTGCGTTTTTAGATATGCCGCAGAGAGAAAATTAAGAATTGGTGACGCAACTTCTTCGAATCTTAGTAAACGAAAGGCTACAACTGCAATTTGATTTAAGCTTATTACGTAGTATCGCTAAGACAACTCTGTAAAGGAGCTTTAGTGTGAAGTATAGTGGAGTAAAAGTCAGTCTACCAAAAATAATTTTAAAATAACTTTTTTTTATATATATAAATAACGTAAGAGAAAAAAAGCCTAATTCACAAAAGACAAATATAACATATTAATTTGTACTTCTATGTTGAGAATAATCTTGAAAGGCTTGAATGCTTTTAGAGATTGCAGGCTAATACATATATATATATATATATATATATATATATATATATATATATATATATATATATATATATATATATATATATATATATATATATATATATATATATGTATTATACATACATATATATATATATATATATATATATATATATATATATATATATATATATATATATATATATATATATATATATATAACCACATAGTACTGAAAATTAACGATGGCAAGTACCGTACATTGAGACAAAATAATCATTTATGAAAACTAAGATTCGCTTTAGTTTATCTACAGACCAAATACAAGATAAAAGCAGATTAAAATACTCTGCGATCGAAATACAGTCTGGCAGTTATAAAAGTTTAAAAATAAACGATGCAAACAAAACAAGTGGTAAGTTTGTATTTCGTTCTTCATGGAAATTTGGAGAGTGTGTTCCCCACTCCGCTATGGTGACTTATACAATTCAATTACACTGGTCAACAGTGAAATCATTACTGACTTGAAAAGGCCCTAATCTGTAGTATTTTGGTGTGCCGAACACGAATATAACCGTGAAAAATTTGTATTGGCTCTCGTTTTGAAGATATTCATATACCTCATTTTCTATGTTTCACTGTGTAAATTTCTCCAGTAGGACTGCAGCAACATCCGGAATAATGATGTAACATTGCATAATACCATCATGCTCACATCATCCACAGTTGATTGCATCATTTTCTGATGCAATGCAATACTAATGCCATGCGGCTGCTGAAGTAAGTTGACGTCAGCAGTGTACTATACATGTGTAGGCCTATCATACTAATGCCAGGCGGCTGCTGAAGCTGACGTAAGCAGTGTACTATATAAAGCCCAATCAGATAGGTTCAGCATTTAAAATATTTTAGACGTTGTGCGAGACAGTTCAAGCTACTGTTACATAAAACTTATTATTTTATCCATTTACGTACAATAAAGAACAGTAATGCCTCGAAAGTGTGTTAATACCGCGGACAATTTTTGCTGTATTTGTGGGGAAGTGACATTTGCCAACCAGAAGAAAAGTATCAATTCTCAAGTGAAGAAGGCATATCATCTTTACTTCGGATGCAAGGTTGGTGACCAAGACAAGCCTTGGGCTCCGCATATATGCTGTGCTACATGTACAACACAGCTTTCACAGTGGTTGAATTGCAAAAGGTCATCAATGCCGTTTGCAGTCCCAATGGTGTGGAGAGAGCCAAGCAACCACCTAAATGACTGTTACTTCTGCTTGGTTCCTCCTCTTTCCGGCGGAATAACGAAGCGAAAGAAGTCGAGAATAGTCTACCCAAACATTCCGTCTGCATTGAGACCAGTTCCACATGGTGAGGGACTTCCTATTCCAGAACCTCCAGCAGAATATTCTCTTGATTCATCTGACGAAGACAAAGGTGAGTCGACCTGTTCTTCTCCTGGTCCATCAGCATGCAGTGATCCAGATTTTCACTGTGGTGCATCATCAACCCCACACAGAATAACACAGGAAGAACTAAATGACCTGATTCGTGATTTGGACTTATCAAAGAACAAGGCAGAATTGCTAGGATCAAGACTCCAACAATGGAATCTTCTAGAAGAAGATGTCACAATTACTGCATATCGAAAGCGCCACCAGCAATTGGAGCCTTTCTTCAGAAAGGAAAGTAATCTGATATTCTGTTCCGATATTGAGGGCCTCATGAATGCTTTAAAAATCACTCATGACCCACAAGAATGGAGACTATTTGTGGACTCTTCGAAACTGAGTCTCAAGGCTGTGCTTTTGCACAATGGAAACATTCTTCCATCTATTCCAGTAGCGTATGCTGTCCACATGAAAGAGACATACGATAACTTAAGGCAGCTACTGAATTCCATTGAGTATAACAAGTACAGCTGGCACCTCTGTGGTGATTTGAAGGTAGTTGCCCTTTTAATGGGACTGCAGCAAGGATATACAAAATACATGTGTTTCTTATGCAAGTGGGATAGCCGAGCAAGGGAAATGCACTACATGAGGAAGGAATGGACTCACAGGCAGAATGTAGCCATTGGAGAGAAGAATATCCAACACCCAGCTCTGGTTGAGGCTCAGAAAATCTTGCTACCACCCCTTCACATCAAACTAGGTTTGATGAAGAACTTCGTGAAAGCCATTGACCGGACTTTGCCAGCATTCCGATACCTGCATGAAAAATTCCCTCGACTCAGCGAAGCAAAGATTAAAGAGGGAGTTTTTGTGGGTCCTCAGATTCGAGAGCTTTTCAAAGATGACCGGTTCAACAACTTGCTGGAAGGTGACGCGAAACAAGCATGGAATGCTTTTCGCCTAGTTTCTACAAACTTCCTCGGAAATGTTAGGGCAGAAAACTATAAGGAACTAGTAGAAGACATGTTGATGAAGTATAAGAAACTTGGCTGCAATATGTCTCTAAAGATTCACTTCCTTCATTCCCATTTGGATTTCTTTCCTAGCAACTGTGGTATTGTTAGTGATGAACACGGCGAACGTTTTCATCAAGATATCGCAACAATGGAACAAAGATACCAGGGAAAATGGTCCACTACAATGCTGGCTGACTACTGCTGGACACTCCTCAGAGATGCTCCCGAACAGCTGTACAAGAGACAGGCGAAGAAATCTAAGATGTAGTCAATGACTTGATTTTTTATAAGTAGGCTATTACAGTTGACCTTTTACTATTGGAATGCATTTCGTTATGTAAACATTAATTTCTTGCAGATTACAAAAAAACTAGAGCCAATTTTGCAATTTGACTGTCATATTCGTGTTCAGCACATAAAAATTGATAAGAATTGACTAATTTTATTTCAGTAACATGACTTTTGTAAAAATTTGTTGTCCAGTGTTATAAGGAGTCGAATGAAAATAATTATATTGTGAGGTGTGCATTTGTAAATATCAAGGAAAAAAACAAAGGTCAAAGATTTAATACACACGTATGCTGATTATTTCTCTAAGCTATGAGAAATACCAAAACAAGCTATAAAATAGTAACAAGTCACTTCAATGCGTATTAAAACTAAACTTAAAGTAAGACGTATGCATAAATCGTGGATCATACCAAAACTCCTATGTAACTATTTGTCAATGTCATGGGAACGTTTATAGTATTGTATAGTGCCGGAGACAACGCATGTCAGATGCACGACGTGTAGAGGAGGTGAAATCAAGGACAATACAAAGATTCAAACATATTCCATACGGGTTCTGTTTGTATATCAAACCATGCACAACATAAGAGATATAAACTAACAGCATATACATGTATCGACTGTATTAAAATATTTTAGGATTGCCAAAACCAATTTAAACATAATTAAGGTCAAACAATGGGAAACATTTGGTATATATTTTATTCAACATTGATTTCATCGTTGATAGGTTCATGAAGGGAAGAACCAGCACTTAAAAGGACAGTTTCATTTGTATATAGCTTTAGATTCATGAAGCGCTATAGAGCCGATAGCAAAGGCTGTATATTTACTGAGCCACTGAAGCTGTTTAATAACATAATGCATAATGCAATGGGAGAGAGAGAGAGAGAGAGAGAGAGCCTTTGCAGATCGTAGTGCGTAACAGAGGTATAACGACCTCTAAATATTTGTAAAAAGACATCTGCTCACAAGAATACATAGACAGCTAAGAAAGTTTAAATAAACAACTATATCACCGACAGATCCGGGTTTTCTTACTCATAACCAAACGATGACCTGCATGTACAAAAGTCATGGAAAATTTTAGCAAGAAATCACTCTTGCGTAAAGAGCAATAACCATTTTCCGTGGTAAGTCTTGTACAAAAAATTAGGACAAAGAATGGAAATGTAATAAAAAGGTTAATGTATTCATTATCTCGCAGCGTCAGTGCCAAAATAGAATTTCCAATATTGGTCACGTGGGAGATTAGCATCTTGTGATACTGTTTCAAATGTGGGTCAGCTGCTCCCAGCAACTATGACGTCATTATACCGGTCCGGCGCATAACTTAATAACACTTGTTTTGAATGTTTACCAGATGATCCAACAGTTGTATCAATTAAAAACCCAGATAGAACATCACGTTTGCCAGACCTTGCATTTTCAACGATATTGTTCATATTGCTTTTTAGAACATTTCTGGTTTACTAACTCGTATCGTTTTACATAGTTATCAAAACATCCTTAAATGTATATGTACTGTTCATTTAACCCTTCTTTCACTTCAGACTATTTCAGTTTAGTTTCGTCTGCTTTCGTTTGTTTACAAAATTGATTTAATATTTTTGTAAGCAACTAGACTTCAATAGACTTAACAAGGATGTCGTAAGTATTGCTGTTGGACTTTCGTCTCGGATGGAGAAGTACATTTTTGATATGTCATATCGAAACGTTCTGAAATCATCTTGGTAATACACTATCCTCGATAATTTGTCTTTACGTAATTATCAACAAGCCATCAAAAAGTCAGTCTAAAACAGACACTTTTAATTTTTCAATAATTTGTAACAATACTTTAATCTTTCCAAATGTACAAATGATTTCAGATTCAATCTACAACAATGTTTTAATCTTTTCAAATGTACAAATGATTTCAGATCCATGTAAAATGTGATTGTAAAACAGATAATTGATACTTTCAATAATCACGTTTTGCTTTAAATCTTTAAATCCACATTTGTTGTCCGTCATTTCTATATACGTATTTGCTGACTCATTGAAGCCTGAATTTGTAAAGCTTAACAGATCTTCAAAATCCGAATGCAAATCTGTGTTTACTCTCTTCAAATGTAATAAATATTCCTCCCTATTTTATTAATGCGCTAACAAGAAATATGAAATGATCTGCATAGTCATGCATATACTAAGAGAATTTTTTTGTATTTAGAAAATATGAGCGGTCTGGAAAGTGTTTGGTATTGGAATACGAGATTTAAAATTGAAAATAAAATGACTGTTTTGTATAATCTGTTTCTACATGTACAAGACAATATAATATGATCGGATCATTATTCTCTATCAGCATTCTACTACCGTGCTCTAGCGAACATGTCCATACTATGGACCCCTCAGGTGACCTAGTGTTTAGAGCGTCTGCCTCGGACGCGGGAGGTCACGGATTCGAACCCCGACCGAGTCATAACAAAGACTTATAAAAATGGTACTAACAGCTGCCTCGCTAGGCACTCAGCATTAAGAGGTTAGTGTTAGGACTGGTCGGCCTGGTGTCAGGATAATGTGACTGGGTGAGACATGATTCCACATGTCTGTGGCATGATACTCCAGTGCTAGACATCACTATAAACTGCCACACTGCATACATCTTACCGATATGATTGAAAAATTGTTAAAGCTACGTTAAAAGTCCAAGTCACACACACACTGCCCGTGTTATCAATATAGTTTGCAATCATCAGTGTCACGTGGCAGCAATATGTCATACCTAAAAAGAATAGGATGGAACTAGATTCTTTGACTAATAATTTATTACAAGAAACAAATTGCATCTTTAAATTGAATACTAGATTCTAGATACACTTTTCTTAAATCAGGACTGAAGGAAGTTTAGTTTGTAGGTTCGTTTATCATCCTGTAATATTTCATGCAAACGAGCGTCCGACATTTCAATGGACAGTATTTTAATATTTCATGCTAACGAGCGTCCGACATTTCAATGGACAGTATTTTATGCCTGATTTTGCTGTTTCATCCATATTTGTTCCTTTCTGTATTTAACTGGATTATAGGATTATATTAGACGGCATAAGGATAAGGTCCTAATTGTTGATTAGGAGTCAGTTTTTTTATTATCTTAGACTGGTTTTCAAGACAGGAAACCATCACGTCATATTTTATCTGGACATTCAATTATTAGTCTAAACTTCGTCTCATTTTGTTAATGTTTAGTAGTTTGCTAATATTAAAACAATTATTTCATATTTAAATCAAAAAGTCGATATTAATATTTTATATGTAAGTAAAAAAGTAGATATGCTTGAACAAAGAAATATAATCAACCATAAAAGACAACAAAAAGCAAATAATCCTGAGGGTCGCGACAACGTTCTAATGATCAACAGATATGCTAATTGTAACTGAATTTGGTCCGTAGATCGCAGTAGCGTCACTAGGGGTCGGTGTCATCCAGTGCGGTAACTCATGGTGTCACCACCATAGACCCCCTTCCCGCACAAAAAATTCAAAACTTTTCTAGACAGTCATGTGCGGTAACTCGTGGTGTCACCACCATGGACCTCCTTCCTGCACAAATATTCAAACAATCTATAGACACTCATTTCGGTTTCACCCCCTTTGGTGGTGTCACCCTGTGCGGTCCTCAACCCTCGCACCCCACTCACCCCCGTAGTGACGCCACTGGTCGATCGGTAGTATACTGCAATATTGTCTTGATTTATAATCTTTTAGATGAATATAAATATACACGTATATAAAATACCTGCACCACCACCACCTCCTCCTCCCCCTCCATGCCCACTGGCATCAACGGCCATTCCCCCACGGTTGACGTTACGTGCCCCTCCTACGTGCCCTCTTCGTGGATCCCACACTCCCACCCCTCGGCTTCTTGGCAATCCCACTCCTGAAATTTTTTAAAAAGACGACAGTATCATACCAATGATTATCATCTACATCTTTTAGTGGCAATGAAAACTCTACCCAGCTAAAAGAGACCAAGAAGAAAACTCTACCCAGCTAAAAGAGACCACAATGAAAACTACCCAGCTAAAAGAGACCACGAAGAAAACTCTACCCAGCTAAAAGAGGCCACAATGAAAACTACCCAGCTAAAAGAGACCACAACGAAAACTCTACCCAGCTAAAAAACCCACAATTTAAACTCTTAAAAAACTATATATATATATGTGTGTGTGTGTGTATGAATGTGTGTGTGTGTGTGTTTGTGTGTATGCGTGCGTGTGTGTGTGTATATGTATGTGTGTGTGTGTGTGAACCCACTCACTGATGTCATGACTGTATAATCATTAAGACGACAATATTCAATAAGGATGTTACACATGGCTTATGATAAGTACATGAGTTTCCTCTGAGAACTTATGAGAAGTACATGAGTTTCCTCTGAGAACTTATGAGAAGTACATGAGTTTCCTCTGAGAAACGTTTCTCTGGCAGAAATCCAAAATAAACCCACGAGAGCAAGTTTTTGGGAAAGCATAATCATTCTAGTCTGGCCCTCATCATGAAACGGAGAGGAGAAAAAAAAAAAACGTTTCATTGGTATTTGAAAGAAAATACTTTTACTGTCTATTTTTAATGTTGCGTATATATAAGACGATGCTGAAAAGTCAATAAATAGCAACTTACGTGTCTGCGAAAAGACTGCACCTGAAAAAGTAAGCAAAAGTATTTGTGACCATACCAATTTATTTATCATGTAATATATGGTTGTTTTTGTCATTGTTACCATTATTGTCTATACGCAGAACACAACTGAATGGAAAGCAAATAAGCCATCTATGGATGTATCTATTCAGTGCAAAATTACACTTCGTAAGTACAAACATATGAAATTTTGAAATTCTATCTGTTTGTAAGTAAACATTATGATTCATCAGTTTTTTATATGACATGAAAACTGTTTCCTTTTGAATCCAGATATATAATTGAAAGAGTTTCTATAAACATACACACGGACATACGCACGCACACATACACGCATACACACACACACACACCCACACATACATACACACACGCACAAGGACGTACTAGATGAAATAAATGTTGGATTTATTCCATCGCATATGCCATCTTTATGTCTTGCAAAGTGCTGAGTAATTTTCATGCTGTACTTAATAAATGATATAAGGAAATAAAACCTATCACATCAAAACGAAAATTCTGTAGTTTTAAATTTAGCATATTTTATTCATAAAAGGAAGGGGTTAGTAGAACGCATCTTTGTTGTCTTTTGCTGTTTTAATTGCTGAAAACGGTTTGAGTTTGTTCATATACGGAAAAAGGTATAGTAGGTGTTGACCCATTTTATCGTATATTTTAATGCACGAAAAAAATGAGATAAAGCAATATTTGTTTTATTGATGCATAGTAACATGTATTGTTGTAGTTTTAAAAATTATGCACTGCTCGATTGATCGACAATATATTTTTCTGGCAAACGATAAACTCCGAGGATAACCCAATATCGGGACTGGGCTTTCTGTGGCGCCACCTGTTGGAAAGATATCTGGCTACGATTCCTCATTTACAATCAATATGCACCAATAAGGATCAGTAATAATTTCGATGTTACAATTGGCCAATTTTAGAACTGTATTTAAAATCGAAGACGATTCCTTCTAAACAAAATAAAAAATAGTCGGTCTCTCAGTCTACTTCAAACACGGATCAGGAAATAAACAAATATTGAAAGTTCCACATTTAATTCTTGAGTATGTTACCCATTTTACAAAAATGTTCATATAGACCCGCAGTAGAGAGCAAATAAATAAAAAACAATCACTTTGTCATATTATATGCGCTCGTCACCTAGGAAAGATGCTAGCCGAGACAACTTGACGGAAGATTACAGCGTTTCCAAATAGGCTTAATGAACACGGATATAGGAAAATCTCTGAACTGTGTGAAGTATTTCGTACCGTTATAAACCAGTATTCGATATCTTGAATGGTCAGGTAAGTATGTCAATTACATTGCAATAGTAACTTCATATTGTAATTTGTTTTTGAATCTCTTTTAAATTTCAGTTTGAATCGTACAAAAACCTAGAATGCAGATGACAAAGATAGAATGAAATGCATGACCAGTCAGGACATCGTCGGCCTTTTCTGTTGAATGCTTTATTCGACTTGTATCGGAAAGAAACTGATGTTCCGAATGATGGAATGATCTCTACAAAGAACGTTTATCTCACTTGTGATTTTGACAATTTGCATATATTTATTTTTTAAAGTAATTCACTTTAAATGTAGATTATCGCATATTTCGTTTAGTTACAAAATATGAATTTTTGTAAAAAATATAACAAACTAGTTAAGTACATTTGCATAATTTCTAGACTATGTCTTCCTCATTCTATTTTAAGACAATTATTTTTTATTGCAACGGATTCAGAGCGACATGTGTAATTAATTATAATTATTCAAATGAGTAACAAAGAGTGCATGTAAGCTGACGTAACCATGCCAATTTGTCCTGGCTTACGGTACAACCACTTTTTCTCGCAAATAAATTGCACGATCTCCCGATGACGGATTCATGACAGCGCGTATATTAAGTTTTTGAAAGAAATTTACCAATTCGCGGTTATTTTTTACCATGGATAGAACCTCGAGGAAGTAAACTGATAATTGTAACAAAAGGTTTTTGTAGAAATTATTAAATTATTATTATTATTAATATTTTGTTTCATATTTTCCACTTTGCTGTTTCAGAAAGTCTGTTAATTTGTCACGAATCAAAACATGACTGAACAAAAAACTGACGTCTTTTAATTATAAACTTTATTGGTGAAACGTCTTTATGATGCTCTACAAATTATATTTTGAAATGTTCATTATTTATGCAATAATATGATAAATTTAAGAGACTGGAAAAATTGCCTTACCGAAAGAGAGACTGCAAATCCATACAAATGACAAAATCCAGTTCATTTCCGAAAATCCAAAAGTACTAGTCCCTTGGTTAATTAAGATAGTTTTGTCAATGCTTCATTGGCCGTAAACTCGTTGATGGCACCGTATCGGTGATTTTTACTTAGATCTTAGTCTTCGTCTGGTTCCACAACCTATGCCAGACCTGCGCCGGTACAGTGTAACTGTGCTTAGTAATCTTAGTATTAAGTCTTAATTGCCAAGTGTCACGTAATTAATCCCGAACGTGGAAACCATAATTATTACGATTAATTGCCGTGTCGTGATGAGTTGTTAACTTTAATTATGCTAATTAAGACAATGTCGTTACATATATGTTTTAATATCGTGTTGCCCATATATATATATATATATATATATATATATATATATATATATATATATATATATATATATATATATATATATATATATATATATATGTATGTATGTATGTATGTATGTATACATACATACATACATACATACTGCCGAAGAACTAGAGGATATGGAAATTAGAACTCTATCTACCAAAAGATATCGTGCAGAATACACATTACGACATTGTCCGTAAATGATAAAGAAAGAAATGTTAAGTATAATTGTATCCACGTAACATATAAAACAGGGACAGGTTTAGCGAATGGGGTGGTCTAGCGGTCCTATTTAATTTCCTTCCACAAAATCAGAAAAGTCATCAGAACTAACATGCCCAATATGCAACCATAACTTGATATTTATTTCTTCATGAAATAATACTTACACATAATTATTTAGTAATTTTACATACGCAGGATACCGCTCCAGTGGCCTAGTGATTAGAGCGTCCGCCTCAGATGCGGGAGGTCGTGGGTTCGATCCCCGGCCGAGTCATACCAAAGACTTACAAAAATGGTACTAACAGCTGCCTTGCTTGGCGCTCAGCATTAAGAGGTCAGTGTTAGGACTGGTCGGCCCGGTGTCAGGATAATGTGACAGCTTGATGCCCTAGTGCTAGACATCACTAAAAACTGCCACACTGCAGACATCGTAGCGATATGACTGAAAAATTGTTAGAAGCTACGTTAAAAATCCAAATCACACACACACATACACACACACACACACACACACACTACATGCGCAGAGGGTATTTGAGAACATTTTATTTTCGGAAGAGTTCTGAATATTTTATTGTAACGTTTTAGTTTCTTTGAACATTTCAATAACTTAATGCCGATCAATAAACAAAATAGCATTCTAGAAAACGATATGTACTGCACCATGCAGCACGCAGGACACCTACAGATATATACGTGTGACTTAACATATGTAGATGACAGTGACGCAAACTGTCGAGGGAGAACAATTCTAATACCAGGCAAATACCAAACTAAACAATCCGAATGTTCTTGGGTGACTTTCTGACTGACATCAGGCCTACTTGGATAAAGTTTACGATGCAATTCTCCTTCACATTCTACACATATGAGGTGGTTTCGTCGTTTGAAAGATAGATACAAATCCTTGGAAAAGATGACCGACGCTCTCGAAGACAGTGTCTGTGATTGGTATGCGACAAGAGGGTGTTGTAAAGTGTGGAGTGTGGTGGAGATTGTTGAAGATGCTAGATACATAATGAAAACTATTTTAGTTATCACAAGGTACTCACTAAGTCATTTACCCTAATTCAGACACGCTACTGTATATAACTTTGAAACAAAACAAAACAAATATTGTTGCTTGTTTGCTTGCTTTACATGGAGGTCATTTGTGATTTCATTATATAAAGACGGAGCACCATACAAATTGTTTCTTCGTTATTTATTTTTAACATTTTTGTGAGGAAGGCACCGTAGTTTGAGCAGGAGAGAAAATACTTGTTAAACAGGTAAAAAGATATTATTTAAAGTTATCTGACAGTGATCATCTTTGTTTCCAACTGTATCCACAATGTTAAGCACATCATTCCAAAAAGCAGAGTTTTTAGCTACTTTCCTAAGGCATCCCTAAACCGGAAGTGGAATTGCATACCTTTGAGACACCGATGTCGAAGATGTTTTTGTCTACATTAATATAGTCATTACCAAACAGTCTGGATCTCTTTGACACTGGTGTTCAAGATGATATTTCATCTGGTAATCTCCTCCATATTATCAGCATTCTTGTAATATTTAACACCAGGATGAATACATATCATGCACATTCACCAAGTACAACCTACATCTTGCCAGTAGTATTTACTGGGCGTGTACATAATATACACCAACAACAGAGGCTACACGCTTTGAAGAAATGCAAGACGCAACCCTCTGTAATTGTTTACCTTAATGATAATAAATGCATCAAACTGTCGTTCTAACCCAGGACATAAGCCAATTACCTACCCATGCACCATCTGTAGGAAAGCTTGTGTGTGGTCTGGAACCGTCCTATCTGTCTCCTGTTCGAACTGTGAACGTTGGTTCGTTAAAGATTGCATGAATATGCCAACAGTAGTATGCGTTTACAGCAATGAGACGTAAGTTGGCATTGTTGCATCTGTGAAGTACTGAAGTTTAACACCACCTTATTTGAAGAATAAAATTTTTCATACACCACTTGTAGCACCCCGAGTCATACGTCTTCCTTCAGTACAGCAAACTCCAGTTGTGACTTGGGATCTCCAGTACTTGCCTCTTCGCCTAACACATCAAACCTTAAGAAAGCATCTTCACAAAAAACAAACTTCGCATTCACTTAATCAATTTTCACAGCATACGATCCAAACGAGAGGCATTCTGGTTATGCTAGAATACGCTAATCCTGACATTACGTGGCAGTGAGACATGGCTAAACTATACAATTTTTGTACGGGAAGTGCTACCAGAAAGCTACAAGTTCATTGCTCGGAAATACCGTTTAAACAGCTCTCTCGGAAGAGTAGCAATCATCGCCAAGCATGACATAGATTACTTTGAGATCGACACAACCACAACAACTGAGTTTGTTGCTTCATCATTTGCCTTCAAGGGACAAACAAAACCCATCATTATTAGTAGCTTCTACCGTCCCAACAACAACCATGTCGAGTACAGCCAGGAGATGCGCAGAGCAGTAAGTGGCCGACATACCAGGTAGGGCGGTGATGTAAACCTTACAGACATAAACGTTACTACTGACGACATAACGGCACATAGATAACTGATACCCATTCATAAATACAATCAACAAATTAGGCCGCGTACAAACAGTAGACTTTCCTACCAGGCTAGAAAACACCCTCGATATCTTTTCCACCAACAGACCTACTTCATTCGTAGATAAATGTGTCCCACCCTCTGGCCTAGAGATCATGATATTGTCATTGTTGACACCTGGGTATTACCTGCTAGGTATTACCTGCAAACAAACGCGTCCGCTCATTCATCCATGGAAAAAGGGAAACATTCAATCCATAGCAGCAGATCTTACCTTTTTTCAGTTGGCTTTGTCCTAGAGCATATGTCATCAACACCAGCGAGCACTCTATGGTCCATCTTCAAACATAAATGAATAGAAGCCATTAGCACCTTCGTATCCTCTAAACATGCATATACACGCTTTAATCAGCCATGGTGTAACCGATCTTATACATCGCTTGACGAAACAGAAGTGGAGAACCTTAAAGAAAGCACGCTGTACCAGACTGCATAAAGACTGGGAGAGATACAAGCAAATTCAGAAAAACACACAGTCTGCATGCAGGGACTCCCGCAACAATTACATCCACGACATAGAAAGCCGGGCAGTAAGAACAAGATTCTATACAAGTAAATGAAAAGCATGAAGAGGAAGGATGTTATTACCTACTCTGACACCAAAGACAAATCAGATCCTCAACAATCAGTTCTCTTCGGTCTTCACTAACGTAGACTGTGACAACCTTCTCCAGATACGATCAACTTCTTTTCCAACTGCTCTTCCAATCCTTTTTCAAGCAAGGGTGTGAAGAAACTCTTAGAAAGTCTGAATCCACATAAAGCAAGCGATCCAGACCAAATCTCATCTCGTTCCATGAAGGAAATGGCGCCGGGCAATTATACTAGCTATCACCTTAATCTTTCAGGCATCACATGATCAAGGTCAAGTTCCGGAAGACTGGAAGGGAGCGTACGTTACTCCATTATTAAACAAGGGAGACAAACAAGAGTAACTCCGCCAATTATAGACCAGTGTTCTTGATGTCAGTTTGCTGCAAGGTCATGGAACATATTGTCCACAGCCACTTCATGAAGCATCTGGAGCAAATAACATCATCTGTGACCAACAATATGGCTTTAGAAAGAAAATATCCTCTGAAACCCAACCAATTACTACTGCTCACGACCTTACACTCGGATTAAACAATAAACAAAAGATAGATACAATCTTGCTGGACTGCAGCAAAGCGTTCGATAAAAGTGCCGCATCAACGCCTTGCATCACTATTGACTCAGAGACCGAACACGTACATGAATACTGAGATTGCTAGCAGATAGAAACCTACAGGTCGTGCTTGACGAGTTTGTATCACATGGACGCTGCATGTCTCATGTCTTAGCATGTACACCGTGTGTTATTTTATCTTGTTCTTAACTTGTACAAAGAGCCTTCCTTCACATATGTACAAAGTTCACCCATTGCGACTATGCCTGTATGTAGGTCAAGCGCTTAACTGGAAGAAGAAGAAGAAGAAAAAGAAGATAGGGCTCCTGTGCACAATAAATGTATTGATTAAATTCCAAATCCATAAAGTATATTTTAAAATTTGAAGAAAGATAACGAATAAAAAGAATGTATTTTATAAACCTGTTATGTGCATATAGTTTCTGATGTTTTAGAGGTCATATTTTACTTCTTATCCAAGAATCGCGGTGCAAAGTTTGTTGAGCGTCATGTTCATAATGCCACCCACCCACACCCGGCTATCATGGGTCGGCTGCCTCAGTGTGCTAAGAGAAAAGACGCTTAGGTCCCATATTCAAATACTTCACATTCGTCTAGATTCAATAACAGAAAGCGCCTTTAGATGAAAATATGTTGAAAATTTCAGTCTGGTAGATAGATATACACCCACATCTCTGCTCCTCCCACTTTCTTGCGGGCATAACGGAAGGATCCATACATTCAACGTGGAATATATAAGAATCAGATTCTAATATATTACATATCTACATAACATGAATCAAATATTAAGCACACCTTCCAATGGCCATCCTCGAAATAAATTCTGAGTTTAGTACATTATTTTTTTTAAGGGATTCTGTTTGATTCATGTTTTTGACCATGAATTACTTATCAATAGTCGAATGGTAACCCCTCCGGTGGCCCAAGTGGTTAGTGTGTCCGCCAAGGATGCAGGAGCTCGCGGATTCGATTCCAGGCTAAGTCATACCAAAGTCTTATAAATATGGTTCAAACAGCTACCTCTCTTGGCGCGCTGTATTAACAGGTTAGTGTCAGGACTGGTAGGTCTGGTGTCAGAATAATGTGACTGGATAGAACATCATGCTGCATGTCTGCGGCATGATGCTCCAGTGCTAGAAATCACTAAAATCTACCACACTGCAAACATGTATGACTAAAGAATTGTCAACGTTATGTTAAACATTCAAATCACGCACACTCGAATAGTATGGTAAACAGAAAAAGAGACATAACCGATTACTGCTATCTAAGTTTAAACAGTAAAATGTGCAAATCTGAAACCTATAACCAGTGACTGTCTTTTTTCTGTCTTTCTCTCCCTCTGTCTCCTTCTCTCTCTCTTGTTACGGCTCTACGGTCATTAACTGTAACAGTAAAAAGCAAAACCGACAAGTTAGTTATTAAAGTTATAAAATAAAAATGTAAGAGGAACTTACAGTATTATGAATTGAATCCAAAATAAGTCTCAAAGAATCGAATGTTCCTAATGAATTTCAGTTCCTCAAATCTACTTATCACAATATTATTTTCCCGATTTTTTTGGGAATAATTTACAGTAGTCTCAGAATAAAATTCTAGTCCAATGAGCACCATATAATTCCAATGAATAACAGTAACAAATGTCTACTCTCGAATTATCTAAACACAACATTAAACACATCTGCATACTCATGATAACAGATGAAACATGAATTCGACATATGAATGAAACAAAAAAGGAAATCTCTGTTTATATGCACCTCCAAAGGTCTATTAGGCCTATATGTCGCAATATATCCCACAAGTCTTACAACTCAATCTAATATTTCAAAATAGTAGTCATGTGACCTAACATATCCAATGTTAAATAAATTAATTCTTCTAAGAACCCATTTGAACCTGTCCAGTGAGAACCAGAACTATCGGAATCAACCACAAACTCGTAAACAGGTCTTATTATGTATTATTATTATTAATGGTCGCAAACACCTACGTCAGAAAAATATTTATACATCCTACGCAATCTACACTCTTAATATTTATAAAAAGAATTCTAGATTCGTGTACAAAAAATAACTAATTGTTTGACTATAGATGATCATAAAATGAATAGTCATGACTAAAAGCTAATCATAATGTAGACACAATCATATACCAAGAGTTACAAAGAAATACAGATATACATAACACTAACACACACTCTCTATATTTATATATATATATGTATGTATTTGTATGTATGTATGTATGTATGTATGTATGTATGTATGTATGCATGCATGCATGCATGCATGTATGCATGTATGTATGTATGTATGTATGTATGTATGTATGTATGTATGTATGTATGTATGTATGTATGTGTGTGTATGTATGTATATATGTATATGTATGAATGTATATGTATGCCTATTTGTATATGTATGTATATGTATGTATGTATATGTATGTATGTATATGTATGTATGTATAGGTAAGTATCTGTATATATATGTATGTATATGTATGTCTATCTGTATATGTATGTATACATTTGTATGTATGTATGTATGTATGTATGTATGTATGTATGTATGTATGAATGTATCTGCTCAGAGTAGTTTCAGGACCCTTATTAAAAGTGACTGCTCTTTTGTTAGGATCGATTCTTGGACTATTTTTAGGCGGAGCCATGCAATGATAAATTAAAATAACAGCACACTTGTAACTTTGGATCTTATGGTAGGACGAGAACTCAATGTAGTTCCATACAAAGGATGGATCGAACCCCAATAAATTGGCTTCACACTTTTAGCCAAGGCATTACTTCTACTATTCCAAAGCAAGGATTAGGCAGAAGCAGACGACAAAACCCTTTCACATTTCACAAACAAATTTGAACCAAAAAAAAAAGAAAAGAATATGAACAGTCAGAGAATTCAACGTGTTTGATTACTAATTGAAGAAGAAGAAGAAAATGAGGCCCTCCAATTACACATGTTAAGTTATGTAATTAAGAAGTAAGCGATGCATATACGAAAGCGTCGAGCCAGCACGTGTTACCTACTCGACGACTAACTAAGAAGTACGCTAAGGACGGATATAATCCCAGCCGAATCACTCAGTGCACTGAAGTGCATTGGCCTGGCAGTAGAATCAGGATGGAACATACGAGCCCAGGAAAGAGCAGCTCTTCTTCTGATGTGGGAAGATTATAGTCATACAAGAAGACACCAGGGAAAAAGGAGAGGGAGACCACAGACTGTGATGTAGTTGTTTATTCATTTTCATCTTTTTTTAAAATCTACGTTGTACTGCCTTAAAGGGATTATAACTATAAACAAAAGCTTGGAAGTTATGTATAGGACCCCCGATTCACATTGTTAGTTTCTAAAGAATCATCGCTTATATTATATTGCAATGGCAATGCTTTTGTACCGGTTCTATCTTTGTCGATTTATGTGCCCATTCTCCTTCCTAAAATGATGCGTTCAGTGTTGGTCGTATTTTCATTCCAGTTATGGCAACAACCCATTAGTGTCAGTCTGCCATACAGATAAAAAGTTACACAACAGTGTTAGTCTGCCTTATAGATAATCCGTTACACACCAGTGTTAGTCTGCCTTTTTATATCAGTCTTAAAGATAATAATTTACACGCCAGTATCAGTCTGTCCTATAGATAATAATTTACACACCAGTATCAGTCTGTCCTATAGATAATAATTTACACACCAGTATCAGTCTGTTTTATAGATAATAATTTACACACAAGTATCAGTATCTCTTATAGATAATAATTTACACACAAATATCAGTATCTCTTATAGATAATAATTTACACACCAGTATCAGTCTGTCCTATAGATAATAATTTACACACCAGTTTCAGTCTGTCTAATAGATACTAATTTACACACCAGTATCAGTCTGTTTTATAGATAATAATTTACACACAAGTATCAGTATCTCTTATAGATAATAATTTACACACCAGTATCAGTTTGTCTTATAGACAATAATTTATACACTATTACCAGTCCATCATATAGATACTAATTTACATACCAGTATCAGTCTCTCTTACAGATAATAATTTACACAATATTACCAGTCTGTCATATAGATAATAATTTACACACAAGTACAAGTCTGTCTTATAGATACTACTTTACACACCAGTATCAGCCTGTCCTATAGATAATAATTTACACACTATTACCAGTCTGTCATATATATACTAATTTACACACCAATATCAGTCTGTCTTATAGATAGTACTTTACACACCAGTATCAGTCCGTCTTATAGATAATATTTTACACACCAGTACCAGTCTGTCTTATAGATACTAATTTACATACCAGTACCAGTCTGTCTTATAGATACTAATTTACATACCAGTACCAGTCTGTCTTATAGATACTACTTTACACACCAGTATCAGTCCGTCTTATAGATAATATTTTACACACCAGTACCAGTCTGTCTTATATATGCTAATTTACATACCAGTACCAGTCTGTCTTATAGATACTAATTTACATACCGGTATCAGTCTGTCTTATAGACAATAATTTACATACCAGTACCAGTCTGTCTTATAGATCATCATCATCATCATCGTCATCATCATCATCATCGTCATCATCATCATCATCATCAGTCTCTTGACCTAGTGTGGTAGTCGAGGCGCTGCGCTGCTGAACATCTGACCAGTTCCCTCCACTTGTCTCGATCATGTGCCAATGCTTGTGTCTCCGCAAATGTTTTCCTGGTCCATTCTGTGATGTCGTCAGTTCACATTTTTCTCTATCTACCTCTCCTTCTCCCACCCTGGACGCTGCCCTGCAGGACTGTTGTGGATAGACTGTTGGCTCTAGTGACATGGCCATACCATTTCAGCTTTCTCTTTTTGACGGTGGTGAGGCCTACTTTGCGCCTGATGGTGTTACGCACTTCTTCATTTGTGATGTGGTCCATGTAAGAGATGCCAAGGATGGTTCTGTAGCATCTCATTTTTAGTGCCTGGATTCTTCGTTGTAATTCTGCTGTCAGGGTCCAGGCCTCACATGAATACAAAAAGATTGAGATGACTAGTGCTTGCAATAGTCTGATTTTAGTTTTCAGACAGATATTCTTGTCACTCCGGATGGGTCTCAGCTTTGACGTAGCTGCCGTTGTTTGTGCTGCTCTTGACAAAATGTCAGCTCTTGATCCCTCTTCGGTGATTATGAAACCAAGATATTTGAACTGGCTCACTGTTTCCAGTTCCTGTCCTCTGACTTTAATCTTGGCTGAGATTTGTTTGCCACTATTTGTCATCAGCTTTGTCTTCTCAGCGCTTAAGTCCATGTCAAATCTGGAAGATGTTTCATCCAGGTACTTCACTAAGGTGGCAAGCTCGTCTTCACTGCCTGCCAGCCCATCTGCAAAGCGGAGGTTGGTGATGTTACGCCCTCCAATGCTGACTGTCCCACAGTGGTTTTCCAGGGCTCCGCTCCTGATGCGCTCTAAGTAGATGTTGAAACGCGTGGGTGACATGAGACAGCCTTGACGTACTCCGACTGTTGTCCGGAACCAGTCCCCCACAGAACCTTGGGCAATTACTGCACTGGTAGCCTTGGCGTACAGCTGCTTGATGGTATTGGTCAACTTTTGACCCATGTTGTACTTCTTCAATGTGGCCCACAATGCCTCATGCCACACTCTGTCAAAGGCCTTTTTGAAATCTATGAACACATGATAGATGTCTTGTTGATGTTGTGAGTACTTTTCACATAGAACCCTGAGATTGAATATTTGTTCTGTTGTGCTTCTTCCACTCAGGAACCCGGCCTGTTCTTCAGCGATTATTTCTTCTGCTTGTGTCTTATAGATACTAATTTACACACCAGTACCAGCCTGTCTTATAGATAATAATTTACACACCAGTACCAGTCTGTCTTATTCATTATACTTTATGTGTGCTAACTGGATGATATTCTAATTGTCCATTAAGGACTAAATATAGGATAAGCTGATGGTCCGTTTAGGACTAAATAGAGAATATGATGATGGTCCATTAAGGGCTAATAGAGAATATGCTGATGATCCATTAAGGGCTAATAGAGAATATGCTGATGATCCATTAAGGACGCAGTGGAGGATATGCTGATGATCCATTAAGGACGCAGTGGAGGATATGCTGATAGTTCATTAGGGATCAAAATGGAGGATATGTTGGCAGCACATTATGTGCCAAATGGAGGATATGCTGATTTTCCATCAAAATGGAGGTTATGATGATGTTATGTTTAAGAGGAATCTAGACGATTATGACATTAGTTAACGTCTTATGTCCCGAATAATCTTGACAGGACCTTAACACAAGCTGGGCTAAGAGATTCATCGTCTAAAGCTTCCTTTATGTCAGTTTAATCGAAAATGAATCAACTTATGTTAGATTTTAATAGCGATGAATTTATTATAAATAAGCGTATAACCGGTTCCTCGTCAAATTTTGACTTGCGTTGTGTATTTGTCTTATGATACTAAAGGAATACTGGTATATATATATATATATATATATATATATATATATATATATATATATATATATATATATATATATATATATATATATATATATATATATATATATATATATATATATATATATATACTGTTGCTGATAGTATTTTAGTATTTTTACATTTATTTTTTAAAATGTTGAGGTCAGTGTAAATCCAATTTTTATATAATATATCCTTGCAAAGTGCAATTATTAGATGTGGAAAACATATCAGCATATTGCATGCTAATTCTTCGTGGATTTTGCCCCAGATTTTGTTCTGACTTCTATGAAAATATCACTTCCTTCTCTTCACTATACCAGAGTGTAAATTTGTCTTCTTTCAGGCTTGGTTAACTACTGCATACTGTTCTACTGATACTAAGAAAAGAGGGCGTATGTTAGCCAACAATAAAGATACGTTGCGTACATTTTAAACATATGTACTTAACTGCTTACAAAATCAATAGTTACACAGGTGGATAAAACTAAAATCAACAAAGAATACAATACTAACTTTAGACAGAATTAAATAAAGACTACCGTATTGCACTTCTGAATTTAGAAGAAAGCGGACATAAGACTTTGTTTGAATTGGGAGTGGCTGGTCAGTTGTGGTCAGAGTAATCCTTCTAAAAGCGTGGAATCTCATGCTGTGGTTACTTAAACATATGTTCCCCAACCCAGAAAAGTTATCCCCCTTTGAGAGAGTCAATCCATGACTTCAGTACAATGAAGTACTTATACATTTGAAAGGAAAGTAGATACAATGACACGTACTTGTGCAAAATGACAAAGCAATGAAATCAAGTGTTATGTATATTTTATTATTTGTTGTGCTTGTCTTGACTTGTCTATATTGCAGGTTGTAATTTTTTCCCTGGTAACTTTCTACTTGATGTTGGTCTTGATATTTACTGAATTTAAGGCCTGAACATGTTTACCAGTTTGGTATTTTCTGGAAGCAAAGATTGCTTACCAGTAATATGAAAAATAACCTATATCCGAGACATTTTCTTGCATCACATGTCAAGTGATAGTCTGTATATAAAGGGCTGGTGGCCAATTATTTTTCCTATTTTAATATCAGTTTGTGTAATTACTTTTAGTTGTTGTGTTCTGATATAATTTTAGAGGAATTACTTATTTAAATTATTCATTGGAATTACAAAGTGCTGATTAACTTTTGTACTTAAACACTGTTTTGGGGTTATTGAGGAAGAATTCAAAGTACATCAGTATATTCAAGACTTATAATTCACGCAGAACTTCTATTCTTGTGGACTTTGTTTGAAAATTTAGATTATTTTGGATTTAATTCACCATACTTAAGTTCCTTTTAAATTTTTGATTCTTATTCTATGGGAAAAGTTTGTTTGATAAAAATGTAACAAAAACCGTATGGTGTTGCTTTTTCTGTTACATAGTTTAAAACTATTTAATTATAACACAAGCAAACTTACTTTTTGTGCCAGGTGAGAAAACATTGAAGTCAAGGACACGCAATTGTTGTGCTAAATTACACTATATCGAGGTTTATTTTGTCGATTCTACTCATTTCCGCTGATTAATGACGGGATTTATTAGCTGTGTCAATTCCACACAAAGTATATGTGTCTGTGATTTGAGCTGGGAGGGACGTATCTTGACTCAGCTGCATGTGTGTTTCTGCTCTGTCCTTGAATGTTTGGAATTATAATGTGGGAAAAATATGAACTCTTTCAATTGTAATTATCAAAAGGACGCTATGGAATTCCACGTTCATTTCATTTTGAGTACAGAAAGGAGAATATTATTGTAGTTGTGCATGTAGTAGAAATTACAGTACAATTTCGCTGTGTTTAATCAAGTTTTAGAGCCCATGAAATAACTCATTTAATTTGGATTTTCAGAACTAAGAAAGTACAGTTTGAGGAAATTCAAGAGGCAAACAATGTAAGTATTTTTTTCGCCAGCTAAAGAAAACATGTTTATTCCTTGTCACTTGAATGCCCTTTGTAGGTACCCAGTTATGTTATGACATATATTGCTTTTATCGTATGCCTAAATTCAAAAAGCTGTATCAACAAAGTTGACGCGGAAAATTGCACAGCAGATGGCGTGCGACAGTCCATTCAGCCAGCGGTAATAAGAATTCTTCGTCGTCATGGCTTATTGGCTCTGAAGCCCTTACTTTTCTACCAAAATATTCAGTTGCATATTTTTCTAGAATTTAGTACTGTGACTTATAAAAATGGTACATCTTTGATAAATATGCAATTGCCCTTGGTCCCAATATGCTTTACTATTCTATTTTTATGTACCCCAGATAGCACTGGTCATAGTCTAAACCATTCCATTACGAAACGTTACACACATTTCTTCTAATTAACCGTTTAAATGATCAGAATGGTATTTGTAGACATTGCGAATACCATGCTCATTCATTTGCACAAAGAAATCTAATACATTAAAACTGAAAGCATCTGTTTCATGAATGTATATATTTTGTTTACAAAGCAGTTTTTAATACTCTTTACTACTACTAGAGCACCGCTCCGGTGGCCTAGTGGTTAGAGCGTCCGCCTCGGATGCGGGAGGTCGTGGATTCGATCCCCGGCCGAGTCATACCAAAGACTTACAAAAATGGTACTAACAGCTGCCTCGCTTGGCGCTCAGCATTAAGAGGTTAGTGTTAGGACTGGTCGACCTGGTGTCAGGATAATGTGACTGGGAGGGACATCATGCTACATGTCTGCGGCATGATGCCCCAGTGCTAGACATCACTATAAACTGCCACACTGCAGACATCGTAGCGATATGACTGAAATATTTTTAAAGCTACGTTTAAAATACTAATCACACACATCA
The DNA here is from genome assembly GCA_028554795.2 of Sinohyriopsis cumingii. Classification (NCBI taxonomy): domain Eukaryota; kingdom Metazoa; phylum Mollusca; class Bivalvia; order Unionida; family Unionidae; genus Sinohyriopsis; species Sinohyriopsis cumingii. Next base: position 117,224,863 of record CM068830.1, on the reverse strand, counting down.
CACACATACTAGTACTAGACACACGCGTCGTGCACTATCAAGGTGTTCAGTGTCTTAAAATACTGCACCATTTTGGCAATGCAGAGTTAACGTAGATGAAAATGAGTATATAATATATACATCTTAGGTTGAGTAATATGATGTTGTACAAGATTTTAGTGTTATTTGTTTGTTTGCTTGTTCTACTAACAAATGGGCATTTAGCTGGCTTGAAAGAAAAAGCCAGGATTACTGCCATTTAGGAACACAATGCTGGACTTATTTTCTCGAGCAATGGAACATTCTCTAAAGCTCACCAAATATTAAATATTGCACTTACGGCAATGAAAATGCTTATTTGGAATTTGAAAAAAATTAGAATAAATGTTTGAAACTTTTTATATTTATGTAAAAATATATACTTATGGTATCGGTGTATGCGGCGAACTTGGAATACCTTATGAATAATTGGCTTAGAATTAAAAGTCATGCAAATATTATACCGTGCATTTCATGACGGAAGTTATATAATGAAAATGAATCAAATAATAGTATCAACTGGGTTACACTCTTAACATTTATTTTAAATATATTTGATTTTGGTGAAGTGTGTATGTTCCTTGATTATGTACATTGCTCTAAGTTTTTTCCAGACAAGAATAACAAATTACACGTTCTAAAAAACAAATTGACTCTATGCGAATGCCATCAGACTAGAATAATAAATTACAAATTCTAAATAACAAGTTGTCTCTGTATAAATATATAAAAGCTTAATTTTGCCTCGAAGATCATTTAAACTGCTTGTATTACCATTGACATCGATCAGCTTTGCCAAAAATCCGAGTGTCTTCCCATTATTTGAAAATAGAAACGTGGAGATACAGAAGCAAATGAATAGACTGAAGTGAAAGATATTCTATGCTATGTGCCAACCTTGATATTGATGATGAATATCATTTTATTTTAGTATGTCCTGCGTAAAGAAGCTCGCGTGTAAACCTCACTCAAAAGAACATCTGGAATAAACCATCCATGCACAAGTACATTGAATTGTTAACTTCCAGTAATAAGAAACTGACATGTTCACTTAACTGGTTTATGAAGCGTTTAGAATAAGATATATATTATCATTTCTAGAGTAAATTAGGACCAGAATGGTGTATATTTGTCCATCCTCTATTTTTCAGCTCTTGACGATTGCAGTTATAAGTTTTTGTTTAAAGCTGTACATATGGCAATATTTTTATATGTATTCTATAAGCATGTAAATGCTAATGAAAATAAACTATTGAATTGAATATTATATGTTGAAGGAGTTACTCCTTACGGTAGGGATGGGGGTAAGGAAATTGAATTTCCATTAGGGATGGGGGTAAGAAAATTGAATTTCCATTAGGGATGGGGGTAAGGAAATTGAATTTCCATTAGGGATGGGGGTAAGGAAATTGAATTTCCATTAGGGATGGGGGTAAGGAAAATTAAATTCCATTAGGGATGGGGGTAAGGAAATTGAATTTCCATTAGGGATGGGGGTAAGGAAATTAAATTTCCATTAGGGATGGGGATCAGGAAATTGAAGTTCCATTAGGGATGGGCGTAAGGAAATTGAATTTCCATTAGGGATGAGGGTAAGGAAATTAAATTCCATTGCAGATTCTCCCACATCATGGGTATAAATACATCTATAGTATTATAATCGTTAGGTTTGTGCGATACATGTTCCCCTTCCAATAAGAAATGAATGCTAAGAACGGAAAGGCAGCTTGTAAATTTTCGATGACTTTCTACTCAACCCACATAAATCAATTAAAGGTGTACATAAGGGGGGGGATAATTTCCTGACAATTTTTCTGGAAAAATAGTACATGAATATTCTTTTATTTTAGAAATAATACCTAAAAGTTTCCTTGAGTTTAAACTTCACGTGTGCCATATCATACGCAAATTACTGAAAACGAGATGCCATTTTGAATTCAGGGCAAGCACTGAGCTTTGGTCAATCAGACACCAAGATGTCGTTTTAATGTGCATTCATAATTCAACAGTATATAGATATATATTTACTAAATAATGCAATGAGATAACAGTTCTCTATTGTTGCGGAATGTTTAGATGTAGCCATTGTTTTAGATGATAACGTACGTTTTGGATGTAGCCATTGTTTTAGATGATAACGTACGTCTGCTTTAAACTGACCTACTCTCACATTAGGCGATGCATGATTGGTTTTTGTACCAAAATTTATTAGCGAGGTATAGACTTTACTTAAAAATGTCGTGCAATCCCATTAGGCGATGCAAGATTAGTTTCTATTCAATTTCATTCGAGACATACAGACTTAACTTAAATGTCATGTAGTCCTATTCCTATGAGATGATGTAGGAGTAATCTATATTAAAATTTACATTCACTTGTGGCATATATACTTTATAGTCTTGTGAGGTGATGCAGTATTAGTCTCTATTACAATTCATTTGTGACCTTTACTAAAATGTCATATAGTGTCTTATGAAGTGATGCAGGCTTAGCTTATATTAAACTCCATTTAAGACATATAGACTTTACTTAAATGTATCATATTAATATCGACTTGTACAAGGTTACTATAGGAATCGAAGTGACTAGATAGATAGATAGATAGATAGATAGATAGATAGATTTTAATAACTAATAACAATTTAAAATAAGACTACATATCGTAGAAGGCATTTTATATGAAAAATAAATCCAAGATGTAATATCTTCTGGATTTCCCACAAGAGTATCCTGTCAGATATTAAAAGCATCAACAATAGTATTCTAATATTTATTAAATGTGTACATGATTGTATCCTATCAGATATTAAAAGCATCAATAATAGTATTCTAACATTTATTAAACGTGTACATGATTGTATCCTACCAGATATTAAAAGCATCAACAATAGTATCAGGTTTTAAAGCATACACAAGATTCACAAGCACACGTCAACATATTTGATCATGTGCCCCGAGCATTTGACAACATCTTTTATTTCCGGTTAAAATACCTAATGAATGGACATACCCTGGTATATTATACTAGGAAATTATGAGTTTGGGTTCCAATCGGCTATTCCTTTTTAGATCGGGAGCCACGTTTTGGTTACCTAACTCGACTTCATGTCTTCAAATATATCAACAAACAATGGCATAGAGGCATATAGATCTTTAAGGATTCATTTTTGTAAAATTAAGAAAATGTTTGTTTTCAAATAATATGGACAATCTTTCATTTCTATGATTTTAGGTAAAGTTTTGAATAAGCGCCAATTTAGTATCAAATACCGATCACAAAAAATTGCACTCCCACTAGCTGTATGAGAGATTTAAAAAAAAAAAGAAATATAATTGGTGATCATTTGTGAACGAGTACAAATGGAAATAAAGATACAACTGGATGTAAGACAACACAGACTGCTTGATATCAAACACGAAACACATAATAGCTTTCGATAAGAACACGATGCATATATTCACATCCGATAAAGGTCACGAAGCATATATTTGAATCCGATAAGAACACAAAGCATATATTTGCATCCAATAAGAACACGGAGCACAGATTTGAATCCGATAAGAACTCGAAGCACATATTAGCGTCCAATAAGAACACGAAGCACAGATTAGCGACCAGTAAGAATATGCAGTCCATAACACAGGATAGTTTTATAGGTAAATTTATATAAATTAAACTTGATTTAAAAACACTTAGAAATGACTGCAAGTTATGGTCACATAAAGTATTTTCAGCGCTGAAAAAATAAGGATGTTGCAAATGACGGATAATATTTATCCCAAAGCTGTCTGAAGGAAGACAAATTATCAAAATGGGCCAGAGCTGTAGAACATGGCCATCTTTTTGCGATGAATAATCATCTCTTTGAAATGAAAACGTAGTACATCAAGAATGATTTTGTAGCTGTACAAATATTTTCTTTAAACAATTAAGTATTAGTTTTTTAATCTTTAGTGCGAAAGAAACCATTGAAAAAGTACGCTAATCAGAAATTATAATGCCTCGAGAGGTACGTGATCTACTAAAAGTATTTATTGGATTAGGATTTTGTACATTTGTTCTGGTCCCCGATGATAGAACTGGTACTATCTTTGGATCCGGCAAAGATGGTTTTTTAGTTGGAAATGTTGTTGGAAGAGCTGGAGCTTGTACAATGGGTTGCCCCAGTGGTACGAGTTGTCCTTGATTGCTTGGTAACTTAGGTACTTGTGGAATTTCAACATTGCTAGGAGCAACTGTTGACTTAGGTACAGAACTCTGAACATTTGATGGAATCTCGATAACTACTGGCTGTGTGGGTGGTATCACAGGCGGAGGAGATATGGGTATCCCTCCAGATGTCCCATTACCTGAAGGCATTTCAAATCGAGGTTGGTTACTTAGGTCTGGCACAGGAATTCCTTCCACTGCTGCAACAAGGGGATCACTTGGCAAGAAAACTACCTCTCTTTTAGGAGCAGCGGCTACAGGCACTATGTTGGTGTTGTTTGGTGCAAATTTACCCCACTCTCTACAGGTGACGATCTCGTTAGTCAGGATGTGGACAAATTCGAAGTTGCACTCTCCACACCTATCTACTCTGAAAACAAGCAGAAATGGGTACTTGAATAGCTTCTGAAAAAGTGCAGAGCTTGTCGTCACTTATTATCGCAAAATGCTTGATAATAATACAAGACGTAGATTTAGGTTTCTGTTTTGTTTTTGCAAGTTCGCCAAAGTTATTTAGGATCGCAAAATCTTCTGTGACGTACAGAAAACCGATTATTTTCAGAACCTGGTTAATGTCTTAAATAGACATTCGAATTTGTTTTTTGACAAACAAGTCTCCCGTCCAGTAAAATAGGTATGCGGAATAAATACGCAAGCCTGATTTTGTGTCAAAATTTCAAGTTTCATGTCTCACTTAATATGCACGTTGGCTTTATCATATCTCTTAATTAGTCCAATGACCAATTGGCGAAGGAAATTATTATAGCAGCTCAGTCATATTTAGCATTGAATGTGCGACACATATATCCCTTTCTACATAAAAAAAGAACTTGTGTATTTTTAAGCGATACGAGACAGGGGAACATGGTTGGACACCTTTTAAAAGCATAACAGCCAAGCAAGAAAGTGATAGGTCCCAGGGCGTTTTTATAATAATGAAATACATGTTGTCTATCGTTACAAATATCCATAAATTTAGACGAACTTGATATTTTTGCTTTCTCTACATTTGTTTTTGTGAAAAGAGCATGTTCATCCAACTGATCTTCTTCACGGATCATGGTTGTCGCCTATGATGTCGCATTAGCATTTATGAACCTACCTGCACATTGCCTGGAAGTTTGAGCCACATAACAGAGACGGGCAAGTACTCGGAGGACAGGTTAGTGCCGTCACACCTGCAGGACACGCTGAAAATGTATAAATGCTCTTAATGAATCTATCTTTTTATATAATGCCTGTGAAACGAATTACAGAATGTCCATCTTTTATGAATCATCGCACAAATGTGAACTGAATCAGCTGGTCTCCTAAAATCCATAGGATATTAAGATAAATGTAAAATTTAAATTAGTCATATAATTACAGACATTGACTTTGTTCAATATAGATTTTGAAGCTTCTGTAACTCTGTGCTAGGATTGTCATGATGATATGCATGTAGCCATATGACATCACGTAACCTTTCAAAGTTTTATCCCTGATTTTCTTATAAAACGTCATATGGTCAATGTCATCTTATGAAAGCTTTCATCATAATACCCTTCTGACATACAAATGGCTACGTTTTCAAGATACAGTAAAACATCGATATCCCGAGCCCCCAGGGGTCTTTATAAATCAGTTGGAGATATCGGTAGTTTGAATTAATGAAGTTACATGTGAGTGTAGACATATGGCCATATCTTCAACACCAATCCGGTCTTTTTGAGTCAAACATTCTCAAGTCAAATAGAGTCTGCGGCGGTTCATTTAGGAAAATGAAACTAAACAAGCACCGTTTAGATGAGTTATCGTTAGGTAAAATGTCTGTGCAACGAATAGCGCTTTGTCTCACTATATATATATATATATATATATATATATATATATATATATATATATATATATATATATATATATATATATATATATATATATATATATATATATATATATAACGACGAACGGTGCAAAATCTAGTTTTTAACTAGCCCGAGCGCTTTCAACCCTGACTGAATCTTTGTCATAGGCAACACAAAAGAGAGGCAAGACGGTGAATAAACACAAAAGCACTGAAACAACACAAGTTTACACAACTATATCTAATGGAATTTAATCTTAAGAATGTTCGATGCTTCGTCTAGTTGGCCTAATCTAGACTGATGATGTATATTCGTATATGTATTTGTTGGTGTTGATCAACAAAAGGTGAACCTAGTGTGCCACCTGTTTTTATATTAAAGAATTGTAGCCGTCATATTTCTAGTTTTTTGGGTTTAAACCGCTTTATTTCAGTGTTAAGATTTCTTTCTATCTGGTTTCGGAACTCCAGTTGGGGTTGTAAACAATTGCAGTAAGTATTACATCGCTGAAAGTGTGCCCAAGGGAAAATAAGTGTTCTGCAATCGGAATTCTGTACATCTTATTTTTCATCCAATCAGGTCTAAGAAAATTGATCCTTTTGTATAGGTTTTCAGTTTCGCCCACAGTCTGAAGGCCTCAGATCTTACATGTATTGAGATAAATTACATTCTATCTTTGGCACGTAATGTTTGGACCATGTATGCTAAATTTTTCACTCGTCGATGCTTGTTTTTATCATATTTTGACAGGTTTTGCACTGTTTACCATAGGCACCAGCTTTGCTAGAATGGTATACTATCTATTTGCTATATAAATACGATGTATTTGAGGTTTTTCCTTCTGCGGTAGACTACTACTTTTTTTAGGAGCAAGACAAACCTTTTGAAAACGGTTTTATTTCTGCCTCTGTAAGTTGCGTGTTTAAGAGATTAGCTAGTTTAATGTTAATACCTTGGAAGAAATTTTCGTTGTGTATTGTTTCTTCCTTTTACGGTGACCTTTCTTCTTATTTGTATTTTTGGAGAAATTTCATTAGTTGAAGTTTCTTGGTTGCAGGTTGAATGTTTTGAGTTTCCGTTCTCTGACTTTGTTTAGCTTTAAAGATAATATTTGTTGATCCTTGTTTAAGTCAGAGGTAAACGTTTTTTAATCGTTCCTCTGTGGAAACTGAACTTACCTCCTGGTTTAGTTTTTCGATGGCTGCTTATATGACAACATATTGATGTTTAAATTTCCTCCTTAAGAAGGACCGCATTATCTCATCCTGGATTATATTACTCCAACTTTGATTGAATATGTTTGAGATCTTGCCAATATTTGGAGCTCGCCATTTATTTGAAGACCTTTGGTCTTTGTGCTGGTTTCTTGGAAATGGTGTAAGAGAGTACGATGGCGCCTTAGACAAAGTAAGGCGATGGATCGTTGCGGAACCTTTGAAGTATTTTCTCTTTCGTATGTGACAGTGTCTTGATATATTACTGATTCAGAAATCAGAGGAAGATAAAATGAAAGAAATGCGGACGTATACGCAAAAGTGACAAAAAATACAGGGCATAAATTTTCTTAGAATACATCTAAGGTAGACCGAGTCATACCAGATTGATATTAAGAATACTATGAAGAATATATATCATATGGCGAACAACAGTCCTTTGAAGTGGTGCAAGGGATCCAGTAATTGATAGCGTGATATAACGGGGAATTATATATATATATATATATATATATATATATATATATATATATATATATATATATATATATATATATATATATATATATATATATATATATATATATATATATATATATGAATATAAAACTATGATAAATGCACACTTACGTCGTGAAGGCAGAAAACATTTCACCTCTGTTCCGTTCAGATAGAATTTAGCTTTACAAGACCCACAGGTGCTTGCTCTGAAAGATATAACATAGTATTATAGAATTTCTATCAAAATCAGCGTTAAAAAAAGCTTTCGAAATTTTCACAAATATTATATAGTTCTATTAAAATATTGATGATTTGCATAGAAGTTGATAATTTGCACATTTTTACTCAGTTGATGAATTTCTTTTAACCTCAATGATCTTCTCCGCGTTTAATGAAAACGAATAGGAATATTTAAACCTAGAACAAGTTACGATGATAAATGATGATGCTGATGAAGACATACGAGAATAGTATCAAGATATTCCAGCTAATGCAATATGGCAGACGGAATTGAAAATAATGCTTGCACTAGCGGATGTTACGAAAATTGGAGTTTCAGGGCAGCTAAGCCAAGGACATTTTAATTGGTGGGTATTTTTTTCTCAACTGTACTTTACGTATATTTTTGTTATTCTTTTTTGGGCAGCTCGCTGGTGAGTGTATTTTTATGCACATTGTCGAGCGTGAGTTTTTTTTATGTGTTCACAGAAACGAATCACGTCTTTTGGCCGCTAAAATCGCAATAAGAATACATAATGAGCTTCCAGTATACTCGGTCTGTTATGGAAAGCATGTAGTCAACTGCAAGAAGTCTCGTGTATACTTAAGAATAACGAAAACAGATAACTCATCACACATTCAGAAAATGTTTTCAACAAATAACTGTTGTAAATGAACAAGTTAAATGTTGCTCTGGTGAACGTCATTTCTCATCATTTACTGGATGTTAATCTTTAGCGTACACATTTACCCAATCGTCTAAACCTAAATAAAATTAAAAATTTTACCATCTGACCTAGTTAACAATTTTACTAGCTGATCTAGTTTCCTCACCTGCATACAGCTTCTTTGTGGTTGGGGCACGAAGGACCGAAATATTTACAGGGGTCATCCACACACCTCACTTCCGGTACTCCAGGCGGACAGGCTAACATGGAACAAAATATGTGTATTATTTTTTTAGGGATATAAGACAAGTCTGGTACTTCATCCTTTTACACCCGTAAGTTTGTATTTTGTCAGATAAACTCACCTTTTTGCCCTACAAATACGTCATCTATAATCATTTCGTACTTCATAATATCCGCCAAGCATTACCAAGCTGAAATGTAATGTCTTTAAGTCTCACCCTCAACCATAAGCCATGCATTACATGTTAATCATGATGGACAATGTATCCGTTCCTTTTTTAATGCCCATAATAAATAAAAACACACATTGCCAAAAACGGCAATAATAGTACCTTGCATTAACATCTCTCTCGTGATAGTATATAGAGTGATCTCAACGAAGGCATGGCAACATTTCTTGCCATGAAGCAACAGTTCCACATTTGAATTATTCTTGTTACAAAATGGATCATGATTGCATGCAGTCTCAACGAATTTTATAATTATGTCCCTTTAATTACGTTTCCAAGCGATAGACTGATTTATTTCTTGCAAACAAAACTGGTCATAAATACATTTGGTTAAAATAGCGTGCCATCGCAAAACCCTAATGCAATGAAAGGGACTATTTCAAAATGTGGTTTTATGGTATAAAATTGTAATATATTTCATTATAAATATTATAATCTGCAATTTTATTTCAATATAAATATTACAATTGGAAACATTTCTTTAATAGTGGTTGTTGTAAGATATGTATCTTATTTCACTAATATGCACTGTCATTGTTTGAAAATGTATTAGCTCAGAATGACAGAAAATGCCACAATTAATCTCCTGAACCCTTATGTATATACGTATGTATGGATGGATGGATGGATGGATGGATGGATGGATGCGTGCGTGCGTGCGTGCGTGCGTGAGTTTGCGTGTATGTATGTATGTATGGTTGCATGAAAGTGAACGTGTTAATATGTATTTACATCTACTTACTGCTTGCAAAACAGTCCACAAGTTGGGATCCCACGTACCACTCAGAACGACAACCGCCGCATCCGTTTGGCCTATAATGTATTAAAACAAGCATGCATGAATACAAATGAATATTAACTAACTACATTGTTAAAGATAGAATAAAACAAACATCAAAGCTTTCAATTTGAATTTTTCTATGCTCATCAAAAACAAAACTATTTATATTTCATTTAATTAATTCTTTGTTGTTTGTTTATTCCAATGTTTCAACCTTCATTGTGTCATGATGCAAAACAAATGACAATCATGCCGACGAGTTTTGAGAATAGTAGTCTTTCAAGAAATAGTCAGGGTCACGTTGCAAATGATGCAAATAATTTTACTTTAATTTTATTTCTAGACGCACGGACTTAGTTTTAAACTGCGATTGGTTTCTTTCGAGATTTTAGATGTTTCTAGGCTTGTTTGGTTAACAGATATGGCTATACAAAAATATTTGTATCAATACACTGCTTTACTTGTTTTTCTTCGAGGTACTCAAAGAATGAGTTTGCCTTGAGTAAACATCTAGACAAATATTTAACTGAGGATGTATAACACGTTCTTTGCTAGATACAATAGCAAGGAACTTTCCCAGGATTCCATACATCAAAAGCAAGTAGAAAATTGATTTATGATGTGCAAACGAATGCAGATTTTATATGAACAAATCAGAAAATGTAATTTTTTCTCAGTCCTGTCATATATTTTGTCTATTTGTGTACATATGTGTGTACATATTACGTCGAATAATTCAAAATACCTGCACTCTGCATTAGGAAAATTAGGACACGTCTGTCCTAGACAAACGTCCTGAGTGCACATAACCCTGGCTTGACCCTGCGCACATGGAGTTTCCACCTGCACGGCGCCACTTGACATGGCGCGGACCACTGTATCAAATTGGATGGATAAATCTGTAAGGTAAAACACATTCTACAGTTTTAAGCAATGCAAATAACGAGAACATATGACATTTCAATGTTGCAGCTACATCTTTTGGAACTCGTAGATCTAGATGGATTTCATTTTCATGGCTACGACTACGACTTATCTTGTTTAGTGAAACATAACACTGCAGTCTCTCGACATATGGTGTTTTCATTCAGAGAGGAAGGGACTATTTCCGATGTGGCAGCTCAAGCTGAAACACTGCATAGTTAGTATATTGTCCACTGTTATTTTATTGATCCGTTTACAGTCGACCAGAAAGATAACCGTTTATATATTAGCTAGAAAGACATTAAACCTACTAGAAACTAGACGAATGGCGACAGGTGTAATAAAAATAGTGTTTACTATTTTATCCTTACCTGCATTTGGACACATTCTCCATTGGCCTTCAACAAGGTATTCCGCTGTACAACCTCCACAGTTATTTTGTCTAAAAAATTATAACATGGTATGCAAATGATCAAGATTTATAGCAGAATATATATATATATATATATATATATATATATATATATATATATATATATATATATATATATATATATATATATATATATATATATATATATATATATATATATATATATATATATATATATATATATATATAGGTATGTATACTTTAATAGCAATAGCTATCTAGATTTTTAATAATATTTTACCGACTACCTCCTATGTATTATAATGGAGCATCGTCCTTCACGTATGAAAGTAAGACTGTATCGGTAAATCTGATTGGTCATTCTGAAGATCACATTTGCAAGAATGACACAATAATGTCACGCACTTTTAGTTTAGATGGAAATCATATTGTGTTCGTAATCAGTGCACATCCTCCTACCACGTATTACAGACTACTGCCGCTAGAAATATTTGACAAAGTATCAGATAAGCATATTGTTTTCTTTCAATTTCCTTCGTCTATCTTCTGGTGCTTTTAAATATATAAAGTGCATATTTCTCTGGATGTAAGTAAATGATAATGTACACATAATTTTATCGATTACCGTGATATATTTTTTGTAAAAATCAAAATCAAAATTTCAAAAGAAATTTTAAAATACCGAAATCAAAACTTGGTTTGTTTAGCTTTGTATCGACATGTTTATGGAAAAAAATAACACTTAAAATGTGATTCGAAATTTTATGAAGTGCCCTTTTTCCGTAAAATGTTTCTGGTAATATAGATTGATATGTTATATCTAAGACACTTACAAAAATATGTTTTGAGATTCGCATGAATAAAGATGATAAAAGTAATCAAAATGTAGAATGTTACATTCTAAATGATTCAGTATTTCTGTCTAAATGCGCAATGATACCTATAGTCTTAATTAGAATTAAAGCCCTTAAAATAATTGTAATTTAACTGATTGCGTTTCAAAGTAATTTATCCCATCTCTAGCATAATAATAATAATAATAATAATAATAATAATAATAATAATAATGAGGACTTTGTATAGCGCCTAATCTTTAGAAGCTCTAAGCGCTTTACAACATTAGAGACGTACATAATGATATGATTACAAAAAATAAACACCATGAAATTAGAAAACATAAAACATGCTGAAAATATTTAAGGTAGGAAACATTATTAGGTCTTTAAGTTTGTTCTTGCAGTCAAAATATGCGAGTTTTGAGAGCACTCTTGAATGAGATCACTGTGTCTGTTTGTCTAAATTCAGTGGTCAGTTCGTTGCACGTTGCTGTGCCCTGGTATGCAAAAAGAACGTTGTCCATATTACTTCGTTTTCTTCGTGGGAATAATGAGTATTCGATTGTCAGAAGAGGATTGTAAGTATCTTGCTGGTGTGTACACATGAGTGAGGTCGGATAGGTAGTTGGGATTGGAGTCCGTCAGTGAAACGTATCACTGAAAACAAATTGTGTGTTTGATTCTGGATAGAATGGATAGCCAGTGTAGGGTAAATAGCAAGGGGTATGTGTGTGCTGATCGTGGTTTTCTAAGGATGTTCGAGCAGCTGTGTTTTAAACTTTTTGAGGTTTCTGGAGTAGATATTGAGACGAACCAGACAGAATTGAGTTACAGTAGTCCAGTCTTGAAAGTACTAATGAACACACACGTGTTTCAGCTCAAGATATGCAGCCTAGCAAATGTTAGTGATATTTAGGTACAACGTGAGAGTACTGTCGAGAGTAACACCGAGGTGTCGTACTGACTGTGTGAATTTAATGTTGGTATTGCTGATATTTATTGTTTGAGGTAAAGGATGAGAATGAGAAAGTCTTTGTGTTGTAATCAGAATGGGTTCAGTTTTATCATCATTCATCTGCAGCTTGTTACATGTCATCCATGATTTCACGTCAGAAATGTACCTCTCTACACATTGGTAGCATCAACGTCAGTTGGATGGCTAGATTTGTATATTGGGTGTCATCAGCGTACCAATGGCGAGTCACTTGAGAACGGCTGAGTGTATGGAATGAAGAGAACAGGTTCAAGAACAGACCCCTGTCGAACACCACAACATTAGATGAACTTGATTGGAGTGTATTTCATTTGTGGACACAATTTGACACATAAGACAGACACAAGCTAGATTAATTCATATGTAAACAATGAATTATTTCACAATAAATGTTATTCTTATTGTCGTGGTTACTTACTGAATAATACGGATACTACAATGAATGCATTTTTGTATGTAACATGTGACTATATTCAAAATGTCTTCATATTATGTTAATTCAAGAACATAAGAAAAGTTTAAATATCTCTAGTTTGCATAACCATACAATACAAATGGATTTTTAATATGTGGAGTGCCTTTGGTACGATAGCCACGGTGGCTTAGCGGTACAAGCGTTTGGACTCGTGACCAGAGGTGTTTGTGATCGATTCCTTCCTTTGGATACGTCCGAATCAGGTACAGTAGTGGGTCTTTGGCCAAGGTATTTTACACTACTTGCCTAATATGTTGTAATAATGTGTTGCAATGCCAAAAAGCACACAAAAAAAAAACAATTAATATGATACTTACCGACACTCAGCGTTTGCAAATTGGGGATGATCACAAAGTTTGGCACAGGAATTCACCCGACATTCAATTACCGGCTCACCATTAGGACAAACTGAAGCGAAAGCAAATAGCTGCTATACTACTATATAATATGTATTGCTCTGTACGAAATTGATGTGATTTTAGTCGCGGACTTACGAATACACGAATTCGTCTACCTATTACATACGTTTCTGTTGATTTTTGTGTCTCTGAATTGCATGGGAACACGTTTTGCAAACCTTTATCATTGCTGGTTTTTCCTGTTTAAGTTTTGGGAAACGAATTCTGAATATTTCGCATAATTTTGAGCAAATATATTCTAATATACTATTCATTACAAGATATATTAAACATACAGCCTTAAAAATAGAAATCAGATATTAAATTGATTTTGCTGCGTAAGTGCATAATTCTTACTTTAGGTATTTTGATATACGAAAGTTTAACGCAGGAGAGGAGGGGAGGGCGGGAGATCATATAAATGAGTACGAAACATCCGGAACGCTTCCTTAAGTAAGTTTACCATACAGTTGGATGGTTAACATTATGCCCTGGAAACCCTTGACATACAGAAGCTTCCAGTGGTCTCCGTCTCCAGAGCTTCCACTTTCCGGTGTTCCCTCTCCTCTTCGCCTCAAGTGTTCCCCCTCCCCCGTTATCCTTTCCCCCTCCCGATATATCTGGATAGGGCACTATGACAATCTATGGTTTATGCTTTTTAAGGAATCTCAAGAAGTATATCGAAAGACAGACCCAAAAAATTCCGAGAGATAAACAATATTATTTCTGAGATGGAGTATTCGAGAGGCGGACATTAACAGTTCTATGATAGAATTCTTGCTCGAAATTTGTGCAAGTAATAATTAGAAACAATAAGGACAGTGAAAGATGTTTTTTGCGTCTATTGATGCAATGCAGTTAAACATAAGACACTGTTATATATTGCTGTGTTTAATACTGAATATGTTCAAAGGATTTTGTACAACTTATCCTATATATTGTTACAATGTACCAAGCGTATGAAAACGTCCAATGTATTATTTAAAACTTAATGTATATTTTTAGAATTTACCAAGCATATGAACACAGTCAACACATTTGGTACAGCTTATCCTCTATTGTTACAAAGTACAAAAAGCATATGAATGCACTCAAAAGATTTTGTACAACCTAATGTATATTGCTACAATGCATGAACACATTCAAAAGATTTTGTACAACCTAATGCATATTGCTACGATGTACCAAACGCATGAACACGTTCAAAAGATTTTGTACAACCTAATGTATATTGCTACAATGTACCAAACGCATGAACACGTTCAAAAGATTTTGTACAACCTAATGTATATTGCTACAATGTACCAAACCCATGAACACGTTCAAAAGATTTTGTACAACCTAATGTATATTGCTACGATGTACCAAACGCATGAACACGTTCAAAAGATTTTGTACAACCTAATGTATATTGCTACAATGTACCAAACGCATGAACACTTTCAAAAGATTTTGTACAACCTAATGTATATTGCTACGATGTACCAAACGCATGAACACGTTCAAAAGATTTGTTACAACTTATCTTCTGTTGTTACAATGTACCAAGTTTTATGAATGATGTGCAAAGGAATAAAGTGTAGTAGACTCTTGTCTTTTCGTTGTTAGGACTATCCTCTTCATTGTGTTACACAAAACATTACATACTCCTACTATTCGTATTATTTGTAGTCGTAACACTTGCATCCACTTTTTAAGACATGTTTGTCTTTTGTAATAATTTGTGCAACATGTTCGTCTTTTGTACATACTCCTTACGACATGTTCGTCTTTTGTACATACTCTTTACGACATGTTCGTCTTTTGTACATACTCTTTACGACATGTTTGTCTTTTGTACATACTCTTTACATGTTTGTTTTTTGTACATACTCTTTACGAAATGTTCGTCTTTTGTAATACTCTTTACGACATGTTCTTCAAATATACGAACATTAATTTGCATAAAGAGAGCGAGAATTTTATCTCCTAATTACCTTTTGTTTTTCGTCAAGCCGTTTTCTTCAGAAATATCCTTAAAGATACAGATCCGAAGTTTTGTGTTTTTGAACTAAGTTCAAAATTTAAAAAAATATTATCTCCCCGACTTTTCCACCAGCAGTCTTTGTGATAAAAATATAAATGTACATATCCTAAGGACGTTTAATAATCTCCATCTTCATTCTGATTTCTGAAAGCTGTCTTTATTTGTGTTTCAGTGTAGACGGCAATGCTTTATTTCTAAGGTGGATCTCGTAGAAGAATGTTAGCTATGATTTGAAAATGAGCTAATTCCCTTTTACAGTTTTTTTGATCCATTAAAATTTAATAAGTGTACTTTCAGAAAATAGTAATGCCTGCACTCTGAAAATTAATTTAAGTATTTTAAGGTAAAGTTAGTGTGCTTTGTTAAAATCGGCGGCTTTCTTGCAGAAATGACTTTTCTTGCTTTTACATAATTTTTGAAGGAATTATAAAAATGTAATGGAACATACAACTATTTTAATCCTTGAGCTCTCAGATCCATAACCATTATTATGGTTAGTATATCAAACATAAAAGCAAAGAAACCACTGAAATAAGAACTCTGAATAAACAAAGCTCACGCAATGGCATTGTTCCCATACCACACTGGAATACAGTTTAACGTAAAACTGTGTTGATACAATCATTTATGTAATTATTAGTGTTCATTCCAGGTACATGACTAGAAAATTGTTTCGCCGTTGTTTAGTTCTGTCTTAATGGGTGTGTTGTTAAGATGAAAAGAAATTGATTGATGATTAGAATTCAGCTTGAAGCGAAGTCATCAAAACATCTAAGTCATGATTTATCCCGAGACATATTTCTGGTCACAAGCGCCTGAACACAATCATGCTGATAGATGTTTCAACTTTACTGACCTTTAGTTCCAGCTGCGCTTCGTGAGCAGTTCACCATATGCCCATCCACGATCCACAAGGCTTTGCAACCATTGCATCTAGTTCTGTAGGAACTACAAGGGAATGTAGGCTTGATAAAGAACATGTAATACACTCGTTAAAATGTGAACGTAACCACGTGCATTCCGCACAACTAACTAAACCTTCATACTGTTATATGTCACATATATAAACGCAATAAAAATGGTAATGATAGCTTCAGCAGTTTTTATATATACTGCAATATGTCATTTCGCATTTTACTCGTTCGTTTTATAAGAATGAGAACGGAAACCGACGTTTAGCAAGTTTAAACACGTTTCTTGTAAGATATATTTATGTGACGTGTTAATTCTGACAACAATTTAAAGTGACTGTTTTTCAACTATTTTTATCGTCCAATATGTCTCTTTATTGTGTGTGATGTCTGACTAAGGCATGGTTTAGTCAATTGTACTAATGTGGTTTTGTGTATACGTACTGTACATTGATATTCTGAAGTTTATATCGTAGGGACACATGAATACATACTTAGATATAATGTGTGTGTGTGACTTAGATTTTTAAGGTACCCTTAAAACAAATTCACTCATATCGCTACGATGTCTGCATTGTGGCAGTTCATACTGATGTTCAGGCCTGGGACATTATGCCGCAGACATATAGCATCACGTACCACCTGAAACCAGGCCGACCAGTCCTAAAAGTAACCTCTTAATGCTGAACGCACAGTCAGACAGCTGCTAGTAATATTTTTATTATTCTTTGATATGATTCGGACAGGGTTCGAATCCGAGATCTTCCGATACCAAGACGGACGCTCTAACCACTTATGCCACCGGAAAGGTCGACACATGCATACATACATACATACATACATACATACATACATACATACATATGTATGGACCATTAAGTTGGCCTTGAGGTTAGAGCGTTCTCCTCGGATGCGTGAGGTCGTGGGTTCGATCCCCGGCCGTGTCATACTAAAGACTTATAAAAATGGTACTAACAGCTGCCTCGCTTGGCGCTCAGCATTAAGAGGTTAGTGTTAGGACTAGTCGGCCTGGTGTCAGGGTAATGTGACTGGGTGGGACATTATGCTACATGTCTGGAGCATGATGCCCCAGTGCTAGACATTACTATAAACTGCAACACTGCATACATCGTAGCGATATGACTGAAAAATTGTTAATGCTATATTAAAAATCCAAATCACACACACATACGTACGTACATGTGTGCGAGCGTACATACATATATACATACATAAGAGAGACAGACATACAGACACTTAGGACTAGTCGCTTAATGTAGCTTCTTCATACAGTATTTAGGGCATATTGTGTTGTATATGTTTTGCACGAATTATAATTTATGTTAAAGCGTGCGAACAGGAATGATGGCATATGGATCATTTAAAAAAATAGATTTGGTGCACCTTGCATATTTAGTGTGTGTGTGTGTGTGTGTGTGTGTGTGTGTGTGTGTGTGTGTGCAAAAGTAAAAATACTAACAAGCACTGTGCTCCTGGAAAAGCCTTACACTTGGGCGAAAACCTACAAGGATCCAGTAGACAACTGAGCCAAGCGTTGCCAGGGTAACATGGCTCGTCTGAAATAAAATACGGAAGATTCATATGAAGTTTGAGCAGAGTGACCTGACGATCGGAACTTTCATAAAAATAGTAAATCAGAAAGGATAATCCAATACTGAAGTTGAAAGGTGTGCATTGGTTTCGCCTGCTTGGCATTTACGAGATCTTCGTCAAAACAAGAACAGATAATATCCATGTACACGGTTAATTTTGTACCTGAGTGGAAAATAATTTGATGAATATTAAAGGCCAAACTGCCAGGATATTTTATTGGTTGACATATGTGGAGACAAGCACTTCTTAATACAAACATTTCCGAATCATGCGCTGACAAATTTATATTTCCTTTCTCACTAATATTCAGCATGCTCTTACACCGATGCAAGTATTAGACAATGGTTTTAAAAATCACCAGCTGCTATAGACTGATTCATGTTAAAAAAATTTCTCTTTCTACTGTTGATTTGTTTGTTAAATACTTTTAACTGTTTAAAGTGTCATTCCACCATAACCAGTGTAGTACTTACTGTCGATATTCGTTGTCTGGGCGGACACGAAGACTGAAAGAATGAAAAAGTAATGAATGTATGGCATATAATATGCAGTGTATACTAATTGAATATCCAAAACAATCTTTAATATTTGTTACACATATTTTCATTCTCGTTTCCTAAATTGTGTAACAATTCATGTTCTTTATTACACATTCTTTCATTCTCGTCTCCTAAATTGTGTAACAATTCATGTTCTTTATTACACATTCTTTCATTCTCGTCTCCTAAATTGTGTAACAATTCATGTTCTTTATTACACATTCTTTCATTCTCGTCTCCTAAATTGTGTAACAATTCATGTTCTTTATTACACATTCTTTCATTCTCGTTTCCTAAATTGTGTAACAATTCATGTTCTTTATTACACATTCTTTCATTCTCGTCTCCTAAATTGTGTAACAATTAATGTTCTTTATTACCATTCTTTCATTCTCGTCTGCTATAATGTTTAACACTTCACGTTATTTATTGTACATTATTTCATTCTCGTCTCCTATAACGTGTAACACTATATTTCACATGGTTGTGCACGAGTCATCTTTCATATTTGACATTTATTTCAGGTATACTCTACCGTTTTTGCCAACCATGTACTAGGTGGCTTTGACGCAAGTAGGTTTTCGGTTGTCGCTCATTTGTCAAACTGTCGCTTGGTCGGAGATGATAGTTCTTAATTTATACGAAGCGGTCTTCGTTAACGGCTTTTATTTGCAGCCAGGGAACACTACACGGTCTTTATGCGACCATGGCGATACACTGTGTTACACCCACCCCAAGTTCAAATAGAAAATCACAAACGGGACAATTGTACATGTATTTAGGCAGAACAACCATAGTACAACTTATCTGTACGGTAAATAATTTGCACATTTTACTTACTCCTTTTAATTTATGTACATATGAACACAATGTATTCTTTTCCTTTTAGGACACCTGCATACTTGTTATTTTTCTAATTAATCTTTTTCTAAGGAAAGAAAATGATGATAACGATGATGAAAATGACGACAACTGCGCTGACGCTAATACAGACAACATTATTTTAAGAAACTATCACGATACATTAATGCTAAATTTTGGTTTATAACTGAAATACATGTTAGAATGTTCGCTCCAGGAAATCCACAAGTCAAAATATGTGTTTTTATTGCTCTATTGTGTAAACAAGCTCTTCGTGACGTCAAACTATTCCAAACTGTACATCACAGGCTTAAGGCTTTCTACTTTTATGACACAAAAAGAGCAATTTTCTTCCATCCCAACTGGAAACAAAATGTTTAGCATTCAGTTCGAGTCGTTATTGCAGTAAACTTTACAGCAATTTCTTAACTTAAGGGATGCTTTCAATTTTATAATTGGATTAACCATCATAAAAATCATTTTACAAAGATTTCTCAAATCGTCCAAATAATCGCTTCTCTTGTCATATATATATATATATATATATATATATATATATATATATATATATATATATATATATACTAAAAAGGTAATACCATCTGTTAAGTCAGTAATTTGTCAAATGTAGGTATATGTTGATGTAAAGGTGACAAATGCCTTTCCACTAGTCGGAACGTGTTCGTCACATCAAAAAGAACATTCGCCGTCTTGATGACGGATGTTCAATCTTTTGTAGAACTCTTACCTATGTCAAATCTTATTACGTAATACAAATGTTTGCTGAGTCGGGGTCAACGAATCCATTGTTTATCCACTATTCCAAATTCGTACATTTATCTGTGTCAGCATATATTATCCCAGATTTTAAACAAATGCATTGTCATCTTGAAACGCTGCTTTTAAAAATCTTTACATGTTGATCGAGCAATGTGATCATAGCATTAATGCGCTAATAAGGAGCAGCAAACATTTTAATTTATTTTAAATGCTAATTAAACATTTTAATTTATTGTGAACTTTTCTCCTTACATGTCGTTAATTTTGGTTCATATTTCCCCAACTTTACGTTAGCGTGCATAATAAGTATGCACCTCACGCATCTCTATGGTTAACTAAATACTTTATTGACCTAAATTATCCTGGGGGCATCTCTTCTCCGATGTGTGGTCATACACTTGTGTGATATGGGAAACCCAAGACCTAAAAGGTGGAATGTGACAGGTGATAAAATATTTAAAGTCCATTTTGCCAGATGTTCCCAAGTAAAGGACTACCTGCAAAAGGAGCATTATTTTGAGAGTAATTATAATGCATACACAATAAAGAAAGAACGATCAGGAAGAATGTTGGAAAACAATTTTTTTGTTCAACTTACCATTAAAAAATCCTATCGCTGATACGAACAAAATCGAAACTGTTTTTAAGTGACGACCCATATCCTCAATACGTTTCTGCAGTCCGTTTATCTGCCTTGTTGAATCAAATGTGGTTCGCAATTGAAACTAAATCAAAACAGTCCGAAATTTTATAGAAGGCCCACGCTATCGCGCTAATACCGGACGTGTGACGTTATTTCACCTGCAATCAGTTCACATTTATTGTTGTCGATATCTATGGTACACACATAAAAGGAAATGACGTTGTCTTGTCTGGTCTGACAGCTTTGATGAATTAATTTGTCCTAGCTACAGTGTTATGATTCACGCAAATCCATCCCTAGCTAATACGAACAAGGAGAAGCAATTTGTTGCCTGTTATTTTTGTTGGACTTAACTGTTATTTATGCGTGTCGATCGCATGAAACGGTGTTTTTGGTGTGGCCAGCTCATAACGGCAAATTGCTGTATTATTTTAGTAAATAAATGACTGGTTTGGCCTGGTTAAAACTCTCTCTCTCTCTCTCTCTCTCTCTCTCTCTCTCTCTCTCTCTCTGTAGTCATGTTTCATAGTTTGAGGGTGCAGGGTAGCGATAGGTCGAATGAATTACAGCACTGGTTCCCGATAGCTAGCTGACGGCTATCATTATTCGCAGTACGGGTTCGATTCCTCGTTGGAACAAAATATGACGATCTAATCAATTTCATTATATTTGTTTCAATCTGTATGATTTGCTTTCATATATTCATGTAGCCATGTATACAGTATGGGAACCACGGATAAACGCTTTATTCTCTGTCCGGTATATTTGTGTAAATGTTCGTTATAATTAGGTTATATACCTTGCATTTTTAAGTGTAAGTCCAGAATCCAGCGGGATTGTGCATTTAGCTGAATGTTATTTTCCCCTCGCCTCTCGAGTAGGTTCCTGTGCATCTTGGTCCCCTTTCTTTGAAATTATACCTTCCTTTGAGAGAGGAGCGCACCGACGACTGGATTAGAGATCTTTCACATGAGAATGCGGATAAGTTTCCAAGAGAGCGTCTTCTTTACAGTTAGGTGGTTAATAGTATGCCCTGGAAAAGCGTAAAATGCGCGAGCTTCCAGACGTTTCGCTCTCTGGGCCCAATCCTGGGTTCCGTCCCAAAGACCCATCGTCTGCTTGTTTATTGCTCGCCATTATGATATTTCTTCGTCACTGCTTGAAGCTAGAAGTGGGTTCGATTTGTTGTATGATGTGCTCCAACCGTTACGCATATCAAATGAGAAGTTGTTGTAATCCATTTTTGTTTCTTCGAAATGTAATATTTGAAAATTATAGTTTCGAAAGTACGTAAATAAATAAAATAAAGATTTCCTTTTATAGAGCTATCAACGATCTCATTTTTATGGGTTTTTTGTGCCTTTCTTTGTCCATGTTCACTCAGTAGGCTCCATATGAGAAGTCCATAGGCTGTTCATCTGGTTTGAAACTTCTTCCTTTACAAGCCAGAAGCTTGACCCTTTATGTATAATGAACACTTGTCCCGTTTTCTTAAACACCATTGATCGGGTCAGAATGTTATTTATTGTTAAAATTCTTTTTCAGAGGAAAATTAGTAAGAATTTCAGTTTTTTTCCGGACCATCAAGCTACACGTGGGTTTGACTGACTGAGAATCAATGTTCTAAGAGAGATAAAAATTCAAGTCAGATTTATTCAATATCTGTTCGTAATCACCTGTCAGGATGATTATCAGAATGCAGAGAAATAATCTTCTTGACATTTACAAGTTCAGTCTTAAAAATGCATTTGGAAATATAACTAATTTCTTTTCATACGTTGCTCGTTCCTACATTGACTCAGCCGTTCTGTCAACATTTAGTACTGGGGGGGGGGGCAAATTTTATATTTTTAAATAATTTATTTCATTCTGAACTTAAATACCCAAAGCAAATTTGTAGAATAGGTCGTTCGCTTAGACAATGAGAAGTAGTAATCCAAATTTTTGTTCTAAATTTTAATACTACAAAACTTATAATCTGCGAAATTGTATACATTAAAATCTAGAAGATTAAATTTCTTTCTTTAAAATCTACTACCGCTCTCATTTGTATGGGTTTTTAGATGTAAGAGCAATTCCCACCGATTTTGGCTCAGTGGCTTAATCGAACAGTGAGATTCCGAACTCAGAATTTGTTTACAAACAATGCTGTCACGTGGAAGTATTCTGATAATCAAATCGTTGATTGGTGAACGATTGGCCAATCAGAAATTAAACTCTTGAGGGAACGTGACCGAGCGCTTGGAATAAACATGTTACATTGCGATACAAATCACCATACCTTCATCCAGTAGCAATCATTATTAAGTGTACTAATACACTTAATAAAATATTGGAATGTAATCTTCGACTATTTGTGTAGGTAATTTAATTTGACAAACTTGTTTTGTTACATGAAAGACGCGATTTGGATATACACTACCAATAACACGATGCGACAAAAATCGGTAGGTCGTGTGGAACGAAAGTAGAGGCATTGGAATACAATATCGAGGACGACAACATTTTTGGAATTTGTATATATCATGTAAACAAATAGTTGTTCTAAGTTTAGATATAAATTTAGCCAAGTGTAATATAAGACCCGTATAAGCACATAGTTATTGAAGTCGCTTTAATTCTCTCTTTCCAAGAGACGGTATTCAATTCGATATTTATCCAATTAACTTCATGAACATTTTTTAAATATGATGGATTAATCCAAAGTCAACTATTAGAGATATCTGAGTCGTGAACAATAGTATCAACTATTTGGTAGAGATATCTGAGTCGTGAACAATAGTATCAACTATTTGGTAGAGATATTTGAGTCATGAACAATAGTGTCAACGTTCTTGTCGTGATTTTTAATTCTCATTTAAAATATTTTGATTGCGAATATAACTTGGAACTATGAAATGAGTCCATCTAAGCCAACTTTAAAAAAAAGTACATACCATTTGTAAAAAAAAAAACAACAGAGTTTCTTACGCGATATGATAAGGGTTCATTATACCCGTCTACTGAGGACAGCACATGTAAATCAGCTATCGAATAATAGAGATTCGGATAGACCCGTAAAAGAATGGACAACCAGTCATGTTGTAATAATTACATAATTGTGTGTCCAGCATGGGTTTGGTAGACCAAAATGAAACAATGTACTATATAGGATAGATAATTTAATTCTTGATAACTTGTGCACTATTCCTCATAATTTCTTGAACATTTTTAAACTGACTTACGATTTTCTTAATTGAAAGTACTGGGGAAATTTGTAAAAATCGATACGCCGGTTTGAAAGAATTATATATGCAAATGAATGTGCGATGCACGCTGCTGTTCATTCAACTCAATTGATTTATACGCGGATGAATTTAACACCAACTAGTATTGTATCGAAGTTATTAGTACATAGAAGTAATATCTAAGATCATTAATGGTTTAAAGGTTCTTTTGTTAAACCTCCAAAATTTCCGCGCGAATGCAAATTCCTTTAATTTTATAACAGTGAACACGGGGCAATTTGTGAGTAATTGGCTTATTGATACATGTATCAGTTTGTGCGATCCGAGATCTCGTAGTATTCAAATAGTAAGGTACATATAATAGTTGTCAATTGGCACGTTATTATGAAACGACTTGAAGTCTATATGAAACTCACAATAACGAATTTGCTGCGGGAAAATCGTGTGCAAGTAATTGTTTTTAAATTTTTGATATTTTGCAATAATTTCGTTTTCCACTGCTATTAATATGTATCTACTTTCTTGATAAAGTTCCTTAGAGTTAAACATGACAAAACGGACAGCGACCGGCATTTACTGCGAAAACGCAATGTCTGACGTAATCATAATAGCACAACAATGGGGTTTCAAATTAGTGGAAATCATAGTATTAACAACATAAATTAAATTTGATTGGTTATAATTATTGTTTAAATGAGACTTTCCCCGGCCTAAACTTAACGACGACATCCCGTGGGAGGCATAGTCTCGGTACTTCGATTGCATAAATACGTTGATAGTTCGTATTAAATCTATGTACACTATCATTTGTGGAGTAGTGAGAGGATTAGATAATAACTCATGTTTGGAAATGGTGAGAGGATTAGAGCATAACCCGTGTTTGTGAGTAATTAGAGTATTAGAGGATAACCCCGTCTTGGAATAGTGAGAGGATTAGAGGATAACTCCTGAGTAGTGAAGTGGGATACCCTAGCGACAATGGAAATTAGCATTACAGACCCCCTTGGGACAATCTGGCGACAATGGAAAATTAACATGGAGAAAAATCGTGGGACAATCTGGCGACAAGGGAAATTAACATGGAGAAAAATCGTGGGACAATCTGGCGACAAGGGAAATTAACATGGAGAAAAATCGTGGGACTGTTGAGCGACAAGGGAAATTGAACATAGGATTTTTGTTTTAAAAAAAAAAAAATTTTTTTTTAAAAAAGGGGTAGGCAATTCAAAGACTATCTCTTTTCGAGAACTATGGGGGCCCTGAAAAGGGCCTTTGGGTTTTTTCTTCTTCTTCTTTTAACTTCTTAACTTCTTCCACCATCCTCTTATTTTGTCCATCATTCCTTTCTTCTTTTTCTTTTCTGTTTCCGGCAACCAGTCCGGGTGGCCCATGGCCCGGAACTTCTCTTGGATTTTCATCCAGTTTGTGTTCAGTTTTTCGAATTCATCCCTTTTTTTTCTATTTTCTTCTTCTTTTCTTTCCTTTAACCACTTTTCTTTGATCTTCTTGACCTCTTCGGTCAGCACATTCCTCATTAGTTCTTCAGCTTTCTTAAGTTTTTCTAACCCCCACTTCGCGAAACACCAATCTGTCCATTCTACAATGTCTTCTAGAAAGCACCTTGCACTCGTCACATGATCTATCGCTTCTTTTAACTTACCCACTTTGACATACGGTGGGTTAATTAAACCTCTGATTCTCTTCTCCTCATCCTCTATCATTTCTTTTACAATATTTACGGATAAGTGGAGGCTGGTTACTTGTCTTGAGACGAAGTCTTTTGTCACTGCATACCTCCATTCCTGTTCAACCCTTTCTACTACACTCAATCCATCTACCATCCAATACCAACTTCCCATAAGATCGTTGTATAAAGCTGAAGCTGCTGGCATCTTCTTGTTTGCTTATTCCGTAGAATGGGTTCCAATGGCCAACACTGTTAGTTTTATACTCAAAGCGCGAACGTGAAGGAAAACATCCCTTAAAAACATAAAATTGATCTTACCTAGATCATGACCCAACAACGCGCGGACGTGAAGGAAAACATCCCCCTACTTTCTCATTTCATATAATAAAACCCTAACTTTACTCTTCACATACGCTAAGAAACCCATAATCTACTATTCACACAAACATACCTTAGCTCTTACAAACACAAACACACCAACACACAAACTCATACCCTCACACTATCTTAAAAAAGAGTTAGTGTTTATATACACACTACTCTACCTACACACATTGGCAAATCTATCGTTATTTCTTTTCTAGAGTATTGGGTAGCCCTGAAAAGGGCTGTTTTTTTAAACTCCAGATGCACCTATCTAATGGTTGCACCTTCCTGGCCTGGCGCCGCACACGCATCTTCTTCCCCAGTCTTCTTTCACCTTTCTTCTGGGGAGCGCAGAGGGAGGATGATTCGCTTCAGCACCCCAATCCTCTGTTTCAGGAATATTAAACGACATCATCTCTTCTCTTTTCTTTTCCTCCTCTTCCCTCTGTCTTCTCTCCTCTTCTTCCTTCTTTATTCTTGCTTCTTCTACTATAGCCTCCGCTGATAGTTCGTTTACTATCCGCCTGGCATATTCCAGGTGCATCTGGAGTTCTAACAGTTTCACTATTCTGCTAGTCATTCTTCTGGCTGTGTTGATCAATCAACAAGGGTAGCTGGACTGCCGAACGAGTTTCAATTTATACTGAAAGCGCGGACGTGAAGGAAAACATCCCCCTAAAAACATAAAATTCATCTTACCTAGATCATGACCAAAAAAAACAACAACGCGCGGACCTAAAAGAAACACTCGCTCACTTTTTTATGCTACCCATCACTTCAATAGACTATCCACATACGCAAAGCAATCCAATCTAACCCTAAATATACACCTCAAACAGCCCAAAAAACAAACATCATTTTAATCTACTATCCACACCAACCTACTTTATCACTTACAAACACAATCACACAAACACATACCCTCAAAATTTTTAAGAAAGAGTTAGTGTTTATTTTCACACTACTCTACCTTCACAAATTGGCAAATTAATAGTTATTTCTTTTCTAGAGTATTGGGTAGCCCTGAAAAGGGCTGTTTTTTTGTTTTGCTATGGCATTCTTTTTTAGTTTCTAAGAATGCGATGTCCTCTGAGGATAGACTTTCTGGCGATAGGTCTGCTTCTTCGGAAAGAGAAGAAGAATTCTTTGGTGTCGATACGACAATCGACAAAGCCTCTGTCAGCTTCAGGTTGCTGCTGCTGTTGCTGTTGTTGCTGCTGTTGCTGCTGTCTCTGAAGTCTGTACTTCTCTGTCCATTCTTCTTTCTCCCTGTTCATTTCTTCTCTGAAGAGCTCTTCTATCAGGTCTTCAGTGATTTTTAACATTCTCACATTCTCTATTTCTTCTGGCTTCGGTATCAGACTGTGTCTGACCCTATGCAAATTCACGTAGGCTTCGTTGAGTTTAGCTAGTTTGGAGCACATCTTCTTAGGAGGATGAGTCGACAATGGATGGCTAGACTGGGAACAACCCGGTTCTTAAAGTTAAAGCGCGGACGTGAAGGAAAACATCCCCCACACGGTTTTCGAGCCGCAACGTTCATGAGAGGGATAGTAAGAAATGAAAGAGCATCAATCCAACATTCTTATAGCTAAACAAAAGACAAAGGCATTTTTTTCTAAACACAACATTTTTTATTCAAAAATCACTTAACACTAAACAACAACATTTTTAACAATAATCCAGCACTATAACATCAAACAATTTTTTTTCAAATCACAAACATTTTTTTCTTCAAATACAATCTACTTTAAACAAGGCTGACAACGTTGTGAATGAAATTGTGATTTCCACTGTTGGAAATCATTAGGCCATTGATGGACACTACGTTTCCTAGCTTGAGACAAAAGATAAGCATAATGGTCACAAAACCATCGATCTACTTTCACATCGTTTCTAGCAGAAGAACGAGGATCGAAATGAGTCACTAAATGTTCTAAGGAATAGCCCAGGCTGCGATGATGCAGAAAATACACACAGTACTGTCCACACACCAAGGAATCTGTGCCTTGTAATTTCACGTTATTGAATCGGGTGGTTTGAGCATTTCTTCTCATAAAGTCGATGATATCGTCTTCCAAAGGGGGCAATCCATACGAATCGAAATATTCCACACATCCTTCTTGAGGAAAGTAGACGGCTACCCAGTGGGTTCCTGGGAGATGACTATCGTCCGTGTTGATCACGTAAGCTTGATGGTCTTTAGGTTTGCGATGAGGGAGTTCATCTTTGGCACAGACGACGGGATTCCAAGAAGACGTATACGAACTGTGGTTCAAAAGGTAATAAAGTTCCCAGGTATCCATTTGTGTTTGTTTTCTTCTTCACAGGTAATAATATGTCGTCAATTCGATCCTGACTTTTTGCTTGAAAATGTCTGACGAATAAACGGTTATTCGTTCTGTTTCCTCACTCTGATTCAGGAGAGCTTCGATACGATGGATCTCTTGAGTGGTTAATGCTGGACAAGAATGTTCACGCAAGTCTTTATACCACTGGTGCAACACGTCTTTGTTCGAGATGAGACTCCAAGCTTCGTCCAGATACTCGTCCAATTTTTCTTCTTGACTTAACATTAGGCATTTATCGTGTTGAATTTGACTGGGATGATCGTTTTGACATCCATAACAATTTTTCTTGATCAATTCCGTCATTTTGTCGACCAAGTGTTTGGCAAAACAGCAGACTAAATGGGCTTCTTGTTCTGGCCATCTCGACTTCATCATGATATCTTCTTCGTCTTTGTCTTGAGATTCTTCTCCTTCCACGGTCTCCTTACATTCCATCTCCAAAGTTTCTCCACTAGGTAAAGAGGGATAACAGTCTTCCATGGCTTTCTAATAATCTAGAATGACTTCTCTCAAACTGTTGATTTCTATCGTATTATCGAATTCTGCATACAGGATGACGTTCACTGTCACTGGTAGTTTATCTGCAAACTGAAGTTCCACACGAATCTGGCCAGATTTTATAGGGTGGAAATGTCCCTCGTCGCTGCCTTGGTCTGGAGTGAAATCGAAAGCCCACAAAGCATAGCCTCCTGCATAATCGTCATACTCAATGCCGTGACTGGTGTTGGTTCCTAACTGACCGGTGGCTTCGTACAGGGACAAGTACGATCTCAAGTAATTCATCTTCTTGTCACTAAAGTCAGGTTCGAAAGGTCGGGTACACAAGGTCTTGCCATCACGACTGACTTCGATTTTCTTCACTAAAAAGTGTTGAAAGTTGAAAGGATTTTCTTTGAAGGCTCCGTTGAAGGCTGAATTCGTGACCATACCAAGGATCAAACGTTTGGGTAACTGTCCTTGGAACAGATGATCTTCGGTTATGGATTGAAGGTTAGCGGGAATGGTGAACGTTTTCACTTCCACACGTCGGATGGGATACTTGGCAGTCGTTCTGCTCAACGTTTGACTGATGTCGTTACCCACTTTGGGTAACACTTCCACGCATCGTACGTAGAGTTTGGCCTCCTGGATTATGCTTTTAGGAGCCTTAGTAGGATCAGCAGCTATCAAATGGAAAGCGGCACTGCTGCGATTCAGTCTCAAGCGGACATTCACCCCGTTCAGCAAATATTTCTCTTGCAACCACATGTCCAAATGCAAACGATCCATCAGTTCTAAACTCCTCTTGTTTAAGATTTTCTCTTCTCTTGCCTCAAAGCCGGGATTGCTTCCATCTGTTTTTTCGAACTTGTTCGCTTCGTCAGCTACCCACAGCACGCCGGCATTGAGATGACTATCCTTGGCATCTATTCCGTACGTCAAGAGATTTTCCAAGTAGGCACGGTAAGGGTAAGTATCCATGCTGCTGCTGACTAGTTTGTTATTCAAGTACAAATCCACTGAGCTGAACAAGGAATGCATGAAATTGTTGACGGGAGCTATTTCGTCAGCGTCATCTACTCCACTATCATCTTTTTCTAGAACTTGGACTTTCAAGTACAAGTAACTGCTATTCAGATCGATGTAATCTTCGGGCTGCCCCTTGATTTCAAACTCGATGGGAGCGGAATCGGTCAGTGTGGAGATGGGATTAAATTCCACCCATTGGGATTCTTGCATGGTCATCATGGTGGGGGGCATGGCAAACAGATCCAGTTCCGTCTTGGAACAGGCGCAAGACTCTCGGTGCATCATTTTGTTTTGTGTTTCAATAATCGAAAACGTCTAAGTCTCGAACGGTTCTTCTTTTCTTGGCCTTTCTCGCTTGAAGTCTGGTGAAAGGGTGTTTTCTTCTTCGTCGTCTCTTTCTGCCTTGTCCTTGCTGAATGCTTGACTCGGTAGCGTGCAGGGCATTTATAGGTGTCTCTCGTCGGCCCAAAATGTCTTTGCCCGTTTGCAGCAAGACATTTTTGCCAGCCCTCATGAAGGCTTCTTTAGGGTTTTGTTTGTCGATGATGACATTTTGGAGAAATTCTTTGCCTTGTGTCAGTGCCGCATCTTTCAAGGCGTGCAATCCGCGTGTCACCATCGGTTTCAACACTGGGGCCACCGAACGAAAGGCCGATTTAAACATGTCTCCTAAACCGTGTCCTCGCTGTCGAGCCACCCCTTGGTACACTGGATACATGACTTACGAGTCGTGAGAGAACCGTTTTCGAAAATGGAGTTTCACCGTGACTTTTCCTTTGGTGAATGGAATATTTTGTCCCAAATCTCCTTTTATAGTAATGTTGACCATGTCCAAATACGACTTGCTGACCGGCAAATAGTGAGGATGGACAAATTCGCGGTGGACGTGGTAAGTGTTTCCACCTTCCTCGTCAGCGTTCGTGGCAGAATCCACTTTGAAAGGAATGACACGCAGTAACGGCACGGAGGTGTGTCCCACCACGTTGTATTCCACCACATCGGAGTACACAAAGATCAAATTCAGTCCTTGGTTCAGTTCTACCGGGGTACGAAAATACTGGCCAAAAGTCACGTTGTCGTAAATGACTGGTAATTCGGGTGGTGTTTTTTGTTCTAATTTCTTCCTCAGTTCCATGTCCCCGCCCAACATGTCAAACAATTCAGGACAAAATATAATGGAGACGATTTTACTTCGCTCAAATTTCATCAAGAAGCGACGAGCTACTTTGTGGTACTCCATGGTGACACTTTTGTTCTTGACATTGGCATTATCCTTCTTAAAAACTTCCCCAAACACACCATTAAACTTGGAGGCTATGGCGCTGACCAAATGATGACCACTGAAATAATAGCCTGGGAGAATGGACAAGTTGTAGGTCCACGTTTTAGTTTTCTCATCATAGCTTTTATTGGTATATGTGCTACTAGTCTTATCCAACTCCTCTTGCAATTGTTTGTCATGAACTTCCACCTGAAAACAATTTTGCTGGGGAATGACATTGAGGACTTGGGTCGGGTGAATCATTTCTACTAAAGCCACTTCCCAATGGGCTTCGTGATCTAAGGGGATGGCTTGAGGTAATTTGGCCGTGTAACAGCACAACGTGTTGTTGGGAAACACCTCCATGGAACTGTCACTGGGTAAAGTTAAGTAAAATTGGTTTTGGTGACTCATAATTCCAGAGTTCTGTGGCTGTCCGAGGGGTTAGTGGATGTCAGAGGCGTGTCTCCGCCCAAAATGGGGTTCTGGTTGTGGTTGTTGGAGTGGTGACTGGCACTGGCACTGGACACAACGTTCCCGTTCGAGGAGAATTTCAGGGAGGGATTGGGAAGCAGGTAACCGATGCAACTGCTCAATAAAATGGTCCACAATTGTTTGTCTCCTTGTTGCAAACTCAAATTGGCGATGGCTGCCCCGATGACACAATACACCACGAAGATTTGGCAGAAAAAGACGATTTGCGTTTTAGGCACACGTTCTCCACACCACACCCACAAGGGTTGTTTTTGTAAATCTTGCACAGAAGAACTAGGGGAAGAAGGAGTGGTCGACGTAGCTGCGTCTGATGTGTGAAAGGGCATGATGGTCACTTCTTCTTTTTATAGTCGATGACTTGCGAAGCGTCGATCCAAGAATCGAAACTGGGTGGATATCCTTTCCAACGTACTTTGACTTCTTTGACACGTCGTTTGCCCACTTTACGGGTTCTGCGTTCGAGAATGCTTTCGATGTCGTACACGTCGTCTTCTTTTTTGGTGACACTTGTAACTCGGGCAAATAAAACGTTCCTTTGAGTACTTCTCCGTTCATGTCTTCCAATTTATAGACGGCAGGATGACGGCCATGTACTCGTCCAGTGACGCGAAACAGTTCGGTCGTCCAGTTAGGTAAGTAACCTTTGTCGAAAGTGCGTTTGGTTTTACCAATGCGCACCCAATCTCCTACGGTCAACTCTCCACTTTTCTTGGGGACAGCCCTCGTCGGGGACGTACCGAACAGGCGCTCGAACACCAGCACTTCGTTGTCGGGAGTCACGTCTTGCGGGGCACGTCCGATGCTTCGATGGTAAGATTGGTTGTACGCTTGCACCAGGTGCGGTAAGATGTCGATGTACTTCAGAGTGTGGTGATGCGTAAAATATTTCCACATGCGTTCTTTCAAAGTGCGTTGAAAACGTTCCACGATGCTGGCTTTGGTTTCGGGATTCTCGGTGGTAAAAAAATGAATGTCACGTTTCTTTAATTCTTTTTGGAAAGCTTGGTTCAGAAATTCGATGCCTTTGTCCGTTTGCCATCGAAGAGGGCGACGACCGCTTTGTTTCAACACCCGTTGCAGGGCTCGCACTAACTCGCTGCTGGATTTGGAAGTCAAAGGCACGACCCAGGCAAATTTGGAAAAGACGTCGATGACACAAAACAAATATTTGTAACCACGATTGTAGCTGGCCAAATGAGAGACATCGGCTAAATCGGCTTGCCATTGATGATCGATACCTTCCACTCGGGTGCGACTTCTGGCAAACTTGCGTCGAATGGGTTTGTGTAAAGTGTAGGTAGCTTGTTCTTGTAACCATCGTTGCACTTGAGGTAAACGGAGACTTTTCAGTCGCGTTTTGGCAGCACGATACAATTTTTGAACTACTGCGTAACCTGCAGGATGCGAGGGATCGTAGTAAATGCTAGCTAAGACTTTTTCCATTTTTTTGCTGTGTTAATAAGTCACCCACTCTTCGGTGATGCTACTTTGGGTGGGTCGAAAGGGTGGTTTGGAAACGGATTTACGTGTCCGATGGGCTACGGGAGTAGAAGTAGAAGGTAGTGGTGGTGGTGGAGGTGGCAATGGAATGGCTTTGGTTTTCTTTTCTTTTTTCGCTTCTGGTTTCCCTTCTTTCTTTTTCACTTCTGTCGAAGGAGGCGTGGACATCATCTTTTTAACCCAAGCTTTCATTTCTTCTCGTTGGGGTGTGGGGGACGGGGTCAACAAGGATGCTGCAATCTTACTCGAAATGGGAGCTGCTGACGGTGTTTGAAACACTTCGCGCATCTCTTCTTCCTCAGGTCTTTGTGGGGTAGCATCTCTGGTGACCCTTGGGGATGGTAGTGGTGGTGGGGGTAATGATGATGATGATGGTGCTGGACTTTTCATCAAGGTCTTAAAATCTTTCAGAGTGGGTAAAGCTGTTTCGTCTAAAGCTTTCTGGTGAAAGAGTTGCAGTCGTTGCAAGAGTTGACCGTACTTTTGCGATTTTTCTGTTTCGGACAAATCTTGGCGATCCAGCAAGGATTGCAATTCGTGTTGTAACTGGGACATCTCGCTCAAATTGGGATTGGGAGGTAAATGCGGGGTGCGTTGTTCTTGCCACCGATGGTATTCCATCCATCGTTTGTAAGGCACTAAAGCTAGTTTTCGTCCTTCCATGGGGTTGTCAGGGGTGAATTCTGAGATCTTGGGACTTCCGAAGGCCTTTTTATCTTGCTCCCACCAGTCCTCCCAACATGGTTCCCAAGACTCCTTTCAGTATGGGGCCTAACAAGAGAGGTAAAATGCCTCCACGTTGGACCAACATCTTCTTTTTTTGACGAATGGTAATTTTCTTTTGAACCATTTTCCGAAGAACGTGACGATGTTTGCCTAAGCATTGTTTCTGGTGTTTGGACAAAGGGATCGTGCCTTTCAAAACGTTCAAACAACATTCGCACACGGTATCGATGACCTCTTTGGAGGCCGTTTGAATGAGTTTTTTTCGTAGGGGTGGAGAAGCTTTGGACAGGACAGATAACAGGTCCCCATGTTTGGCTAAACGTGGTGGTAGTCCTTTCCTTTTCTTTCCTTGGGGTTTTCTGGAGGGTGACATCTTTGAGTCTTTAGGAGCACCTAAAAACACTGATACCCTACTCGGTCACAGGCCTTTTTTATACTGGATCGCGTCGCCACTGATTGTCTTTACGTTTTATCAGTTTGAGGACAGGCATGACACGTCGTGCAGGGGTACGTAACGGACTAAATCGAGCCAGTTCTTGCTTGGACAAATCCAGTAAACTTTGTAACATGCCCGATCTTTCTTGAACTTTGATTTTGGGAGAAGGTACTTTGTGAGCAGCAGCCACTGCCGCTAAATGGGAAGGTCCTGCCACTGGGGAAGTTCTTTTGGGGGTCATCAACGGAGAAGTTCTTGGTGTAATCAACGTCTCCAAGTACTCTTCAGTTCCTGGTGACATCAACGGAGAAGTGGACAAACGTGAGGCTGCCGGAGACGTTGTGGCAGGTCGTGGCTTGCGAGTGTAAGGTTGCGTCCTGGCCGAAGTGCCTCTCTTGCGACTAGTTTTCTTCTGTGGACTTTTCTTTTTTTGAGGACTTTTTCTCTGTTTCTTTTTCTTGGGGCTTCTTTTCTTTTTCCGGGGTGATGGTGGTGGTGTCTGGTAAGAGGAGGGTCCCGCCACTGGAGAAGTTCTTCTTGGGGACTTGGTCTTTTTCTTTTTCTTCTTGGGGCTTCGTTGGACTTTTGTCTTAGGGATAACTTTGGGGGCATTAGGATCCCATCTTAAGAGTGAGCGAATGATGACCCCTCCTAGAGTACCGCTCCCTCCAGGTTTCAAAATGATTTGTTTTTTGGTTTGAGTGTCGATGCGGGGATCGGCCAGTTGGACCAAAGCGACTTTGTTTCGATCGAAAAAGCGTTGGGTTTGATGAGGAATCTGAATGATTCCTTGGAGTAATTGACGTGCCGTCACCGTGAACCATCGTAAGACTTCTTTGAGACTAGCTTCTAAGACACGGGCTCGTGTTTGTGGATCTTTTTCTCGGCTGATGCCATACAAGGCACGAATCAATTTGACGGGAAGATGCGACTGAAGGGACGTCATGTTCACACTGTGTGAGACAGACGAAAAAGGGTCTGAGGTTTTTATAGATTTTTTTCATGGGGAGTGAAATGAAGTCGAGGACGGAGACGTGTACAGGACAGGCCCTCCGTCTTGGCACCAGTGGTGAAACAAGTGGGTACGAAATCGCAAATCCTCGGGGGTCGTAGGTTTCAAATCGACGAGTAAATAGGCGTGTGGCGTTTGAGTGGCATCGTCGTACGCCTGAGTCAGCCAAGGCGTTCCTAACTGTTTGGCTAAGACTTGCACTTGCGATTTATCTCGAGGGCTTTTAAACAAGACCACGTAATGCGCATTGAGACTGATGGTGCGATGGGCTTTACTTTGTTGAAACAAATTTTGGGTGATGTAAACGACACTGGCATTACGGTGATGCCCTTTGCGCGTGAACCACAATTTAATTTCTTCTTCGTCTTCTCCTAACATGTCGTCGAAAATGACCAAATGGGTTAGACGGGAGTCAGAGACGATGCCATCGTCTTCTTTAGGAATGCCTTCCACAAACACGATGGAATCGCCTTGACTTTCACGCAAGAGGCTGTACGCCGATTGCCACTCTTTGTAACACCACACGATCCGTTGAGGTGGCCGATCGATCAAATGATGTTTATGTTCGATCAAACGTTTGACGAATTCGGTTTTGCCTGAACCGCTAGGTCCAGCAATGAGCATGTTAAAGGGATGGCGAAGATACAAAGCCTCCCAACTGGCACGATCTAAGTGTTCGTCGATGACTTTGACAGTAGAGGAAGAGGGAGCAGAGACAGCAGAGGTAGCCATGGTATGAGAAATGTCACTTGTGACACGAAAAAACAAACAAGACAAGAGTTTATATACTTTTTCAGAACACGTTTATTGAATGTTTCAAATATGAACACGAAAGACAAAAATACATACAACCCAAATAGTGATGTACAGGAATATAAAACACAGCAAAGCGATCAAAGTGGAATATAAACAAGTGTCTGTACAACATGTTTTGGGTAACCAAGATGTCCTAGGGACAGTGTGTAATGTTCTTACAGTCTCTACATGAGGTATTGTCACACAAGTGTCCTCCCGGAATGACCTTTCAGGAATGTCCATGACAGTCCTGTCCTGAAGCGAGTGGTTGTTCTCGGTGACGGGTTCTTCTGGCACCGTCACTAACACAGGTTGAAAAGTAACTTTTTTCCTTGAACAACTCTTGTGCATACTGGGCCACTTCTTGGGTCCAAGCCTCAAAACCCCCCTTTTTCCAGTCACGAACATCTGTCCAATGGGGATGTAAGTCACAAGCTACACACACATCGTCATACACGTCTTGGGTCGCTAAAAGTTGACGAATCTTTTTTTCCTGTTGAGGTCGAGAAGTATCCAGATGAAATCGCAAGGCTTTGAGCAAAAGGAGTTTTTCGTGACCATTTAAGGCCATGGAGGTGGTAAGTACTGATCGTAAAGAGTCCACAAGGAATCGGCTGGTAAACGAAATCCCAGAAAACAAGTCACTAAGACACACACCACTTGTCGTCCCAAATTGAATGGATATAGTTCTTGTAATAATTGATGGTAATGATCCACGGTTTGAATATGGTCATTGAGTTCCTTCCACGGAATCTGTTGGATGACATGTGACATAAACCGTGGCATGGCAGCCTGTTTTTATATTCTCTTTTTTTCGGATGCAATAGACGTACTTTCTAGCCAGAGATCTTCGTTCTCCAGTAGGGAATCTAAATCTTGCATACTGTAACCGAAACGTCAGAGTTCGTTTAGGTGTTTCCTCTTCCTCTAAGTAGATTCCACGTAAAATATGTTGGTAATCCTTTAACTTGTCTTCCTCAATGCATTGCACTAGGTGAATCTCGAAGTAACCATAATCATGAACATGTCGATCATTAGCGACCTCAAAGTTTTGAACAAGGTCTGACCATTGAAAGAATTTCTGACGAATCAGTTCTCTTATACCATTCAGGTACCAGTGGTTAAAGATCTGGTGACGTATCGGATGCAATTGTTCTTTACGTTTCACTTGTATTTTCACCAGCTCTCGGTAAATCCTTTCTCTCAACTCCACAGGCAAGCCCAAAATGTACTCTTGTAAAGTATCCATAAGTATATACACTGTTTTTGGAATCGTTGGGTGGTAGCCAATAGCCTCGTTTAACTATGTGCCTAATGTAATATCCACTCATGATCAGTCTTCTTGTACTTTGGAACAGAGCATAATTTAAAAACGGATGAATCACTTTGAGTTTACGTTTCACTTGTATTTTGACCAGCTCTCGGTAAATGCGTTCTCTCAACTCCACAGGCAAAGCACGAATGTTCTCTTGTAAAGTATCCATGAATAGGTCATACTAAATCCTCTTTGGTCTGACACAAGAAATGTACTCTTTGCACAAACATGGTTTCACTTCAGTGTCGAATTTAAATCGTTGAGTCACTAATCTACACATTACAATTCGTTCAGAAGTTTCCTCTTTCACCAAGTTGACATTGTGTTCAAGATGTTGGTAATTCGTTAACTCTTCCTCTGGAATTCGATGCAGTACGTTTACAATGTAGTAGATAAAATCGTCAATACCAAACCATTCCTTTTTATAACCAGGAGGTCGTTGATCAATGTCTGTCCGATGGAACACTTTCAATTGAATCAGTCCTTGTATAGCCTTCAGGTACCAGTGGTTCAAACACCGGTGACGTATCGGATGCAATTGTTCTTTACGTTTCACTTGTATTTTGACCAGTTCTCGATAAATGCTTTCTCTCAACTCCACAGGCAAAGCACGAATGTTCTCTTGTAAAGTATCCATGAACAGATTATTATGGTAAAAAGTTACTTCAATGTCTCGGTCCCACTAAAGGTAAGTAATGACAATTCGGTGACCATCGAGCATGTTCTACGTAGGCCGAATCTTGCGGTTCCCAGTGGTGAAGTGACACACTGCAACTGAAGCACTTGACTTTATCTCCTTCGCCCAAGTAGAAAAATCCGGCTCTGGCTAATTCTTCGGGGGTCGGTCCTCCCAGATACTTAGGCCATTTTCCTTTGAACGATTGAAGACGATTTTCAAAGTCGCAGTATTCCGACAAACGCACAGGAAACGAATATTCGTTTTTCACAGGTTCGTTTCGATGAGGGTTGAGTGAAATGGGCAGGAGTTTGCTCAGGGCTGGATGACATCCGTAGGGAGGTAAACGTGAAGGTCGACATTCCCCTTTAAAACGAAACCCAGTAAAATGTCCAAGAGGACGAGCAGCATCGCTTTCGCATCCCACAGGTTTGACACGCACAGCATCACTTTCCATGACAGGGGTAGGGGCACTAAAGTTCCCATGATGCTTTACGGCATCGCTCAGGTCACAAGGTACAGCATCGGTCCCATCGCAAGGCTCACAATCGCACTCGTCTGCAAACTCCGTTACGCAATTACAATGGTAACCACATGGACAATCGCAGTTTCCTTCCGGACATTTTCCGTCGCAATGCCTGGGTCTTATCCATCCAGTATTAGTCACACTAGAGAAAGATACAGCTTTTTTACAATCCCCAAACTGGAACGATGTCTCTTTCAAAGTATTCATCTTGTTCGCTCGGTCTTGGTAGTCACAATGAACTATCGATCTTGCCTAGGGTTCCTTTTTTATATACAGACCAATACCGACGTGACCGTACGGTAAGGTGAAATGATTGGGAAGTCGAACTCGCTTCTGGTACACGATTTGATAGACTTTTTCCAGGGGTCGACTGACGATGTGGTGAGTGGGTAAACGTACAATCTTGTTCGGTTGGTGAGTGGTCACTTTAAAGTTTGCATCCTCTCCCGATTGCAAGGCTTCTTTCAATACCCCAAAGTTGACCACTCGACTGGTACGATAATTCAGAGTCAGTCCTTTCACTTTGCACGTCGTGTGCACTTCTCCTTGTTTGTCCCGGTATTCGTAGCCGTAATTTTTGGGACCGCCACTGACGAAACTTAGAATCTTGTCGTCGGGATGCTCGTCTGTCCAGGCTCCTAAACGGTCTCCTTCGATGTTAGGGTGATGTTGAATCGGGTGATGGATGTAAATGCAACTGTCCGTGTCAAAGTACAGGACGCGTTCTTCTAACAGTTCTAAAGCTTCGTACAATTTTAAGCGAGCATGGGCTGTCACGTAAGCCGCAATGATGACATTTCCAAAAGGGTCGTCTTGCACAAAGTCCAGATCTTCTTCGTAATTGACCAAGATCAAATTCTCTCGAACGACGTCCACGTGTTTCATGTATTTGGTTTTGTCGTGAATCATCTGGAAGTAGCGGGAAGGTTCTGTCAAATATTCCGTCTTGGGTAAACACGGTCGTTGTGCCATTTTACCCCACAAGCAATTTAACATCACTTTGGCAAACGATCGCCTGCCTTCGTTTTTCTCGATGTGGTCTAAAGTGATGCCTTCTTGTTCGTAGTATTTCTCTTTGAATTGTATTTGGTCTTCGGGAGTGTGACACCAGGAAGGATAGCCGCTGGCTTCTTGCTTCAGTTTCAAAAAGGCATCCACGTAGTCTGCGAAAATGCCTTTCTGACTGGGATCACCCTTGCAATACTGTTGTGTCTTGGGAAAGTGGCAAATTTCGTACACTTCTAACAGTTGGTATCCCATGTCCAAAG
This sequence comes from Sinohyriopsis cumingii, assembly GCA_028554795.2. Lineage (NCBI taxonomy): Eukaryota > Metazoa > Mollusca > Bivalvia > Unionida > Unionidae > Sinohyriopsis > Sinohyriopsis cumingii. The sequence goes on along the minus strand of CM068830.1, from coordinate 117,184,390 downwards.
CTTTGAACAATTCTACGCTGACCCAGGTTCCCGTCAAGGCCTGTTCTTCCTGGCTGTGCTGACAAGGTTGATCTTGGTTGCACGTTTCGGCACAAGTACGGCACAAGGGAAACATCAATTTGCCTTGACAATGGTGAGGTAAGACGGGATGGTATAGGTTCGTGGGAGGCAAAACTTTACACTTGATCAAGCCTTCGTATTGTCGAATGTTTTTCAGGTCGATGTGTTCCGTTAACAATTGCGGGTGCCCTACAGGAAAGCGACAATATTTGCACACGTAGGGATACAGCGAACACACGTCCAAGTATTTGATTTCTTCTCCTATCTCTTCGTCGGCTTGGTACAGCAAACAGGTGGCATTGGTCCTTCCTCCGTACAAACTATCCCTCGGGTTCAGCGGGTCCATGAACTGGTAACTTTCCACGAGGCGTTTAAACTCGGGATCGGTTTTCATACGGTGATCGTACTCGTGTTCCCACATTTCCACCACTTGGTATCCTTCCTGTTCTAACTTTAGGCGTCGCTGACAAGTGTCCTGGTACAAGTCTTCCATGGTTCGTTGCAAAAACTGATTTTTAGTGCCACGGTCAGGGTAACAGACGGGACATCCGTGAAATAAGCAACCGTTAAACTCGTACAAGATCTTGGGGTTTTCTAAGTCCCAGCCATCGACCGAATACGTTCCGATGGTCTTTTCGCCCCCTCCGTTGCGGGCATGCTGAATCCACTTGTCTTCCTTGTCGCACAAGTAATGTAACCAACGTAGGGCTTTGACCGAGTATTGACGTTTGACAAAGTGGGTCGTTTGAGGGCTGATGACAGCCACGGTGTTTTCAGGCATGAATCGTTGTCGATACACTAGGGAACACGCTTTGGCAATGGTGCAAGCTTCTTTCAAAGGATCCACCCCTCCGTGTTCCATAAACAGTTCTCGAAATTTTCCACAGCAACGCCGTAAAATGTCCACGTCGGAACGACAATACTTTAGCATTTCTTCCTGAAAGTCGAAAGGGTCCGAGGCGTGAGCCTGGTACCAAGCGTAGAAAGCTTCTCGTTGTTCGGTACGCATGTTGTCGGGGTCGTAATAGTGAGCCTCAGGCAAATGGGGTAGAACGGCGTGTTGATTGGCTTCCGTATTGAAAAAGTGTGGAAAGTACCCTTTAGCCATTTCTGTCATTCCAAACGTTTTAGGCATTCGACTCAAAGGCATGGCCAAGTAACTCATCGAATCTTTAAACTGTACTTGTCCCACTTGCATGAAAATGATTTTGGCTCCGTTCAAAGTCACTTTAGGACGCTCGGTGCCTTGTTCCGTATAGTATCTGAGAAGAAACTGTCCATCGTATCCGGAAAAATTGTGAGCCATCACCGTGGCATGACGATGACAATCTCCGTAACGTTCGATGTCCTCTTGGCTCCACGTCTTGTCGATGGGGTCTAAGACCCATTGGGCAAAATCGGCTAACGTGTTCGGTCCCCGAAAGATTTTTTCACGTCCTCCAGGAATCTTGCTGCAGTGAGGGCAATGACTGAAGATAGGTTCTTGAATGCACTTCTCGCACGCTCGATGAGCCACGCAGAAATTAGGGATGTGAATGCCAGTCTCTTGCATGCATTCGAAATCGAAAAAGATGAAATTGCCTTTCTTCTTGTGACCGTCCTCTTTCTCTGGTGGGGGTTGGTATTTTTGCACGTAACATTGGTGTTCCAAGTCCACGATGTGGTGACAAATGTGACATTTTTTCTTTCCTCGACATACGTGTGCCTTGGCATTGTTGGTAAGTATGCCTTGTCCACACGTAGAGCACAATCTCAGGAGTTGACAAGCACATTTCTTCTGTGAACCTTGTGTTTTCAAATGTTGTTGGTAACAGGTAGGGCTGACAAACGTGCGCAGACAAGTGGAACAAGGCACTGGTTCTTCGCTCAGACAGGGTGGAGAGGCCAAACATCCTGGGCATTTCGATCCACAATGCTTGTGTTGCTCTCGATTGTTATAACCATAATCACATTTCTCACAATAATAACCGTATCCTAGGAATCCAGTGATACTGGTAATGGTATCGAAATGGCCATCGTTATAATAGACATGAATGTATTTTCCGTCCTTAAATTCTTGGCCTCGAAACAACAGAGACCCGCGCATTTCTTGAGGGTGCACTTTCAAAGTGTAGCGTGGAGCTAGGACATCTTGCAATTTTTGCATTTCAGGAATGCCACAGGGTGTGTCTTTGGACAGTCCGGCTTGTTGTAACAGGAGTTCTGCTTCGTTTCGTTGTTTGGCTCGGTCGGATCGTTGAATAGTTTTCCAGGTTCTTTTCCATTCTACCGTGTCGTTCTTGTTGGCATAGGTTCGTCCCACCACGATGGCACGGGCTAAACACATCTGGTCATGAGAGTTGTTAATTCGGACGAGACTTGTTTTGGTGTTGCGAAGGTCGTCCACCAATAACATCTTTTTGCGTCCTGTCCCTTGAGGAGGAGAGACGTGGGTCATGTCCAGTGTGGCTTTTCCATCGGTGATGTCAAACTGGTCATTAGATTGTTGTACGTGTTGAATCTTGTCCATGACTTTGGAAGCGGTCAATTCTGCCGGGGTGCTAAACTCGATCCAAACAGGGGATTTCAAACCGTCGTGTTGTATGGAAAGTCTCAAGCGATCGTCTTCTTTGGGTTGACATTGTTGCTTGAGTGCAGTGAGCAAAGAATCCCACACCTCGGTGATGAACACTTCTGCTTTCTCTAACGGCACTTCAGCCTTGAAATCTTTAAACTTCACTGTGTATTTGTAAGCCGTGGTTCTAAATTTTCTAGAGGAGCGCTTTTCCGTCTCTCGAATGGAATAGTACTTTTCAGGGTTGACTAAGGGTGGTGAACTTGGTTTAGAGGGTTCGGATTCTGGTTCACTCATGTCCTCTTCAAAATCACTGGCATGAATTTGTGCCAAGATTTCAGCCCTGGTACGAGGCGATAGATCACGTTTCTGCCTCTTACTTTCTTCTTCTTTCTTCTCGAATGAATTAGATCGTTTCATCTTGAAAGCAAAAAGTCAGATGACTTAAGTTCAAACACCATAAACTACTTTATAGTCATAGCAGACCAGCGTATATAAAAGGGTGTGTGTCTTGTCCTTTCACTATTCATTTCACTCTCAAGCCGAGCACAACGATGGAAGAGACTAACCAGATGGAACGTTTCGTCAGAGCTTTGCGAGGGGTCATTAGAAAATTCTCTTCAGACCAGCCTACGGACTACTCTCCTTCCTTTAGAGATAAAAGTCAAGATACTTGCTATATCTGTCAGAAGAAAGGGCATTGGTCTTCAGAGTGTCCAGACCGTCAAAAAAGAAAAAAAACAGGGGATAAAAAAGACAAAAGTCAAGATACCTGTTATTATTGTAAAGAAAAAGGACATTGGTCTCCAGATTGCCCAAAAAAGAAACAAGAGGAGTCAGAAGAAAAGAGGAATTCTTCAGAAGAAGAGAGGGGTTCTTCAGAGGAAGAGAGGGATTCTTCTGAGGAAGAAAGCAGACAGGTGAAGAAAAAGAAACAGGAGAAGAAAAGAAGAAGGGAAGAAAGTGAGGAGGAAGAAGAGGAAAAGAGTGTGACAGTGAAGAAATTCAAAAGACAGAGAGACTAAACAAGGAGAAAAGAAGAAATCAATGAACTTTTTATTAAAGTGTTGTGTTGTGAATTGTGAATTGGATTGTAAAAAATGGAGAAAAGAATAAATGAATGATATAAGGTAAGAGTCTTTGAGTTTTGATTTTAAAATAAGAAGCTACACTCACGCACTCATACACAGACACGTACTATAAGGGTAAAATGGGTGGGTTTTTTTTGAGTTATTGGCAAATTGAAATTGTATTTCTTTTCGAGAAATGTGGGTGGCCCTGAAAAGGGCCTTTTTTTCTTTATGGTGCAGGGGTGAGTTTAAGCAATCAATTTTAACTGCCTTAAGCCTTTGCCACGGCCAAGGCCTACTTCTGGACTGCGTAATGATGATAATGATTGGGTTGAAATCACTAAGGGTGGTACGGTAGGCTTAGTCACAGGGTTGACATGTTTGGCTCGGGAAGGTCGTATTCTCTTCGGTCGTGATAAAGAAGTCTGATACATTTGTTTCAGACTTCTTAACTCCGCTAAAATGTCCAACAGTACCGTGACCGTTTGATTTTCACCCTCTTGTTTCTTTGCTGCTACTTCTTCTTGCTGTTGTTTTTTTCTTACCTCTTCTTCTTGTTGCTGTTGCTGTAGGAGAAAAGCCTGTTCCGCTTCCTTTTGTCGTTGTATAAATTTCTCCAATTCTTCTTTCTGTCTCTGTCTAAAATTCTCCACTTGCGGTAATGAAGAAGGTAACGAAGGTTCCGGAACAAATTCTTGCGAGGAGAGAAAATCCACAAAATCCCAATTCACCTCTTCTGAAAGTAAGTCCGGGTTCCCTTGGGCGGTCTCCCCTGCTGGTGCACCCCACTGGATCGTTTTCTGAGTTTCCGTCATGTTGAATCACTATCGCATAGATTGACTGCACACAAGCGTTAGCGAATCTATATTGACTACGTGACGTCACAGACTGCTCTCTTCGGATTGGATGCGGGCTGACTGAATTCTGTAACGCGTGTTCGGATTGGTGAATGAACTCAATCCGTTTCAATCCTGCATTGATTCACCTATTCTCGGAGCCTCAACATGTGGACCGACGTTGAATCTTCAACCCTTGTGTCAACAATGATGTTCAGGACGGACATGCTCATGTATGTCCGATCCAAGTGGACCGTTGTCTACAGGACCAACAGCAGTCTGTGGATAAGAAGAGTCTATATAGAGAGACAAGGTTGCCTCAAGAGGACTCTGATGTATGGCCCTGCTGTAAGACGAAGTTTGAGGAAAAGAAGATGTCGCAAATGCCCTCTATGTTAAGGGCATATTAACATAAACCAAAGGCCCTTTTCAGGGCCCCCATAGTTCTCGAAAAGAGATAGTCTTTGAATTGCCTACCCCTTTTTTAAAAAAAAATTTTTTTTTTTAAAACAAAAATCCTATGTTCAATTTCCCTTGTCGCTCAACAGTCCCACGATTTTTCTCCATGTTAATTTCCCTTGTCGCCAGATTGTCCCACGATTTTTCTCCATGTTAATTTCCCTTGTCGCCAGATTGTCCCACGATTTTTCTCCATGTTAATTTTCCATTGTCGCCAGATTGTCCCAAGGGGGTCTGTAATGCTAATTTCCATTGTCGCTAGGGTATCCCACTTCACTACTCTCCTGTTTGGGAGTATTGAGAGGATCAGAGGATAACTCCTGTTTGGGAGTTCTGAGAGGATTAGAGAATAATCCCCGTTTTGGAGCAATACTTTACTAACTATTCACGATGTTTTACTATTTCATCTAGTTGCATCCTGTCATTGTACTTTTATGAAATATTTAACTTAGTTACGTAACGCGCACCTGCAAAAACCTCGAGTATCGGGTATCTCAGTACCCGAAGATGGATAAATCAATAGACTTTTGGATTAATTTATTGATACACAATTATCAGGTCCAAACTTTTGGATCAATCAGTTTTAAGGACAATTTTAAAGTCAGTTTTAACAGACTCGACGCTCAAATCCCGCAATGTCCAAAATTTTATATATAATATTTAAACTGGAAAGCTAGTTAGAGCTGCATTTTATACCTTTGTAATGACAGGTTTATCAGTGCTACTTTTGTAATGACAGGTTTATCAGTGATAGCTCTGAAATTCTCATCTCTATTTTCGAAGTAAGCTGCGTGAGATACAACTTTTACGTTTGAAAGAGTCGAGTTCATATAAAATCATCAAAACCTAGATATCCAAATAAAACTAACATGTCAATATATTTAGTAATATTTATGCATTTCAGATCACAATTTCGAAGCATCCTTTCTGTACCATATATCAATTATTTCATGTTTCAATTTGTTATTATTTTTTTTATTTTGCTTCTGTGCCTTGTATATTCATTCGAGGCTTGAGTAGATTGCCATCAATCTGTATCTACAACTGTGTATATTAGCTGTTAATTTGTAGTCTATTCTTTCACTGTATTGTTTTTCAAACTTAAATCCTGTAATGTCATGTATCCGAGTTCAAATTCATCACTGTACAAACTACTTAGCGGCTGTGTCAATTGATTTAACGGTATGGCCTTACTTGTAGTGAAGGTTTATCAGTGACAGATTTGAAAATCTATGTAGCCAGTCCTGCAGTGAAGGTTTATCAGTGACAGATTTGAAAATTTCTGTAGCCAGTCCTGCAGTGAAGGTTTATCAGTGACAGTTTTGAAAATCTATGTAGCCAGTCCTGTGGTTGATTCAGAAGTTGGGAAATGACGTAAATTGAGATAAGTAACAAGAAACACGGGATACGATAATGGAGATAAACTATGTCATGTGTTAAAGACAACGTTTGCCATTTCACACAGTCGAGTTTAAATAAAATCATCCAAACTCAGATATCCAAATAAATATAACCTGTTCATATATTTAGTAATGATTACAGATTTCAAAAGATCATTTCGAAACATTTTAGTGCCATATATCAATGCTTTAATGTTTCAATTTGTTGGTTTTTTTCTTCTTTCTTCACTCTGTATATTCATTGAAGTTTATATGCATACGATTTTAACAATCGTTTATGCTCCGTTTAGCACCATGAATAATAACACCCCATCCGTTTTCAGGGTTATTTCATCGTCGTTTCGGATGCAAAAGTGAATTCATTTGATCGCATCTGGTTGGTTGATTGTCACGAAGACGTACGTAAACATTCTAGATTCTGTGAAATTTTTAAGCTGCGCATACGTAGCAGGACATACCTAATTTTCATGATAATTGACTAGTATATTTTATCGTAATCGTAATAAAACATAGACTAGGTCAGAATGACATGGATGATAATTATCTTCGTACAAGTGTCAGGAAGTTTCCCCATGCAAACATTTAATAGTCATTGTTAACGACATATCCAAATGAGGTAAAAAGGTGTACATCACATACACAAAGATCTTATATATATATATATATATATATATATATATATATATATATATATATATATATATATATATATATATATATATATATATATATATATATGCCTTTTCCACATCCAGTAATCAGCTACAACGTTAACATATTCGCTTCAATAGCCTAGCCGCGACATGCACATCTCTCTCTATCACACACACATACATATATATATATATATATATATATATATATATATATATATATATATATATATATATATATATATATATATATATATATATATATATATATATTCAAGCTTCCAACTAATAATATGATATAGTTTGGAAGGTAGATATATTTACAACAATATTACCATTACAATCGATATTAATTATTGTACACCTTGCTTTTCTCTGGAATCCACAGTGAATGTATTTATCTAAAGTATTAAACTAAGAATATGTCTGTATTTGTCATAATTCCTTTAAAAATATTTAATGTTAGACTTTCTATAAACGTAGAATAGCGAGGGCCTGTACACCTCCATGATCTAGACGTTATCGACATTATCTCTGTAAACGGTATATGTAAAGGAGATATACACGTCCATGATCGAGACATTATTCCTATAAACGTTTAATATCGAGGGCATTACACCTCCATGATCTAGACATCATCCGTATAAACAATGAAAAGAGGGCATATACACCTCCATGATCAAAACATTATCTCTATAAACGTTGAATAGCGAAGGCATATAAACCTCCATGATCTAGACATTATCTCTATAAACGTTTAACGGAAAGGACATATACACCTCCATGATCTAGAATTATCGACATTATCTCTACAAAGGTTGAATAGCGATGGCATGTACACCTAATCGGTCTAGACGTTATCTCTATAAACGTTGTATAGAGAGGGCATATACACCTACATGATCTAGACATTATCGACATTATCTCTATACACGTTGAATCGCGAGGGCATTACACCTTCATGATCTAGACTTTGTCAATATTATCTCTATAAACGTTGTATAGAGTGGGTATATGCACCTCATTTATCTAGACATTATCTCTATAAACGTTGAACCGCGAGGGCATATACACCTCCATGATCTAGACTTTATCAATATTATCTCGCAGCTCTTTAATCTCTTCAGATTGTGTTTCATTCATATTGTAAAATTTATTTCAACCAACTCTTCTTTGTCACGTTAAGCATTGGTCTAATTTTCAATGCTCTCATGTAATATACCATGTCATTAAATAGATCTTGATTAAATAGGTGAGCAATAAGAATAATCGTAACTTGCTTCACTTTCACGTCTATATTACTCTTCTTGCCGTCATTTGTTTTTCTTGTTTCGTGGGAACAGGTATTTCCACAGACCTGACATTGTGAATGTAGCATGTTATATAGTTGTCCAAGCTAGCAGTTTTGTATTAAAATCAGTTGTAGGTTTTAGAATTTCGCTGCATGCTTTGTTTCGTTTCGTTAAGTGTCTTTCTTATATGTTCCATTTAGGTGTACAGTACAATCTGATTAAAATCAGATTAGGTCAAGATCTGACCGCTTAGCAATCATGTTCTGGTGACCTGTGTTATCATCATAATTGCTAATTTTATCAGCCAGTCAGACGAAGTCTTAAATATTTGCGTTTGAGTGACTGAGAAGTGTGGTTGAAACGCAATGTGTTCCGAACGATTTGATTAACTTTCATATTTTGAAGCTTCATTCCCATTGACCAATTCAAAGGTCACCAGAACATGACCCCTAAGCGGTTGTTGTCAGATCTTCACCTATGACAGTGGAGATCTGATTTTAATTAGTTTGGTTTACAGAACTACAATCTTCAATAGATGCGTGTCTTCTCCATATCTTTTTCTAAAGCATCTAACTGCTTGTCCGCAATGCACTTAATTGTAAATACTGTTGAATGTTATGTATTTCATCTATTTACTTTATTGTTTTATTTTCTGCAAGGCTGGTATGAAGTGTTATTTTCTTCTTTCTGTTGTCATCAATCTTATTTTGTAGCTCCGAGATGTTGTTTGGTCTTCAATAACTACTATTCTTTATAATTGCTTTTAATTTGTAGTCTGTCCATTTCACTGCATGTATTACGGGCTTTCAAACTTATATCGTCTACTGTCATGTGTATCCGACTTTAAACTCATGTTTGTAACAACTAATTAGCAGCTGCATCAATTACCGGGATCATCTTAATTTTTAATTTATGGTTTGTAACAATATCGCGTTGAAATAACGCTGTTTATATTGTATCCTTTCTTACAAAAGTGATGAGACTGTTTCCATTTGTCCATAACAAAAACAGACTTTCTGTTTCCAGTTCACGTTTCCAAAACTCTTTCTCTTTCACTTATTTGCCTGGCTCACAAGAGGTAGATCTTTAATTCTTCAATGTCCTATTTGTCAGGATTTTTTCTCCGCGATTCCATTTGCCGCGTGTATGTCGTACCCAATGATGATCAAAATAATATTCTTATCGTTTGATTTCATTAAAACTGATTGCGCTGCTTATCGTGACGTCATGCTGTTACACTTACTGATTGCAGAAGTTATTATTTAAAGAGGATTTTAAACATTTTGGGAATCAATATTCTTTGAATCTTTTGCAGTAAAACCTAAGAATGTTACACCAAACTAGCTAAAAATCAAAGGTACAAAATTTGTTGTTAATTCCTGTAATACCCAATCCTGCTGCTATCAAAGCCGTAACACTTGAAACTGTTGCTACACTAACTTCCACCCAATTAAAGCTTTGTATCCTTATTTCTTTTTATTTCTAACAAAACTGTACTGTTCAGTCTCTTTAACCAGTTTCTTTGCAGTTGAAATTTGCGAAGTGTATCACCGCCAGCCAAAGAATTCCATTAGCATCTGATTGATTTGTTGGATTATAGTGGCGTGCGCACAATTGTGCATGTGACACTCCATTAGTATCGATCGGCATTGCAGAAATAACGGTGGAGCACTTGACGTCATTTCACTCACAGTTGTGCTATTTATATCTGGGAATAGACAGACCAGTGTTTAGTTGTAACAGAATAATAAGGCTCTTTTACTGAAACAAGTTACGCAATTGTATTGCTCACATTTTCCTTTGACATATTTCTTAACACAAACGTAACATTACCGAGCATGCTGACAGAAGAAGGTGCAGTCATTCCAACCAGAAGTACTCATTTATTGGTTAATACTTTTATTAGCTATCATGTTGTCATTTGTAAAGTGTTTTAAAACAAACGGGAATTATCAGTTTTATAACTTCTTCAGTATCCATATTCGACGGTGGATAAAGCGACGAACGCTTATGACGTAATCAATCTAATGGACTGTAGCCCTTTCCACCTAACACAACGGTCTGCGAATGTTAGGTACTGCTCTTGATATACAAGGTATTCAGGTTATATATATATATATATATATATATATATATATATATATATATATATATATATATATATATTGTTTAACAGTGTGAATTAGGATTAGTACTCTATGATATATATGAGGATTATATATATATAATCCTAGAGTAATAATCCTAACTCAGGACGCACGGTACCAGCTCAGGTCCCAATAGTATACCCATACAAACACCATACTATTAAAAATTCAATAACTTTACATTTCTACATGCTCAAGACAAAACCTATATTTCTTAGTATAGATATATCTTTAATGAAAAGTTCTGTTTTGAAGAAAACCATGTGAGCCGCGACTCTACTAATTTTGTCGCTTTTTGTCTTAATCTATATTTGTTTAAACGTGTTCTTAAGTCCGCACTTAAAGAATCAGGAACTAATTTCACTGTTCGGTGTTTCAAAGTCAAGCCTGAAAAAGGACTGAAATTCCACCAACAGAATGTTAGTTTTATTTTAGTTTTCAGTTACAAATAAGACAAGCTTAAAAATATTACTAAAAGTTTTAGTTTTCATTACCAACAAACCATGACCAGCCAAACACATATACACTCTATTTGATCTTCACATTACCAACAAACCATGACCAGCCAAACACATATACACTCTATTTGATCTTCACATTACCAACAAACCATGACCAGCCAAACACATATACACTCTATTTGATCTTCACATTACCAACAAACCATGACCAGCCAAACACATATACACTCTATTTGATCTTCACATTACCAACAAACCATGACCAGCCAAACACATATACACTCTATTTGATCTTCACATTACCAATAAACCATGACCAGCTAAACACATATACACTCTATTTGTTCTTCACATTACCAGCAAACCATGAACAGCCAAACACAGATACACTCTATTTGATCTTCACATATTTCCCAATTTTAAAATATAACTAGAAAAGAGAGTACTTCAGTAGCGATGCTCAGTGGATGGGAGAATAACTCGAGACAACTTTTCGAAAATAGCTTTTTAACCGGGATCCAGAATAGTTCTGATTTTGCACGGTTGTTTGTAATCACTACTTTGCTTCTTGCATACAATAATGGGCACTTATGCAGAGTGAAACCCCAACTATTGTGCATCTGGCTTCATTATATAATTAGCAAGCATTTTGAGGCGAGTGGAGGACAGACGAAGTATTCAAATTGTGTTTAATCCTCATAACCTGCAAAATACGCAATATTTTTAACAGTTTTAAGGCAAAATGTAACTGATGCGCCTTGTCCGAAAACGAGTTTCGAATTAAGTGGGACATTCTTGTCATCCAAACTGGATTTGCCAATAAGACTGCTTATGACACATGTCACTAGCGGCTAGCGCAAAAGTGGATCCTTCTTAATCAAGTTTGTTTTTGCCTAATTTGATAAACCGTACAGTGACTGGCGTAATCATAATGTCACAACAATGGCATGGGTCTAATAGTCTTTCCCGCGGCTTACAAACACTATATAATGTTTGAAAATATGCCTGTGGCTGACTCTGGATAAACAAAACGGTACTAATAGTCTTCATGGAGACGAAGAACAGTAGAAATGATAGTATCAAACTCTATTTGTCTTCTGAATCTACTCAACAAAAATTAAAATTAAAGACTCAAAATCGGCTATAATCCTTGTTTAAATGAAACAGTACTGGGTGTAAACTGAGTGTAGGTGCCCTTTCAATGTATTGTCTCGATACTTCTATTGCTAAAATAAGTTGCTTGTTCGCATTAAAACGCTATACGTTATATTATTTGAGTCGTAGTTAGAGCGTAGAGCACGATTCCTGATCTGCAGTCATGCCGTTGTTTAAAAATATTCACAAAGTTTAACTCTTTCAACTTGTATCGTCCTGTGTACTTTTATCGTGTCGCATATCTTTAACTTACTAGCCTGACGCGCACCTGCAAAAACCTCCAGTATCCATGTACCCGAATATATATATAACACTACATTGATGGACTTATTGATTGATAGACAATGAACATGTTCACGCTTTGGAAAGTTACTTTTAAAGTCAATTTTAAATCATTTTAATAGACGCTACTTTCCTATCCCTGGAATTCCAAAATTTGATATAGATTTTAAAACAGGAAAGTTATTCAGAGCTGGACGTTATACTTTTGTAACGGCAGATTTATCGGCGATGGTTTTGAAATTCTATATATTCAGTCCTAAGGTAGATATAGAAGCTGGCAAATGACATAAACTGAGCTAAGTAACAAGAAATAAGAGATATTAACAAGGTCTGTCATCTTACATAGGCGTATTCAGATGAAATCATCCAAATTGAGATATCCAAATAATATAATATGTCAATTTATTTAGTAATAATCATATTTTTCAATGTATTTTGACACCATATTCAATGCCTTCATGTTTTAATTTGTTGTTCTTTATTTTTATTTTTGGGGTAATTTTTTTACTGTTTATATCTGAAAAATATTCGATATTTTAGCATTCTCTTGTGTTCAGTTGAACATTACTAATAGTACTCCATTGGTTGTTCTCCAAACACAAAATGGCGTAGTAGAAAAATGAAAGAAAATAAAAGAATAAAAATTTGTTACGCCGTCATTTCCATTTGGTTGGATCTGATTGGTTGGATGTCATGAGGATATAAGTAAACATTCTAGTTTCCCTGAAATATTTAGGCTGCGCATACGCAACAGGACATACATAATTTTCATTAGACTTGTCTATTTTATCGTAAAACATACCATATGTTTTATGACATGGATGATAACTATCTTCGTACAAGAGTCAGGAAGTTTCCCCAGGCATAGCTTTAATATTTACTGTCAGCGATATAACGTTTTATTAGCTGTAAATGGAGTAAAATGCGTATATCACATACACATAGATGAGATGTGTATATATCTTTCCGACATCCAAGATTCAGCTACGTTAGAATATTCCTCTCTCTCTCTCTCTTATATATATATAATAAAATAAACAACACCAACTTGTAGAATGTGTGAATGTGTGACCGGTTCCGCTTTATTGCTTCATCAGACTGAATTCAAACTGAATTCAACATCATCGCTTACGTCATTAAATATATTCTGTTTCTAAGTGATCAATGATATAAACAATATGACATAAGCATACATTTTTAACCTAATAACCTTATTCCTTAACGAATTATTGAATGGAGAATTAATTTATAAATGCACTTCCATTTTTAAAGAATTAGATAACTTATTTTTATGATATTACTTTATATTTTCACTAGTTAAGTTATTCTGTAAGTTATAATAATATAAAAATATTCTTAGATAATTGTAAATAGGTTACATAATTAAACAAAGTGAGTAATGAATGTCATATAGTGTTTTGGAATTTAGACCTTTTGGGTATACCGCATTAAGACGGTGAATCCAATAGGTTTCCTTTTACAGACGTTGCATCTCAGAATCAGCTATAAAAGCAGGCTGAAAGGAGGAATCTTGCAAATTATGGGAACTCCTGTTATAATAAGCGGCAACATGAGATGAGAATGATTGATCAATATCATTTTGTTATGTCTAATCTATGTTGGTTCATACGTTTAGATATTTGTTGATTGGTTTGTCCAATATATTGGATGCCACATTGTTTTTGCATGTGATAAAATAAATAACATTTGATGTTGCACAATTAGTATAACGACGCATATTAAAGTTTCTTTCGTAGAATTAATATTGAAAGAAGTATTTTCAGTAATAAAAGAACAGTGCAAAAATATATGCCTATTACATTTATTTGATGATCCTTTTTTATATGATGTTTCTTCTAATTTAGAATTAATTATGAAATCTGTAAGCGTGGTTTAGCTTTCGTGTAGCGATTTAACACTTGCTTAATTTTAATAAATCCCAATATTTATTGATAATCTTACCTATATTAGGCAGACTTGTATTATATTCAATAACAAAAAGGAATTATATCTTCATTTCTGTTTTTGATTTTACATTGTAAAGATTCAAATTGTGCAAGTGAAGATACTTTTTGGAAAGCAATATTAATGTTGTCAATAGGGTAATTTCTTTTTTAAAAAAATGCTGACTTAACTATGTCAAAGATGATTTGAAAACAGCGTCATCCAAAATAATTCTTCTATATCGTTTTGCTTGATTATATGGTATCCCGTTTTTACATGACTTTAGAATGGCATGAAAATATTCAACATATTGATGAATATTCGTGTTTGTAACACGAACCATGGTAGTGATGTCATTATTTTTATTTTTCATGACATCTACGTCCAAAATAAGTACTTTAGTTTTGGATACATTGAATGTAAATTTTATTGTTGTTTGTAATTTGTTTAAACTGTCTGTAAAATAACAAAGGTCTTCTAATGAATAACTCCAAATCATACAGATATCATCTAAAACTCTTAACAAAAAAGATCTGGTTTTAAGAGGCATTTATTTAGAAAATCATTTTCTAATTTCCCCATAAATGAAGATGCATGGATATATATACCACTCATACAATATAGTACACAAAATATATACATTTACAACATAATTATTATTATAACTGATATTAATTATTTAACATTTTGCTTTTCTCTGTAGCGCATAGGACATGTACAACTATAGCCATTAGAAACAAGAAAACATTTGTATTTGGAATAATTCCTAAAAAT